>JAJJHY010010898.1:618044-815999 GCA_021224005.1 Drosophila setifemur
TGTTACAGACCCTGTACAAAAAAAAAATATATATATATATATAAATATTCACACCGAGTCCGGTCTGGGATTCGAACCCAAGATCTTCGCGTTTTAAGTCGAACGTTGTAACCATTCGACAAATCCAAACATTTTGAATCGGCAGCTAATACAGTAAAAATATATTGAAGGCACACATTCGTACATATGTATATGAAGGTAGTGGCAGCTGCAGCTGCACTTCCGAGAAAAATCAACCACCGAACGCAACCGATTTACCGTTTGTCTGCGCAAATAAACAGATTTTTTGTGTTTATCGCCTGTAAACTAAACGTATTTATTGTGCGCTTTCTAATTAACCAATCTGAATGAAATTTTCAGGATCGGTAAAAATCTATGCTCCAATTGCATGTGTATTTTTAAAAAAATTTTAGCTTGAAAATTGTGCAGTGCAGGGCAGTGCAAAAATTCAAATACAAATTGCGGGGGCGGTGGGCGTGGCGCCGACTTAAAAAAAATAAACTCTAATTGCATCAGTATTAGGAGAATCTACACTGGTAATACGGTTCCTATAGCTCTTACAGTTGCTGAGATCCGTGTGTTCATCCGGACGGACGGACGGACAGACGGACGGACGTACAGACGGACAGACGGACGGACGGACAGACGGACAGACGGACATGGCTATATCGACTCAGCTCGTCATGCTGATCAAGAATATATATACTTTGTGGGGTCTGCCACGCCTCCTTCTGCCTGTTACATACATTTGCACAAACTTAATATACCCTTTACCCTTTGGGTACAGGGTCTAACAACTAACGTTACAGTCGAGTTTCCCGACTGTTACAGACCCTGTACCAATTTGGTTATAAGCTAAATAAATCAAAACGAAAAAAAAGAATACCGAGTCTGATCTGGGGTTCGAGCATACGCCTTTCGAGTTATGAGTCATACCATTGGCCCACCATATACTTTCGAAGCGAGTAGCTATTACAGTATAAATATATTGAAGGCGCCCATTCAGCGGCAATTCCGAGAAAAATCAACAACCGACCGCAAGCGATTTACCGTTTAATTGAGCAAATAAACAGATTGCTTGTCTAATTAACCAGTCTTGATCAAATTTTCAGGATCGGTAGATATCTATGCTCCAATTAATTGCATGTGAATTTTACAAAAATGTTTGCTTGGAAATTTTGCAGTGCAAACATTAAAATACAATTTGCGGGGGCGGTGGGCATTGCGTGGCACCGAAAAAAAATTAACTTCAGCTGCGTCAGTATTAGGAGAATCTGCTCTGGTAATATAGTTATTCTAGATCTTACAGTTGCTGAGATCCGTTCGTTCATCCAGACGGACATGGCTATATTGTCATGCTGATTAAGAATATATATACTTTGTAGGGTCTGCCACGCCGCTTTCTGCCTGTTACATACATTACATATTTTGGGTATACCCCAGCAAAGGACCACGGTGACTTCCTTTGCTTTTCATTCTTTTATATGGTTTTATTAACAACCATTCACTGGCTTGATCAAATTTCCATTATTTTACGGCATCCTCTTTTAATCATAGTCATGTAAAATTTCGAGAACTAAACAGCTCTAAGTTTTATATTAATAGGACTTTATATATCTCTCATGTCTGAAAACATCTTCATTATAAATCATACCTCTGAGTCCTCAGTCATCAAGATTGCATCGAATTCTTGCCGAAAAAGGCTTTTCAATTTCGGTCTGTAATTTTACAGAAACCCTTCGGTTTTTTTGCAGATAGTATATAAGTTAGAACTGCAGAAATTAGAACACTACACAAAAAATAGCTGCCATGGGCGCGTTAGGACTGAACTTCCGGAATTACAGTTTTTGCAGAAGCAGGTTCCGGTTGTTAAAGGGTCCCATCATATAAGTCTGCAAGTGATTAAAGGAATGGCATCAGTCCAGATTATCGACAGCACAGTTTTCCTCAATATTCGAAGAGTTCGAGTGACTTGGGTTTCAGAGATTGTATTTACATACATTTTTATACACACTGGTCAGTTACAGTTTTTAAGGTCAGTGGTCAGGGATATTGTTGAATCAATGAGCTTTTTCATTGGCTATACTTTTCCGCAATAATTACAAGTAATTATACTATTTTAATTTAAATTTATTAGGCCACGTGGGGCAATGTTTTTTAGGTTACAATTTGGGATTTATCTATCGAACGTAGGCACGCGGACACAATGAGGCCGTGCAGTCGTACCGAGATAAATTTTATATATATTTTACAAAGTTGGGGATTATCTATCGAACGTAGGCAAGCGGACACAATGCGGCCGGTCAGTCGTACCGAGATAAATTTTATATAGTTTTACAAAGTTAGGGATTATCGATCGAACGTAGGCAAGCGTGCAGTCGTACCGAGATAATTTTTAGACCCTGTACCCAAAGGGTAAAGGGTATATTAAGTTTGTGCAAATGTATGTAACAGCCAGAAGGAGGCGTGGCACAAAGTATATATATTCTTGATCAGCATGACGAGCTGAGTCGATATAGCCATGTCCGTCTGTCCGTCCGTCCATTTGTCCGTCTGTCCGTCTGGGTAAACGAACGGATCTCAGAAACTGTAAGAGCTAGAATAACCTTATTAACAGTGCAGATTCTCGTAATTATTACGCAGGTGAAGTTTATTTTTTTTTAGTCGGTGCCATGTCCACCGCCCCCGCTATTTAAAGAAATAGCTTACTTGATCCTCACGCCAGTAGATTTCAAGTTTCGCAATTACGACAAATCGACGGCAAACAATAAAAAATGTATGCTACAATGAATATACTACAGTGGAGAAAGGGGCGGTGGGGGAAATAGAGCAATCAGCGCGCATAAATCAACAATTTATTTTCATACTGAGTTAAGCCATATCTCTCTCTCTCTACTAATTCCATTTTAATTTTCCTTTTTCTGCCGCGCTTAACGTAAACATTTTTTTCAGGTGCCACGCCCACCGCCTCCGCAATTTGTATTTGAATTTTTGCACTGCACAATTTTCAAGCTAAAATTTTGGAATAAATACACATGCAATTGGAACATATATTTCTACCGATCCTGAAATTTTCATAAATACTTATTGAGTAATGCAACTTGAAAGGCCTGTCATCTCGGCGATCATCCGCAGAACCCTCCGAACAGATGCGACACTGTCACGAATGAAATTAAATCTGGAAATTTCGAGGTTCTGGAACCTCAACCCTCAAATGTCAAATGTCAACCCTGGAACCCTCAAATGTCAAATGTATTTCAAGAAGCAAACGTGTGGTGGCTTTGCAAAATTTTTTAGACCCTGTACCCAAAGGGTAAAGGTTATATTGAGTTTGTGCAAATGTATGTAACAACCAGAAGGAGGCGTGGNTTTTTTTTTAATTTTTTTTAGCTTATAACCAAATTTGTACAGGTTCTGTAACAGTCGGGAAACTCGACTGTAACGTTCTTACTTGTCAAACAATTGTTTGCAAAAAGAAAAGTCATATAAAATTTCGTAGTAATTTCAATATTTTGTTAATATTTATCATAACAAAACTTTTTTTTTATACAATGTTGTTCACATAACTATTATTATTAGATTGCAGCAAAAAACAGTTCTTAAAATTGTCAGGATATAATAAAATAAATAAGTATTTAAAATTACACATTCTCCAGTCTGTCAAGAAATTGTTTGCAAAATGTAAACACAAGCCGAAATCGGAATGCAAAAGGAATAACGGACCTAAATTTCTTGGAATTTCCGTTACTACGTGTTTTGTTTTACTGATTTGTGCTTTGATTTCATTCGAAAGCAATAGTTCTACATCTTCGCATCTGTCCAAATAGTTTTCCGAAATGTTCAATATTAAGTTGCGGACAATTTACAACATTTTGACACGGGCAAACAAGGAAAATCGGCTAGAACAAAACCATTCTGGAGGAAGACCGGCTAAGTTAAGCAGAAAAGATGAGTCGAGAATTCTGAAGTCCGTTTTTGAAAGCCCACAAATCAGCTTAAGACAATTGACACAGTATGTGAAAACCGATTGCGGTAAGCAGGTATCACATGAGACCGTCCGACAAGTGCTTAAGAAGCACAAATATTCATCCATTATAGCTCGGCAAAAACCCTTATTGTCAGAAATAAATGTAAATAAGAGGCTGACATTTTCGATTGGACACGTTGGAAAGCCAAGGGAGTACTGGGACGACGTATTTTTTTGCGATGAGACAAAGATAATGTTATATTATCACGATGGTCCGTCAAGAGTTTGGCGAAAGCCAAAAACTGCCCTCCAAAACAAAAACATAATCTCCACAGTGAAGTTTGGGAAATTGTTCGTAATGGTGTGGGGGTGTATTTCGTCCAAGGGCGTTGGTGAGCTGCGAATTTTTACGGACATAATGACCAAGGAGTACTATTTGGATATTCTTCGCAGTGAATTAACCAGAAGTGCTCAAAATTTTGGGTTTATTGATCCCCAAAATCCGGGAAAGCTGCGGTACAAATTGTATCAAGATAATGACCCTAAACATAAGTCGTACTTGTGCAGGACCTGGCTACTGTATAACTGCAGTAAAGTTATGGATGCACCTCCTCAAAGTCCCGATTTAAATCCTATTGAAAATTTATGGGCTTATTTAAAAAAGAATGTGGCAAAACGGAGTCCTACCAAGCTCATTAATAAGAGTTATTAATGAAGAGTGGTAGAAAATACCGGAACAATATGATCTCCAGCAGCTAATTGGATCAATGTCTAGACGTCTGCAATCTGTCATTGATGTCAAAGGCGGACACACCAAATATTAGTATAATTATATTGTTAGTTCGTACTTTTAGATATAGTTTTGACTTAAGGATTGCTTTTTGCAAACAATTTCTTGACAGACTGACAATTCAAGTTTTTAAATTTAATTGTATTATTTCCTTAGACTTGGAAGGATTTTTTTTATGGTATTGAATATCGATAGTTATGTAAAAACATTATGAAAAAAGTTTTTCTTTTAGTTAATAAACGTTGGCAGAATAAGGCAATAAATGCGAACTTTCATTTTTTTTTCTTTTTGCAAACGATTGTTTGACAAACTGTATATAAAGTCGCAAGCGGACCCGAATTGGCCGTGCGATCGCTACAAAGTATTAAACCGAATAGAGCCATGAAAAAATGATAGAGCTTAGGCAAAGGGCCGCGCAATGAGATGAAGGTAATAGGGAATAGAAAGAACAGAAATAGATGAAGGGAATTTAAGAGAGTCTTAAGACTCTTAAGATTCTGACTCTGGCCGCATAACCAAACAGATACTCGTATATTAGATGCTTTTATGATGCGTCTATGATAGGCCCCGGGGTATTGAAGTATAAAATTTTTTTGCTGGGAATGTAAATTAATAAATTACACTACAGTTGGCCGCAGTAAGTAAAGCGCTGAGGGATTAATAATTAATTAATTGTCGGCTCTCTATATGCTTGACTGCAACCAAGTGCCGACGCGACCAAATTTCCGGCCAGCGCTCTATCTAAGATCAGATAGTATTCAACTTCTAATAGAGCAACGATTAATATTTTCTTCGGCCAACGCCGTCAACTTTATATAGGTATTTGACTTTCATTGCTGAGCCAGTGCAGTTAAGGGCTGCCCTCACGGCGTAAGCATTCCGGCGTATCTGTTTTACAGCGGATGCATGCTCTACCTTCTGAAGGCCCAATATTTCGCTGATGGCAAACTGAAAGACAAGACGTTTGTTGTGAAAACGCATACTCAACAAATCCAGAGCCACAGCATAGTTCTCGTCCGATATCTCGAGCGCACGAATTGCATCCAAAGCTTATTCTTTTAGGCACGACTTTAAGTGTCCCAACTTCTTAAATGGAGAAAAATCCGGTTCATTGTCGATGATAGTCGAAAACATTGAAAAGAAATCGGCAAACTTCACTTAACCACTGCTAAACTCTGGACTGGAACTACCGAGACATCCATGGACAAGTCCGGCTGCATTGTTGAGCATCGCGCCTCAACCATTCTGTGTTTCGCTATCTTGTTTTGGATGATTGACGTCAGAGACAAGATCAGTTCACAAAATTCATAACGAACTGGGTTGCAAATTTTATCAAAATCGAGCCCCTCGGGACTGTCGTGAATTAGGATTAAGGAAGCCCGAGTTTAATCCAGTAACTCCAATCCCAATGTTAGCTCTTCTTTGGTGGTAGCCATTTAGAGCCAATCCAATTTTTGTATGGATTTAGCTTTTCGCTTATAAAACTCAATTTTGTTCACACCAGTTGGAGTTAGTTGCCATTTTAGTTGCAGTTATTTAGTTTACGAAAAATACATTTTGTCACTGAGCCTAAAAACGGGAAAATTGCTTTCTAAGGGAATGCACAAAAGCCAAACTGCCCGCGTTAACAAACTGTATTTATTTATATACATACTCGTATATACAATTGTATACAACCACTAATATTTTTTGTTTAGGCAAAATTAATATTGCCAATAATTAATTTTATTTTCTCAAAAATGTGCGAGGGGGTCACCAAAATGTTAAGCTAATAAGCTTTTTTATTAGATATCGTTTCACCAAATATTATATACACTAGTAAATTATAATGTTTCAATTAAATGTATTACCTTTACTGGTAATATGATTAGGCTAGCTCTTACAGTTTCTGAGATCCTTTCTTTATCCAGACAGACGGACATTGCTATATCAACTCAGCTCGTCATTCTGATTAAGAATATGACTGTTACATACATTTCCACTAACTTAATATACCTTTTACACTTTGGCTACAGGGTCTAATAACAGGATATGTAATAACTTCTGAAAATACAGTATTAAAAGCAGGATTACTTCATACTTACTCAAACTCTATCTACAAAGCCATTATTTTCCCCATCATCGAGAGAAAAATACATTATATTTTCCGACTCTTCCGAAATCAAAAATCATCTAATAAGATTGTTCCCTAAAGAAAAAACTTTTATGGATCCGCAGCCATATAAATATAATAAAGAAAATTATAGATACTCTCCACAAACAATAACTGTGCTGACATAAAAAAAGCTCATCGCAATATTTACAAACACAAACACAATACCCTTGCAGAGGACATTATAATTTTGACCAGAAGTTTGCAACGCGGTGAAGGAGACATCCCTCTAAATCCAATATCAGCTATAGGAACGATGGGAGAAAATGGGTTTGGTGTTCTTCAATACAATTAATTCATTTTGAAGAAATACAGTTTTCATAGACATAAGAGCCGGCTTAGAATATAAAAAATCAAATATCGGAAACTATATTCTATAGATCGAACGGTCTGAAGGCCACTGTTCTGCTAGCCTTTCTTGTTTTGTAATATTATTTCTGCAATATTTGTTACGATATACTGAATAATTTAGTTGTTTATGTTGAGTTCTCTAGACAGTGGACGCTGAGAACGCACTACCTTCATATAATGTATTTGCTATTTTCTTAATAATGTATTCGGTATGTATCTATTCTTGATATATTTCAAACGGGGCTTAAACCATAATCGGTACAGGGTATTTGACAGTCGGGAAATATACTGTAATTTTCTTACTTGCTTGTACAGGGACTAACTGTACCCAAAAGGTAAAGGGTAGATTAAGTTTGTGCAAATGTATGTAACAGGCAGAAGGGGTGTGGCAGACCCCACAAAGTATATATATATTCTTGATCAGCATGACGAGCTGAGTCGAAATAGCCATGTCCGTCTGTCCGTCTGTTCGTCCGTCCGTCCGTCTGTCCGTCTGGATAAACGAACGGATCTCAGAGACTGTTAAGCAGATTACTTGTTAAGCAGATTAAGTTTTTTTTTGCCGCTGAGAACGCACTACCTTCATATACATATGTATGATTGGCGCCTTCAATATATTTATACTGTCTTAGCTACTGGTTCAAAAAGAATGTGGTCCAATGGTTAGGATGTTTGGCTTAAAGCACGAAGGTTTTGGGTTCGAATCCCAGACCAGACTCGGTATAAATATTTATTTTTTCGTTTTTGATTTATTTCGCTTATAACCAAATTGGTACAGGGTCTTCAACAGTCGGAAAACTCGACTGTAACGTTCTTACTTGTTTTGCTCTGGCCACGCTTTAAACACTCATATATAATGAACTATCAACTTCGCTTCATCATTAAATCTAAGAGCAATTAAGCCAAAAATATTACTTAATGCTAATAACAGTCGACAGTTGCTGTTCAACAAGTATGCAAATACTGGTCCAGAGACGTGGGTCGCTATTTTCGGACGCAGAGCACAACATGGGCAACAACTAGCAGAACTTGGCAGGCGATGTGGAAGTGCAAGTGCCAAATAAACACAAAACAAGTAAGAACATTACAGTCAAGTTTCCCGACTGTTCAATACCCTGTACCAATTCTGTTATAAACGAAATAAATCAAGAGCCGACCGAGTCTGGGGCTCGAACTAGGGACTTCCGGTTTATGAGCCAGCCATCCTAACTATTGTACCACCATACACATTTTGAGGCAGGTATCTAATACAATGTAAATATATTAAAGGCGCACATTCATATGTACATATATGAAGGTAGTACGTTTTGCCATATAAATTGTTTCTAAGAAAACACAGCGGCATAGAGCGCTGTGAACGATGAAGAAATATAAAAATAACAAAACACCAAACATTATTATACCCTTGTAATGCAGTGAAAGATACATCTCCACCCTATAACAATATATTCTTGATCAGTATCACTAGCAGAGTCTAGCCATGTCCGTCTGTACGTCTGTCTGTCCGTCTGTCTGTCGGTTGCTATGTAAACTAATCTCTCAGTTTTAAAGCTTTCGGGCAGCAACTGTTGCAGTTAGTATATAGGTAGGAACGGTCGGCATCCTCATTTGCACAACGGTGCCTATTAACATATGTAATTTACGAATCCTGAAAGCTGGACTGAATAGCATTATTAAGTTGATAGACATCTTTATTTTTGGCGGCAATGATGGATCGGTCGCTAAGCCAGTCGTGATTGCTATAATTAATTTCAATATTGGGAAATACTTTTTAGATCAGTTCTTCTTTCGATAAAACTAAATTTCAAAAATTATCAGGTAATCATATATGCCTTTCTGTCAACGCGTTAAATTTGGAAAGTTTAAATGGACATATGAATGAAGATCATTGATGTCGTCTTTGTAGTTTTGCGTGGCATGATTTTGTACAAATATATAAGGTAACGATTTTAATATTGAATTCTAATATTGTTTAAAACCGTAACACATACTGACTTTTCGGACGAAATTCCTAGACAGAAATATTAAACACTGCAAAAAAACTTTAAAAAGAATTTTAAAACACTTTGTGTTCTAACTGAAAAGTAGCCCAATTTTTATTTGATAGCTGCCGGGTGACATTGAAATATTGGCAATCTAAAATCGATTGCCACAGCTGTTGGGGCACGGGAATAGGCGAAAAACAAATATATTTTCTGTCAAAATTTGATTTAGATTTTCAAATCTATAAGTCTGGAATATACGAACAGAGCATTTATACATATATATAGATAGATATGTAGATTCACTAAAATTATGTATATCATTAATTAATTTCTACAGGAACACTAACAAACAATATTAATCTCTTAATTATATCATTAACAATATTTTTTGTTAGGCCATCCTTAGCTAACACAAACAAACTGGATGGTTTATCCACTTGAGAGCATGCCTCGTTTCGCTGAGGCCAGTGTTTATTAAATTTGCGGTGTTAAGCCAATTCAATTCAAGGAATTAAAAAAATTCATTAGGATAGTTGGGGGCTTCATCATCATTTGTTACACAGTTAATAGATTGGAATTAATATAGAGTACCAATGCGTCTCCGAGATGGTATGTCTCAAGTCATTGCGTGGATCTTTCAATGTTCGGATAAGTCCATTGCACCATGCACCATTCCACCACCTTTCAGTACGGACAAACAATTGACATGCCTCCAATTTGAACAGATTTATCTGCACTGAAATTCATTTCGGATCGTGTAGGAATACTGCTCCTTCAAAACGTTACGCTTGTCGTAATGATCAATAAAGAAGTAGTTTAAATAAGAGAAGAGATGGTGATGGTATTCGGATAACGAAATAGCATATCCCTTATGAATCATTTTCGAAGTTCCAAGAGGTAGAAAATGTATTTATCTAACAACTCCACAACAAAACAAGAAAGGAAGGCTAGCTTCGGTACCCGAAGCTTAGAATACCATTGCAGACCAGTTGCCTTAAAACTGTTCGATCGTTTGTATGGCAGCTAAAGGATATAGTGAACCGATTTATGGTTTTTGATTTTCTAAAACGGATTTAATATCTATGAATTCTCAAGAATGAATTAATTGTCTTGAAAAACACCAGAGTTCTGCTCAATG
Source organism: Drosophila setifemur (assembly GCA_021224005.1). Taxonomy (NCBI): domain Eukaryota; kingdom Metazoa; phylum Arthropoda; class Insecta; order Diptera; family Drosophilidae; genus Drosophila; species Drosophila setifemur. The sequence continues at coordinate 628,428 of JAJJHY010010898.1, forward strand.
ACCACTTTTCTCACATCGTTCCTATGGCGGTTATAGGATATAGTGGTTAGATTTTGATGAAACTTTTAGGATATGTTAAAATAGTCATTAATAAATAAAATATCTTTAAAAATGGCGAGTTTATAGCACTTTTTATACCCTTGCAGAGGGTATTATAATTTTGACCAGAAGTTTGTAACGCAGTGAAGGAGACATTTCCGACAATTTAAAGTATATATATTCTTGATCAGCATCACCAGCCGAGTCGATCTAGCCATGTCCGTCTGTCTGTCTGTCCGTCTGTCTGTCTGTCTGTCTGTCTGTCTGTCCGTCTGTCTGTCTGTCCGTCTGTCTGTCTGTCTGTCTGTTTGTCTGTCTGTCTGTCCGTCTGTCTGTCTGTCTGTCGGTTGCTATGTAAACTAGTCTCTCAGTTTTAAATTTATCGGGCTGAAACTTTGCACCAACCCTTCAATCTGTTGCAGGTAGTATATAAGTCGGAACGGCCGGAATCGGAACACTACATCACATAGCTGCCATAGGAACAATTGGGAAAAAGTGCCAAAAATTCGCAAAATTCATTCTTGAGAAAAACAGTTTTCATAGACATTAAAGCCTTTTTAGAAATTTAAAACCCCAAAAATCGGATAACTATATCCTATAGCTGCCATACAAACGATTGAACGGTTTGAAAGCAACTAGCCTGCAAGGGTATTCTAAGCTTCGGGTACCGAAGCTAGCCTTCCTTTCTTGTTTCCAATCGTTCCTATGGCAGCTATCTGATGTAGTGTTCCGATTCCGGCCGTTCCGACTTATATACTACCTGCTACAGATTGAAGGGTAGGTGCAAAGTTTCAGCCCGATAGCTTTAAAACTGAGGGACTAGTTTACATAGCAACCGACAGACGGACAGACAGACGGACAGACAGACAGACAGACAGACAGACGGACAGACAGACAGACGGACATGGCTAGATCGACTCGGCTGGTGATGCTGATCAAGAATATATATACTTTATAGGTCGGAGACGTATCCTTCACTGCGTTACAAACTTCTGGTCAAAATTATAATACCCTCTGCAAGGGTATAAAAATACCGAGTCTGATCTATGGTTCGAGCATAAGCCTTTCGAGTTATGAGTCATACGTCCTTACCTTTGGCCCACCATATACTTTCGAAGCGAGTAGCTATTACAGTATAAATATATTGAAGGTGCACATTCATACATATGTATGTATATGAAGGTAGTGGAAGCTGCAGCTGCAGCGGCACTTCCGAGAAAAATCAACCACTGAAAGCAAGTGATTTACCGTTTGTTTGCGTAAATAAACAGATTACTTGTGTTTAGCGCCTGTAAACTTTAGGTTTTTTATTGTTCGCTTTCTAATTAACCAATCTTGATTAAATTTCCGGATCGGTAGAAATCTATGCTCCAATTGCATGTGTATTTTTAAAAAAATTTTAGTTTGATATAAAATAAACTTCATTTGCGTCAGTATTAGGAGAATCTACAATGGTAATACGGTTCCTCTAGCTCTTACAGTTGCTGAGATCCGTGTGTTCATCCAGACCAACGGACGGGTAGACGGACGGACGGACGGACATGGCTATATCGACTCAGCTCATTATGCTGATCACGCCTCCTTCTGCCTGTTACATACATTTTCACAAACTTAATATACTCTTTACCCTTTGGTTAAAGGGTCTAAAAACAATCGTCTATGGACACAGTGCTGAAACAATGTAAAATTATTATTAGGGATGAATGCACTATGGCACATAAACATACGCTTGAGACATTGGATAGGACATTGAGAGATATAAAAAACAATGATATACTATTTGGTGGCACTTTGTTATTCCTTTTAGGTGATTTCAGACAAACTTTTCCCGTTTTTCCACGTTCAACGCACGCTGATTAAATCAATGCTTGCTTAAAATCATCGCGACTGTGACGTAATGTTGAAAAAGTACTGAATTCGATCTTCGAAGTCCTTAAAATGTGCGTCTTTGACTGTGTAACACATAATGATGAAGCCACCAACTATCATATTGAATTTGTAAAGTCCTTTGGAAGTGCGTGGCTTAACACCGCACAATAAATAAACGCTTGCCTCGGAAAAACGAGGTGAACTCAAGTTTGACATGAACGAAGCCTCATGCTCCAGCATTGTTGTTGTTTCCCCTAATAGTATGGATAGGATGTCTAGATGGATCTAATACTTTACTATGGGTTGTCCGCAGGCAGCCTGTCATTCAGACCCGTCATTCTTTGCATTTTCATTAATGTATTTTGACCGATCCTTAAAGTCACATTAAAATCTGTAGACTGTTAAATATATATTAGTAAATTAAAATAAAATTAAACCAGTATATCCCATATCTGCTATAGGAACGGTCGAGCAGCTTGAGCAACTGGGTGTCCCTATTTTCAATTAAAATAAAATATTTTTGTTAAACTTATTTGTTTATTTATAAATTCGATGAGGAATAAAGACAAATTTGAACGATAACTTTAACATTTCGATTAATGTTGAGTATAGACGTACCCTTTGGGTACAGGTTCTAAAAATCAACAAGAACGAGAGCAAGCTCTCCCTCCCAGAAATTGACCGTAGACTTTTTGCTGTAAAGTGCAATGCCTACTTTACTACTTTGCCTAGGCTACCAAGTTTAGGCACACTCCAGTCTACCAACTCCGCTCTACTTGCCTACAACAACTACTGTCACTTTGATTAATACATCGAGCACAAACAGGCAAACAAAACAAGGGCAAGAGCTAATGGGTAATTCCATTAACCGCGCAACTGAACAAACAGGCATTAATCGATATATGACTGCAAAACGCATGCTAAGTCCCCAGCAAGAAAAAAACAATAACGCTGCTAAAGCAAAAAAAAAGTTAGCGGCAATACATAGCTCAAAAATCCTTTCTATGAAAATAGCTTTGCACCTCTAAGCGAAATGAAGAGGCTATGCCATATGTGAAGATTGTGGCGGCGTGCACGATACTGCAATCTGTACCAGTGGTGGAAACCATACGGCCAATTATGCGGCTGCCATGTTTCAAAGAGATCAAATACCGCATAAACCTTAAAAAATGTACAACAGCAACCGATCACTAATTACACCAACTCCCAACCAAATGCTTCCTCCTGGACCACACCAGGAGTCTCATTTTCTAGTGCTTTGAGATGGCCAGGAGTAACAAATGGTGTACACTCAATGTCAAGGGAATCTGCAAAAATTATAACAGCCACCCCCAAGGAACCCACCAACGCGATTCAAGAATCACTAACCCACGAAAAAAGGGGAATTGAAGGAATGCTATCTTCTTTAATAAGGTTAAAATGCAAAATCAAAATCGTCTATTGGAACTGTTAATTAATCAGAAATCTAAATAAATGACTTACTAAAGAATATGTTTCTGGAATGCCAATGGCGTTTCAGAGCACAAAAAATAACTTAGCACGTTTCTGGATGATCATAAAATCGAATCAATATGCCGAATAAAAATTATTTCAATATCACAGGCTACATACTCCATGCAACAAATCACCCAGACGGCAAAGCCCATGGCAGAATTGACATTCTTATAAAGCAGGCAACTTCATTACGAGTTTAAACAGTAAGAGGCTTTCTAAGTTTAGGCGATTGTTTTAAAGCAGCCGGTGAATATAACGCCAAACACCCCACTAGAGCTCTGGCCTAATAAACCCAAAGGGTATATATATATATATATATATATTTATTGATTATATATTTATTTGATTTAGCCTGCTAATAAGCTCAACTTCTTATTACCAAGTATACCCACCTACTGGCCAGCGCTTCCAAGGAAAAAACCAGATCTAATTTCTCACGACAAAAAAAAAACAATCGCCTCCATCGAGGATGGCATGCTCATAGATCGCCGTTAGCAAGGCACAAACAAAAACAAGTAAGAACGTGACAGTCGAGTTTCCCGACTGTTACAGACCCTGTACAAAACAAATATATATATATATATATTCACACCGAGAGTCCGGTCTGGGATTCGAACCCAAGATCTTCGCGTTTTAAGTCGAACGTCGTAACCATTCGACAAACCCAAACTTTTTGAACCGACAGCTAATACAGTATAAATATATCGAAGACGCACATTCATACATATGTATATGAAGGTAGTGGCAGCGCAGCGGCACTTCCGAGAAAAATCAACCACCTATCGCAAGCGATTTACCGTTAGTTTGCGCAAATAAACAGATTTTTTGTGTTTATCGCCTGTAAACTTTAGGTATTTATTGTGCGCTTTCTAATTAACCAATCTTAATGAAATTTTTAGGATCGGTAGAAATCTATGCTCCAATTGCATGTGTAAAAAAATTTTAGCTTGAAAATTGTGCAGTGCAGGGCACTGCAAAAATTGAAATTGCGAGGGCGGTGGGCGTGGCACCGACTTAAAAAAATAAACTCTAATTTACTCAGTATTAGAAGAATTTACACTGGTAATACGGTTCTTCTAGCTCTTACAGTTGCTGAGATCCGTGTGTTCATCCGGACGGACGGACGGACGGACGGACGGACGGACGGACAGACGGACATGGCTATATCGACTCAGCTCGTCATGCTGATCAAGAATATATATACTTTGTGTGGTCTGCCACGCCTCCTTCTGCCTGTTACATACATTTGCACAAACTTAATATACCCTTTACCCTTTGGGTACAGGGTCTAAACAGGGACGCGAATGCTAACCAAGGGCTTAAAAAGCAAAGAACATGCTCAGCAAGTAATAAAAATCCATTATGAAAGCCCGTTTCAACTTGAAACCGCTAGACGCTGAAATGCCTCTTCGAAAACCAGAAGGATTCTGGGTTTGCAACGAGGTTGAAAAGCCAAGCGTTTTTGCTTGCCACCTGCATAATGTTTTTACTTTAAATCCAGTAGTTTCTCAGTTCTTTCTCCCAGATCTACCAATTGCAGAGATAGCTACACCCACAACATTCCTAACAAACGAAATATATAGGGTCATCAAGGAACATCTTAAGCCAAATAAATCTCCAGGGTATGACCTTATAACACCAAAAATGATTATGGACTTGGGACGTCGACTACATCAGAACAATATTCAATGCTATAACTAAGTTTGTTTATTTTCCCCAGCAATAAAAAAAAACATACAAATGATACCGGAACGAGGTAAAGACAAAACACTGGCCACATCATACTTACCAAAAAGCCTTCTCTTGTGTTTATCGAAACACTTCGAAAAATTTCTTCTGCAACGAATTCAGCCTTACATGACATCCAATAACGTACCGCTTATGAACACCGTGAATACTGTTCTGCTAATTTTCAGGATATTTCCAATTTTCCATTCCACCGAGCAAGGGCTTATCGACAAAATTAAGCTCTTACTTCCACTTAAGCTTATTAACACCGTGAATTCTGTTCTGCTACATTTGTGAATATTTTCCAGGCATCCGGCCGAGTAGGGCTGCAAGGACTTATCTACAAATTAAAGCTCTTACTTTTACAAAATGTCTATCAGCTGCTTAAAACATAAATTTTAGAACGTGTTTAATTTTAAGCACTAAAACTTTATAAAAGAAGTTTGAAATAGGGCAGGCGTTCATCAGGGAGCGTCCTCGGTCCCAGCCTCTATCTTTTGTATATAGCTGACATCCCAATAGACCAACGTTTAATGATATCCATTTTGTCGATGATGTCCGCTGGAAGCATCTATAAGTTTCTTCGCCCATCAATTACTAATTGAAAAGTGGATGGCAGACTGGCGTATAAAGGTTAACGAACAAAAATGTAAACATATCACTTTCACTTTTAATAAGCAAAACTGCCCTCACCTTCATTGCATCATATCTTAGTCCCCTGTGTAATTGTAGTCATATATCTCGGAGTTCACCTGGACATGCGACTTACTTGTAGAAAACACATTGAACCAAAATTCATCGAGGCCCCAACCTTGCCCCAGCCGATCTCTATGATAAGTCGTCTCAGATGCAGCGTTTCCTTTGTAGCTGAAGACAGCGCCATATACTCGGCTTCTGTGCTTGCAGCGTCTGGTTCATCGATATATCGCCTATACAGACGATTCGCTCAATATGAATGCCCAAAAACCTCTTTAACATTCCCTTGTTGAAAAAAAAATCAAAATTCTATGCAATCACGGATTTAATGTGCATAAGGTCTCTCTATTTAGCATTGTATAAGTAAATAATCGACATTCAATTGTAAAAGACATATAAGAACATTACAGTCGAGTTTAATGACTGTTAAATTTTGTTTAAGCTTATAAAAAAAAATTAAGAATAGCAAGAAAAAACATAAAAGTTTTCCAAGGTGTCGCGGAGATTCGATTTACCATTTATTTGAGCAAATTAACAGATAGCTGTTGTTAGAGACTATAAACTTTGCACATTTTTGTGCGCTTTTTGTGCTAGATGCAATTTTCAGGATCGATTGAAATTGATGTTCCATTTATATAGGGTGTAGTGTAGTGTAGCGAACGCTTCTTGCCTACCAGCCTTTGCATTTACAAGGATACAGTATTCGCTGCTATCAACTACACGTACCTTCAATATAGAATGACTTTTCTATCAAGTCCTGTGATTTCATCGATAAAAAGTGGCCTTGCTTGTGGGTAATTTGGATGATTTCGTTGTTCATGAGTGAAGGAACAACTAGCATGTCTTTGTTGGGATCTATGAGTAGAATCTCGTTTACTATGTAAAAGTCCTCACAGCCCTTGGTCTTAAAAACCCTTTGCCCAATCATCTAACCGCTGAGCCTCCCGCAAACGATGTATTAAACTATCCCCACTCAATGCATTAACGTGTCTCATCTTCGAACCGGGATCTTCTTGGGGATACATTGCCCATCTCGATACTCTAAGCGATATCTCCCTTTCCCTCATAGTCATGATAAAGGCGTTACAATCCGTAACTATATTAAACATACACCCATAAATACCCATAAAGGGTCTTTCAACAAGAACAGGTCTATGTTAATAACATGTAAACTTTGCATATTTATTGTGCGCTTTCTAGTTAACCAAACTTAATGAAATTTTCAGGATGGGTTGAAATTAATGCTTCAATTGCGTGTGATAAAGCCCAAGACTCTAGCTTGCGCAGTGAGGTGCAAACGTAAAAGCACAATTTCGTACGTTATTAACATAGACCCGTCCTTCTTAAAAGACCCTTTACTACAGGCTTATCCTAAAACTTGAACTGCATCTTCAGTAAACCTACAGAAGTATGATGTCAATCCTAGAAGTCTTTGGACTCCTTTCATATCACGCAGAATCGGAAAATCAGCTACTACTCGGGTTTTCTCACCTGCCTTGATAGTACAATTTTTTACGATATATCTCCGCATATACCTCACAGCACGTGTTTTACCAAAATAATTATAGCTTTGTCAAATGGTAGGTATATATTTGGAATGAGCCCCAAAAATCCCAGGGTCGCCTTCTGTAAGAAAAACACAGACTGTTAAATTGTTTCATGATATAGTTTATTCACATTCAACGATGTAGTTTAAAACTTAATAAAAGTAGTGTTTCCTTTCGAGCGAGTGTCTGGCGTTGCGTTGCCACTCTTTTCACGTCGCAACTGGGTATCGAGTACTTAAAACCTAATGAGTAGAAAGAGATATTTGTTCGAGTTTACTTTTCTATGGAATGGACGCTGATAACTTCTTATACTGTATACACTATGTATTCGGTGGTGGATGTGTTATGGAGGCTGGTTTATAACCTTAAAGGCCGTGACTCGGTCGTTATTTTAAGCTTTTCATACCTTTCAATTATATATAATTTTGATTTAATGATTTCTTTTCTCATTCTTGATATATTTCAATGTTCTTACTTGTTTTTTAGACCCTGTTCCCAAAGGGTAAAGGGTACATTAGGTTTGTGCAAATGTATGTAACAGTCAAAAAGAGGCATGGCAGACCCGACAAAGTATATATATTCTTGATCAGCATGACGAGGTGAGTCGATACAGCCATGTCCGTCTGTCCGTCCGTCTGGATGAACGAACGGATTTCAGAAACTGTAGAGGCTAGACGAACCAAATTACCAATGCAGATTTTCCAAATACTCATGCAGATGAAGTTAATTTTTTTAGTCGGTGCCACGCCCACCGCCCCCTCAATTTATATAATGATATTTGCACTGCACTGCGATTCACAATTTTTAAACTGTAGTCTTTGTGCTATTTTACACGGAATTGGAGCATAAATTTCAACCGATCCTGAAAATTTTATCAAGTTTGGTTAATTAGAAACCGCACAAAAAATATGCAAAATTACAGCCTCTAACAACAGCAATCTGTTTATTTGCTCAAACAAATGATGTCGCTTGCGGTAGGGAGATCAAGTCCCCGCGACACCTTCCAAAACTTATTTTTCTATTATTTGTTACGAAACACTGCAAAATGGGGTTGTTCAAGTTCACTTTTCTAGAGAATGGCGGCTGAGAATGCACTACCTTCATATTTACTAGTCGGGAAACTCGACTGTAATGTTCTGACTTGTTTTGTTTAATTATGTTAATTATTAAGTATTTTTGTAAAAAAATATGTATTAATGGGGTGGTTCAATTGGACTTTTCTAGGGAATGGCCGCTGAGAATGCACTTTATATATGTACATATGAATATGTGTCGTCAATATATTTATACTGTATTAGCTATTTGCTTCAGAATGTATTTGGTGGTGCAATGTTATGACGTCTGCCTAATAACACGGAGGTCCGTGGGTGGATCCCCAGACGGTCGTTTATTTTTTGTATTTTTAATACCCTTGCAGAGAGTATTATAATTTAGACCAGAAGTTTGCAACGCAGTGAAGGAGACATCCCCGACTCACCATCAACAAAATCAACATCACCAGCCGTGTCGATCTAGCCATGTATGTCTGTCCGTCTGTCAGTTGCTATGTAATCGTAAACTAGTCTCTCAGTTTTGAAGCTATCGGGCTGGAACTTTGCACCGACCCTTCAATCTGTTGCAGGTAGTATATAAGTCGGAACGGCCGGAATCTGAACACTATATCACATAGCTGCTATAGGAACAATTGGGAAAAGAGGTCGTCAATTCGATATTTTTTAAGATAATTGATTGATTCTTTTTAAATCCCTTTAAAATAACTATATGAACCAATCAAAAAGTATCAAAAGTTTGACAGCTATAAGATATAGTGATCCAATTTTTAGTTTTTAATTTTCTTTACGGCTTAACGGCTTTAATGTCTATGATAACTGTATTTCTCAAGAATGAATTAATTGTCTTAATAAACACCAGAGTTATGCTCAATGACCTAATTTCTCCCATCGTTCCTATATCAGCTATAGGATATAGTGGTTTGATTTTGATGATACTTTCAGAAAATGTTAATGATGTTATTAAATATAGTTTCCTAAAAAATAAATTAATTATCTTGAAAAATTTAGAATTTATGGCACTTTTTCCCAATCTTTCCCATGGCAGCTGTGTGATGTAGTTTTCCGTTTCCGGCTGTTCCGACTTACGAGTATATACTATCTGCAACAGATAGAATAGTTGGTGCAAAGTTTCAGTCCGATAGCCTTAAAACTGAGGGACTAGTTTACATAGCAACCGACAGACGGACAAACAGCGATCGATTTGGCTGGTGATGCTGTTCAAGAATATATATACTTTATAGGGTCGGAGACGTCTCTTTCCCTGCGTTACAAACTTCTGGTCAAAATTATAATACCCTCTGCAAGGGTATACAATTTTGGGTTTGTACTTAATGATTGCAAGTAACTTATAACAAAGTTTGCACTCTTTTGACAAATTCGGCGTTTATTTAAGTAACAGCCCATGCGGAAACCACAGAAACGAAAAAGGAAGTTGTAGGGAAGGGCAGCGGATTATCTTATTGTGCCCGCACTTTGCATGAATGTCTATTATGTTGATTGCAGAGTGGTTTTTTCATTTATTTATAAACACGTCGCCTTGTTCAAATTAACCAAATTAAACACTTTATGTCCCTCGCCAATCGTTAATTATTTTGTGGTGGTAGTCTTAAAGGGGCAGATTTCCAGCCGATAGATGCAAGCCCACAACAGGAAAGTAGACTCCGCCGTTGGCACCATTAATATCAGCAGGACGCTGACCAAGAAGAGATAGAGCCACAGGACTGAAATATCCATAGTTTCTTGTGGAAGCAAAAAGCTATCAGTCTGATTATTAACTGCCTATTTATAGTAGTTGGCTGGCTCATTTATGTTTAACCAGATGCGAGCTTGTCAGTTGTCTTGACCTGAATCATAGGGGCAAACCTAGTTTTGAGTAGCAAACAATCGCATTGAAAGGAGAATTTGTATTGCCCTCCCACAACCGCAATTTGAATAAATTTAAAATCCACCATATCTTGAAAAATATAAAAGCCAAAACCTCTATATTACACTTTAATGTAGTACCCATGAATATCAAGATCGCTAAAAATGTGTGCTACGCCCTCCCATCCGCAATTTCTATTCATGTAAAATCTACCCAAACATAGCGATCATGCCATGCCAACCGCCCCTAAGACCCTGTATCCAAAGGGAACAGGGTATATTAAGTTTGTGCAAATTTATTTAATAGGCTGAAGACGGCGTGACAGACCCCACAAAGTATATATATTCTTGATCAGCATGACGAGCTGAGTCGATATAGCCATGTCTGTCCATCTGGTTAAACTAACGGATCTCAGAAACTGTAAGAGCTAGAAGAACCATATTATTAGTGCAGATTCTCCTAATTATTACGCAGATTAAGTTTATGTTTTTCGTCGGTGCCACGCCCACCGACCCGCGATTTGTATTTTTTTGTTTGCACTGTACTGCACAGCACAATTTTCAAGCTCAAATTTCTGTCAAGTTTAGTTAATAAACAAGAAAGCAAGGCTAGCTTAGGGGCCCGAAGCTTAGAATACCCTTGCAGAACAGTAGTCTATTATTTGTATGCCAGGCATACCATATAGTGGTCCGATTAAATTATGTTAATTATTAATAATATTATATAATTAATTATATTAATGACCCTTTTTCTCCCATCGTTCCAATGGCAGCTATATGATATATATGATATATGGTATGAAAACTATATTTTCCAAGAGTGAAATAATTATCTTCATAAACACCAGAATTATGCTCATTTTCGCAGTCACTTCTGGTCAAAATTACAACACCCTCGGCAAAGCGTGTAATGAAAAAAGAAACAACCAATAAATCCAAATTAGAAAACGATGCAAAGTATAAAAAAAAGCAAAAATGTACGATCGAGGATGGGATCGAACCAAGGCCCGCCAGGTTCGAGCCCAGCGACCAACACCTCACCACCAAACACATACACCGCGATCTCAGCGGGCACTCTTTAAAAAAGTTAACTTGAAACACTTTATTTTGCAGTTTCTTAAAAAATAATATAGAAATACTATTACAACAAAAACTTAATAGTTAGCATAATTCAATAAAATTAAAGCTAACAAAAACAAGAAAGAAAGACTAGCTTCGGGACCCGAAGCTTAGACTAGTTGCCTTCAAGCATTTGTATAGTTAGTATGGCAGCTAAAGGATATAGTGGTCCGATTATTCGTTTTTCATTTTTATACTCTTGCAGAGGGTATTATAATTTTGACCAGAAGTTTGTAACGCAGTGAAGGAAACATTTCCGACCCTATAAAGTATATATATTCTTGATCAGCATCACCAGCCGAGTCGATCTAGCCATGTCTGTCTGTCTGCCCGTCTGTCGGTTGCTATGTAAACTAGTCCCTCAGTTTTAAAGCTATCGGGCTGAAACTTTGCACCAATCCTTCAATCTATTGCAGGTAGTATATAAGTCGGAACGGCAGGAATCGGAACACTACATAACATAGCTACCATAGGAACGATTGGGAAAAAGTGCCATAAATTCGCTATTTTTCAAACATTAAAGCCGATTTAGCAAATTAAAAACCCAAAAATCGGATTACAATATCCTATAGCTGCCATACAAACGATAGAACGGTTTGAAAGCAAAAAGTCTGCAAGGGTACCGAGGCTAGCCTTCCTTTCTTGGCAGCTATAGGATAAAGTAATCCTATTTTGATAAGATTTTCAGGATAGGTTAACATAGTTGCTTAAAAATGATTTATAAAGAATAAATCAATTAAAAATTTCGAATTTACGACCTTTTTTCCTAAACGTTCCTATTACAGCTATGTGATGTAGTGCTTCGATGCCGGCCGTTCCGATTTATATACGACCTGCAACAGATAGAATAGTTGGTGCAAAGTTACAGCCCGATAGCTTTAAAACTGAGAGACTCGTTTGCGAGAAACACACTAACGTATAGACGGACAGACCGACGGATAACATTAGTTTTTCGTAATGACGTTCTCCTCAGCCCATAATCTAAAATTTACTTTTTTGTTAAGATATGATAATTAACTTATATTTTCAATATTTTTATTGGGTGTAGAAAGGGAACTCAATCAACAGTAACAAAATCAATCCTTCGTCCAGACAGTGTGTTACATTAACACAACCTGAGCAGACAGGTTGACAGAAGAAAGCAGCCATCAGCCGATGGGGCCATCATCATTAAAACTTGTGCCAACAGCAACAGGTAAATATACACTAAGATTGACGATGTTATAACGCAATCCGATGAATTTTATCATCGTATTGTAATCGTTATTTAAACGCCAATATATTGTCATACGTCCAAGAAACAGTTGAAACATCGGGGTTTCAAGTGCTCGTGCTGCAGATTTGATGTGAATTTAAATACCAACTGACCACATTCGCCTACGAATGTAACAAGAAGGTTATAGCTCAAAACAAAGTCGCTTTCGGAGGGGACGAGGACGCATAACGAATCCAGCTGCAGCTCTTACCAACACTGAGATCTGTTCTTCATACAGACAGACAGTCGTACATACAGGCATCCATACCTTAGGCATCGGTAGATCGGTATAAATTAATGCTTAAATTGCGTGTGTTAAAGCTCTAGACTCTAGCTTGCGCAGTGTGATGCAAACGTTAAAACACAAATTGTTATGTTACTAACATCAACCCTCTGTATTTGAAAAACTCTTTATTTTACGAATATCCATGCACGTTATTGTAATTTCCTTTGACGGAACTCCGTCAACCACTTTTTAACAATTAGGATCAATGGTGCAGATTCTCCATTATATTTATCGAGCCTTGACTTGGTTTCCATAATGCTTTATCAGCACGCAACAAACTTTTTCTATTTCGATAATTATGATTAATTAATGACGAAACTTTCTCAAAATTTGGCTGCAGTTCTTTGAAAGATGGTTTATGGTGACTGCATGGTTGCAAAAAGTTATCCATTTATCTAACGATCTCCATAGGCCCAACATTTTTACAGTTACTCTCTCTAATGACTATTTACTCTATTTAATGACTATTTTAACATTTCCTTAAAGTATCATCAAAGTCGGACCACTTTATCTTATAGCTGCCATAGGAACGATGGGAGAAAATGGGTCAGTGAGAATATCTCTGGTGTTTTTCTAGACAATTAATTCATTCTTGAGAAATAAAGTTTTCATAGACATTAACGCCGTTTTAGAAAATTAAAAACCAAAATTGGATCACTATATCCTATAGCGGCCATACAATCGATCGAACAGTTTTAAGGCAACTGGTCTGCAAAGGTATTCTAAGATTCGGGCACCGAAGCCTGCCTTCCATTCTTGTTAGAGATAGAATATTCAAACTTTAGACAGCATTATTTAATGAATATTTTAACCTATCCTAAAGTTTTATCAAAATCGGACCACTATATGCAATACCAGCCTTAGGAACGATTTGAGAAAATGGGTCTTTAAGCACAACCTTGGAGTTTTTGAACACAATTAATTCATTCTTGGAAGATGAAGTTTTTCTAGACATTAAGACCGTTTTATAAAATTGAAAACCAAAAGTCGGAAAACTATATTGTATAGCTGCGATACAGACGATCGAACGGTTTGATGGCAACTGGTCTACAAGGGTATTCTAAGCTATGGGCCCCGAAACTAGCCTTCCTTTCTTGTTTTGAACAGAAGTTTGCAATGCAGTAATGGAGACAATCCGACCCTATAAAGTAAATATATTCCACTGGACGAGTCGATCTAGCCGTTTTCGTCTATCTGCCTGTCAACGCAAACTAGTCTCTTAGTTTTAAAGCTATCAGTCTTAAACTGAACACAGAGCTTTCATTCTATTGCAGGTAGAATACTTTCCATAGGTTCCTTAGAAAAGATAGGGATAAAGTGTCAAATATTCACTATTTGTAAAGACTTTAATCTTTAGAAAATACTTTAATTTTCAATTTTTAATTTCAAGGTATCCTGAAAGTCCATTAAAATAGCCTACTGCTGCCATTCGAACGACGAGAAAGAATTAAGCTTACCTGTGGTTCATATAATTCAGTATTGGATTCTGGTCTTGGGATCGGAAAAAGCCGTCCTTTCTTTTTAGTCCGTGTACCCAAAGGGTAAAGGGTATATTAAGCTTGTGCAAATGTATGTGACAGGCAGAAGGCGGCGGGGCCGACTTTACAAAGTATGTATACATATTTTTGATCAGCATGCCTTGCTGAGTTGATATAGCCATGTCCGTCTGTCCGTCCGTCTGGATGAACAAACAAATTTCAGAAACTGCAAGAGCTAGAGGAACCATATTACCAGTGCAGATTCTCCTAATAACTACGCAGGTGACGTTTTTTTTGTTGTCGGTGCCACTCCCACCGCCCCACAATTCGTAATTTTACTTTATGTTTTAACAATATTCCAGCTTGTACTCTTACACTCGCAACTGAAGCATGATTTTCTAATTTCTATTTGCTCTTAAACCAAAATTGGTACAGGTATTGAATAGTCGGGAAACTCGACTGTAATGTCCTTACTTTTTTTTTGTCTAGTTTTATAAAAATAATTCAAGCCGCAAACTGTAATAAACATAAAACAGTCGGGAAAAGTTTAAGTATAACAGTCTACCTCGCTTCTATATTTTTATACCCCTGAGAAGATATTACAATTTTGACCAGAAGTTTGCAACGCAGTAAAGGAGACGACTACGACCCCATAATGTATTATTGATCAGCATCAGCCGAGTCGATCCAGCCATGTCCATCTGTATGTTCGACTTTATGGAGTCGGAGATGTCTCCTTCACTGCGTTGCAAACTGCTGGTCAAAATTATAATACCCTCTGCAAGGGGAAAAATTATTTAGGCTTTATTAAACTAAAATTGTTATCGTTAAACGACTTTACTGCGCCCGCCACTCTGAACGTGTAAAATTAACAAAATATTTTTATACATTTTTTATTTTAAAGCTTATGTATTTATAAAAACGTTTTAATTTAAAACAAAATAGTACGAAATATTCGGAGACTTTTAACTTTCTCTCTGGGTTTATGAGGCTATCATCGAGAGAATTGTAAACGAGTATTTCGATACATAAATAGTAGAAATAAAACGCGAAAAGTAAAAATTACGACGTACCAAGCGCCGCTCGAAATATATTAAGAATGAAATAAGAAAAAACCAATAATTTAAAATTATAAAACATAGCAAGGTAAAAAAAAGAACAACTAAGTTTAGAATCGAACCAGGTCTTCCCAGGCTTCGAGCCACGTACCACAGAATACATAATTATGGAAATAGCAAATACAGAACATATGTATATAAAGCGTTATCAGCATCCACTCTCTAAAAAAGTCAACTCATTACAAAAAAACTTAAGAAATAGCATAACTAAAACAAGTAAGAACGTTACAGTCGAGTTTCCCGACTGTTACAGGCCCTGTACAAATTTGGTTATAGGCAAAATAAATCAAAACAAAAAAAAAATATATATTCACACCGAGTCCGGCTGGGATTCGAACCCAAGATCTTCGCGTTTTAAATCGAACGTCGTAATCATTCGACAAACCCAAACTTTTTCAAACGGCAGCAATACAGTATAAATATATTGAAGGCGCACATTCATACATATGTATATGAAGGTAGTGGCAGCGCAGCAGCAGCGGCACTTCCGAGAAAAATCAACCACCGAACGCAAGCGATTTACCGTTTGTTTGCGCAAATAAACAGATTTTTTGTGTTTAGCGCCTGTAAACTTTGGGCATTTATTGTGCGCTTTCTGATTAACCAATCTTGATGATATATTTAGGATTGGTAGAAATCTATGCTCCAATTGCATGTGTATTTTTAAAAAAATTTTATCTTGAAAATTGTGCAGTGCAGGGCAGTGCAATAATTAAAATACAAATTGCGGGGGCGGTGGGCGTGGCGCCGACTTAAAAAAATAAACTCTAATTCGCTCAGTATTAGGAGAATCTACACTGGTAATACGGTTCCTCTAGCTCTTACAGTTGCTGAGATCCGTGTGTTCATCCGGACGGACGGACGGACGGACGGACAGACGGACAGACGGACATGGCTATATCGACTCAGCTCGTCATGCTGATCAAGAATATATATACTTTGTGGGCTCTGCCACGCCTCCTTCTGCCTGTTACATACATTTGCACAAACTTATTGCACAAACTAATATACCCTTTTCCCTTTGGGTACAGGGTCTAAAAAGGCAACCGAAAAAAAAATTAAGTCTTACCAGAGAGTCAAACTCCCGACCGCAATCGGAATAACTTCCATTTATTTAAACAAATAAACATATATGTAGCTTGTAGTTTGCAGCTGAGGACTTTGCATATTTCTATTGCACTTCCTAATTAACCAAACTTGACGAAATTTGTAGGATCGGTAGAAATTCATGCTGTGTGTTAAAGCGCAATATTTTAGCTATTTTAGCGAGGAGTCAAACTCCCGACCGCAATCGGAATAACTTCCATTTATTTAAACAAATAAACATATATGTAGCTTGTAGTTTGCAGCTGAGGACTTTGCATATTTCTATTGCACTTCCTAATTAACCAAACTTGACGAAATTTGTAGGATCGGTAGAAATTCATGCTGTGTGTTAAAGCGCAATATTTTAGCTTATTAATTTAACAGTTAAAACATAAAAACGTAAAATTACAAATTGGGCGTTGCATCGAAAAACAAAAAAAAACTTTATCTGCGTCAGTATTTCTGAGACCGTCGGTTTATACAGACGGACATGGATCGATCGACTCGGTTGGTGATGCTGATAAAGTATATACTTTATGGAATCGTATGTGTCCCCTTCACTGCGGTGCAAGCTTCTGGCCAAAATTATAAAAGCTCACAAGAAAGCAAACCATTTTTTTTTAAATTTTTATTCGACGATAAATTGAATTTCTGACATGAAATTGAATTATAAATTTCGGGTTCCCCGAATGAGAAATTTCGTTAAAGGCCTTGATATAAAGCCTTGTGGACGCCCAAAATGAAAATACCACTACGATAATTATTTCAACCGTTAACATCAATCCCCTGGGAAGGTTTCCAAACAAGTAGCAAGGGTTAATTTAAATAGTTAATACTTTAACCTAATTGAAAATAGATCATCCTATAAAGAGTATAGCAATAAAGTTAATAAAAGGTACTTTGGGAATGCCATAGCGCATCATATAGTAGTAGTATAGTAGTAAATACATAAGATTTTTCACAGTTCTGTCGAGGCAACAAGGTTAAAAATAGACTCAGTGCTGTTTAAACTCACCAAGATTATAAAAAGGTTTATACCCTTGCAGAGGGTATTATAATTTTGAAGTTTGCAACGCAGTGAAGGAAACATCTCCGACCCCATAAAGTATGAATATTCTTGAACAGCATCACAAGCCGAGTCGATCTAGCCATGTCCGTCTGTCTGTCCGTCTATTTCTACGCAAACTAGTCCCTCAGTTTTAAAGCTATCGGGCTGAAACTTTGCACCAACCCTTCAATCTGTTGCAGGTAGTATATAAGTCGGAACGGCCGGAATCGGAACACTACATCACATAGCTGTCATAGGAACAATTGAGAAAAAGGTCGTAAGCTCGATATTTTTAAAGATAATTGATTAATTCTTTATCTTTATGTTATTAACATAGACCCGCTTTATTTTATGACCCTTTATGGTTGTGCTCTCCTAGTTTTTGGTTTCTGGCTTTTCTTCATATACTATATATATCCTTTGATATTTGAATCAGGGCAATTTAAAACAAGTAAGAACGTTACAGTCGAGTTTCCCGACTGTTACAGACCCTGTACAAAAAAAAAAAAATATATATATATATATATTCACACCGAGAGTCCGGTCTGGGATTCGAACCCAAGATCTTCGCGTTTTAAGTTTCGACAAACCCAAACTTTTTGAACCGGCAGCTAAGACAGTATAAATATATTGAAGACGCACATTCATACATATGTATATGAAGGTAGTGCCAGCGCAGCTGCAGCGGCACTTCCGAGAAAAATGAACCACCGAACGCAAGCGATTTACCGTTTGTTTGCGCAAATAAACAGATTTTTTGTGTTTAGCGCCTGTAAACTTTAGGTATTTATTGTGCGCTTTCTAATTAACCAATCTTGATGAAATTTTCAGGATCGGTAGAAATCTATTCTCCAATTGCATGTGTATTTTAAAAAAAATTTTAGCTTAAAAATTGTGCAGTGCAGGGCAGTGCAAAAATTGAAATACAAATTGCGAGGGCGGTGGGCGTGGCACCGACTTAAAAAAATAAACTCTAATTTACTCAGTATTAGAAGAATCTACACTGGTCCGTGCTGAGATCCGTGTGTTCATCCGGACGGACGGACGGACGGACAGACGGACAGACGGACATGGCTATATCGACTCAGCTCGTCATGCTGATCAAGAATATATATACTTTGTGTGGTCTGCCACGCCTCCTTCTGCCTGTTACATACATTTGCACAAACTTAATATACCCTTTACCCTTTGGGTACAGGGTCTAAATATTTTAGAATATATTTTATACTTCTTAAGTTATGAGTCCGAGGGGTTTTTTAACTAAAGGATCTTTTAAATAGAGCGGGTCGATGTTATTAACATATACATAACATTAACCCCTTATGTTTCAAGAATGAACAAGTATCGATAGAGTCCACATAGCGCCATTAAAATGAACCATCAACTAGAAAAGCACTGCGCATGCGCTCTTTCTTGCACATGGTGGAATCCGACTGGGATTTATTGTGGATACTGACATTGGCGCGCTTTCGCGTAGCATTTGTGTGAGTGGATTTCATTAAAGTAGCCAGTTCTGCAGACGTCGCGGAATTAGTCCTGTGCACGGATTGACTAGAAACGGTCGAGTTTGCTCGCTTACTCAATGACCGCCGGTCGCTCATTGTGTTGTGTGAAGAGAAATTAAATACATACATATGTATGTATGTATGTATTCCGAGTTTATTTGGATACATTTTGTCAAATAAATAATTTTTCCCTCGTCGGACTGTTCGGAAAAGTTGTCTAAAAAAAGTCTTTAAGCCCTCTGAATTATTCTAATCATCTGGAATAGAGTGCTCCTCTCAGATTTCTTTTACTTACCAAAATAAAAACGCAAGTGTATTAAAAAGCTATATTCGTAGGTAAATGAAATGAAATGAAATGCCATACAAAATTTTAATTATTTTGGCAGTACAAAAAACAGTCCATGTTTATATGCAAACAAGTTAGGGAAATCAATTAAAGACTGTGTTGATCTCCTACATGCTTTAATACTATTTATATTATATACATAATAACATGTGGCTCTCTTTTGCTAATTTCAATATTATAAAAGCTATCCGAATTGTTCTGTCCTAACCTGAGCGTTTACTATGCTGACATTTCATAGGACACCGGAAGCTATTGACACCCTCATCTGGCGTCTATTTGTACATTACAATTACAGGACAGCGGGGTTTCGAATTTAATTACTTTGAAAGGTCCTAGGCCTTGCCATAAAGACAAAGGTACAAAAAAAAAACAAGTAAGAACGTTTCAGTCGAGTTTCCCGACTGTTACAGACCCTGTACAAATTTAGTTATAAGCTAAATAAAAATATATATAGATATATATATATATATATATATTCACACCGAGTCCGGTCTGGGATTCGAGCCCAAGATCTTCGCGTTTTAAGTCGAACGTCGTAACCATTCGACAAACCCAAACTTTTTGAATCGGCAGCTAATACAGTATAAATATATTGAAGGCGCACATTCATACATATGTATATGAAGGTAGTGGCAGCGCAGCAGCAGCGGCACTTCCGATAAAAATCAACCACCGAACGCAAATAAACAGATTATTTGTGTTTAGCGCCTGTAAACTTTAGGTATTTATTGTGCGCTTTCTAATTAACCAATCTTGATGAAATTTCAGGATCGGTAGAAATCTATGCTCCAATTGCATGTGTATTTATTCCAAAATTTTAGCTTGTGCAGTGCAGGGCAGTGCAAAAATTCAAATACAAATTGCGGGGGCGGTGGGCGTGGCGCCGACTTAAAAAAATAAACTCTAATTGACTCAGTATTAGGAGAATCTACACTGGTAATACGGTTCCTCTAGCTCTTACAGTTTCTGAGATCCGTGTGTTCATCCGGACGGACGGACAGACGCACATGGCTTTATCGACTCAGCTCGTCATGCTGATCAAGAATATATATACTTTGTGGGGTCTGCCACGCCTCCTTCTGCCTGTTACATACATTTGCACAAACTTAATATACCCTTTACCCTTTGGGTACAGGGTCTAACAATTGAACGTTACAGTCGTGTTTCCCGACTGTTACAGACCCTGTACAAATTTGGTTATTAGCAAAATAAATCAAAAACAAAAAAATATATAAATATGTTTACACCGAGTCCGGTCTGGGATTCGAACGTAAGATCTTCGCGCTTTCAGTCGAACGTCGTAACCATTCGACCAACCCATACTTTTTAAATGAGTAGCTAATACAGTACAAACATATTGAAGGCACACATTCATACATATGTATATGAAGGTAGTGGCAGCTGCAGCTGCACTTCCGAGAAAAATCAACCACCGAACGCAAGCGATTTACCGTTTGTTTCAGCAAATAAACAGATTGCTTGTGGTTATCGCCTGTAAACTTTGGGTACATGTGCACATGCAATTGGAGCATAGATTTCTACCGATCCTGATTTCATCAAGATTGCTTGATTAGAAAGCGCACAATAAATACCCAAAATTTTAGCTTAAAAATTGTGCAGTGCAAACATTAAAAAAAAATACAAAAAATAAACTTCATCTGCGTAATAATTACGGGAATCCGCACTGTTAATAAGGTTCTTCTGCCTCTTACAGTTTCTGAGATCCGTTCGTTTACCCAGACGGACGGACGGACGGACAGACGGACATGGCTATATCGACTCAGCTCGTCATGCTGATCAAGAATATATATACTTTGTGGGGTCTGCCACGCCTCCTTCTGGTTGTTACATACATTTGCACAAACTCAATATAACCTTTACCCTTTGGGTACAGGGTCTAAAAAATTTTGCAAAGCCACCACACGTTTGCTTCTTGAAATACATTTGACATTTGAGGGAAGGTAATAATATTTCCAGAACCTCGAAATTTCCAGATTTAATTTCATTCGTGACAGTGTCGCATCTGTTCGGAGGGTTCTGCGGATGATCGCCGAGATGACAGGCCTTTCAAGTTGCATTACTCAATAAGTATTTATGAAAATTTCAGGATCGGTAGAAATATATGTTCCAATTGCATGTGTATTTATTCCAAAATTTTAGCTTGAAAATTGTGCAGTGCAAAAATTCAAATACAAATTGCGGAGGCGGTGGGCGTGGCACCTGAAAAAAAATAAACTTCATCTGCGTAATAATTACGAGAATCTGCACTGTTAATAAGGTTATTCTAGCTCTTACAGTTTCTGAGATCCGTTCGTTTACCCAGACGGACGGACGAACGGACAGCAATAAATCACTGCCACATCCAGGTATCCGAGCCTGAAACTCACACATTTCGTAATTAGTGCTTTTCATGTGCCTGGTTTCTTTTGGCTTTGTAATTGTTTTTTTAACAGCACAACAATGGAAACTACCAGGCATACTCAGTGCTTTAATTAACGGTAAAAAGTTTCGTTTCACGCGTTAACCGCAGTTGTAGTTCATGTTTCGGCACGGTCTCGACAAGCGATTCTCCTCGAAAGGGGTAGAGGTTTCCATGGAAAATAATTCCTTGATGGGCTTTTCTGGGTTGAATATTCCGTATATTCATTAAATGTTAACTTACACTGCCCCTACACACCCTTTTCGTAGAAGCTTTGTGGCTTATAAAATTTAAATAGGACATAAAACAGAACTAACACATAGAGTATACATATGTACTTAGGAGCCCGCGGAACAATATTTGTTTTCCGTCTGCGTGTGACTATCATACGATTTTAGCTTTATTTTACTTGCAGCAATGTGAAAATTCCCTCATATTAGTTAAATATGAATGGGTCGAAACCGTATTTCCCAATTAACTTTTAAGGTTGTTTTCAATGTGCAGTAAAATCCGACCTTGATCCTTATGGAATTATCAAATGTGACAAATATTATTTTTGATAATAATGGGCTACTTAATGAAAAAAACGCTTTCATGAAATCAAAAAATATATTTTTGTTAGTTGTGTGTGTGAGTGAGAACCATTTTGGTCAGGAGTTTGCTACTCGGTGAAGACGACATATTCAATCCAACAAACAAGTAAGAACGTTACAGTCGAGTTTCCCGACTGTTACAGACCCTGTACAAAAAAAAAAAATATATATATATATATTCACACCGAGAGTCCGTTCTGGGATTCGAACCCAAGATCTTCGCGTTTTAAGTCGAACGTCGTAACCATTCGACAAACCAAAACTTTTTGAACCGGCAGCTAATACAGTAAAAATATTGTGGAGGCACACATTCATACATATGTATATGAAGGTAGTGGCAGCGCAACTACAGCGGCACTTCCGAGAAAAATCAACCACCGAACGCAAGCGATTTACCGTTTGTTTGAGCAAATAAACAGATTTTTTGTGTTTATCGCCTGTAAACTTTTAGTATTTATTGTGCGCTTTCTAATTAACCAATCTTAATGAAATTTTCAGGATCGGTAGAAATCTATGCTCCAATTGCATGAGTATTTTTAAAAAAATTTTAGCTTGAAAATTGTGCAGTGCAGGGCAGTGCAAAAATTCAAATACGAATTGCGGGGGCGGTGGGCGTGGCACCGACTTAAAAAAATAAACTCTAATTTACTCAGTATTAGAAGAATCTACACTGGTAATACGGTTCTTCTAGCTCTTACAGTTGCTGAGATCCGTGTGTTCATCCGGACGGACGGACGGACGGACGGACAGACGGACAGACGGACATGGCTATATCGACTCAGCTCGTCATGCTGATCAAGAATATATATACTTTGTGGGGTCTGTCACGCCTCCTTCTGCCTGTTACATACATTTGCACAAACTTAATATACCCTTTACCCTTTGGGCTGATTAAACAGCCATTATAATTAAAATGATTAATTTTTGCTTGCGGAGTCGTCCGTTAAGTGATAAATATGCAGTGCGGCTGCCTCATCCACTTATAAAGTTAAACCCATAAGGCCGTCATTAAGAACTCCATTTGGTTAATTCTTTCAACGCTTTATTTCTATCATATACCTAACGACTGGCAACCGTCTAGGAGGGCGCATTAAGCAGGCCTTCCAAAAAATCCTGCAGTCACACATTTTAATCTTAATGAAATTTTCAGGATCGGTAGAAATCTATGCTCCAATTGCATGAGTATTTTTAAAAAAATTTTAGCTTGAAAATTGTGCAGTGCAGGGCAGTGCAAAAATTCAAATACGAATTGCGGGGGCGGTGGGCGTGGCACCGACTTAAAAAAATAAACTCTAATTTACTCAGTATTAGAAGAATCTACACTGGTAATACGGTTCTTCTAGCTCTTACAGTTGCTGAGATCCGTGTGTTCATCCGGACGGACGGACGAACAGACGGACAGACGGACATGGCTATATCGACTCAGCTCGTCATGCTGATCAAGAATATATATACTTTGTGGGGTCTGTCACGCCTCCTTCTGCCTGTTACATACATTTGCACAAACTTAATATACCCTTTACCCTTTGGGTACAGGGTCTAAAAATAAATCATCTTGATTAGAATCACCGGCCGAGTATGATTGTTCTACACAAACTTAGTTTTAAAACTATCGGGCTGAACTTCCTAAATACTTGGGAAAAAAAGGAAAAGTTTTAACATTTTTAAAGATCATTGATTAAATCAGACAGATTTGAAAACATCATTATATCCTATAACTGCTGATATAACAATCGATCAAACTGATTGAGGGCAACTAGTTTGCAAGTGTATTCTATACTTAGAATTCCGAAGCTAGTCTTGCTCTCTTTTATTATGTATGTATATGTATATGCTTTCATCAAATATTTAAAAACCATTTTTTTTTTGTTCTTCAGCAGTTTTACCAAGTAGTAAATTTTTCAACACGTAATGTGTTTTTATACCCTTGCAGAGGGTATTATAATTTTGACCAGAAGTTTGTAACGCAGTGAAGGAGACATTTGCTACCCAATAAAGTATATATGTTCTTGATCAGCATCACAAGCCGAGTCGATATAGCCATGTCTGTCTGTCCGTCTGTCGGTTGCTATGTAAACTAGTCCCTCAGTTTTAAAGCTATCGAGCTGAAACTTTGCACCAACCCTTCAATCTGTTGCAGGTAGTATATAAGTCGGCACGGCCGGAATCGGAACTACATAACATAGCTGCCATAGGAACGATTGGGAAAAAGGGTCATAAATTCGCTATTCTTAAAGATATTTTGTTTATTTCTTAGGAAACTTATTACTTATTAATGACTATTTTAATACATCCTGAAAGTTTCATTAAAATCGGACTACTATATCCTATAGCTGTCATAGGAACGATGGAAGAAAATGGGTCATTGAGCATAACTCTGGAGTTTTTCAAGACAATTAATTCATTCTTGAGAAATACAGTTTTCATAGACAGTAAAGCCGATTAAGAAAATTAAAAACCCAAAAATCGGATTACAATATCCTATAGCTGCCATACAAACGATCGAAAGGATTGAAAGCAACTAGTCTGCAAGGGTATTCTAAGCTTCGGGTACCGAAGCTAGCCTTCCTTTCTTCTTATGTGATCACTTAGGCGTTTTTACGTCTTTTTATACCCTTGCAGAGAGTATTATAATTTTGACCAGAAGTTTGTAACGCAGTGAAGGAGACATTTCCGACCCTATAAAGTATATATATTCTTGATCAGCATCACCAGCCGAGTAGATCTAGCTATGTCCGTCGGTCCGTCTGTCGGTTGCTATGTAAACTAGTCCCTCAGTTTTAAAGCTATCGGGCTGAAACTTTGCACCAACCCTTCAATCTGTTGCAGGTAGTATATAAGTTGAATCAGCCAGAATCGGAACACTATATCACATAGCTGCCATAGGAACGATTGGGAAAAATTGTTAAAATTTCATTTTTAAAGTAATTTTTTTTTTTGGTAAACTTTATTTAATTGCAATTTTAACATATTCTGGAAGTTTCATCAAAATCGGACCACTATATCATAGGTGCCATAGGTACGATAAGAGAAATGGGTCATTGAGCATAACTCTGGTGTTTTTCAAGACAATTAATTCATTCTTGAGAAAAACAGTGTTCATAGACATTAAAGCCTTTTTAGAAATTTAAAAACCAAAAATCGGATCATTATATCCTATAGCGGCCATACAATCGATCGAACAGTTTAAAGGCAACTGGTCTGGAAGGGTATTCTAAGCTTCGGGTACCGAAGCTAGCCTTCCTTTCTTGTTTTGAACCGGAATCGGAAGGCTTAACTCTGGTGTTAAAGATAATTTTTTATTGGAAAATATATTTTTCATAGACATTAAAGCTGGTTTAAAAAATTTAACAAAATTGGACCACTTTTTTCTATAGCTGTCATACAAACGATTCAACGGATTGAAAGCTTCGGACTCTGTAGCTAACATTCCTTTCTTTACTTTGTGAGGGGCAGAGTTAATGAATTATTTAAGTAAAACTGATGAAAGCTGGCTGATTAAACAGCCATTATAATTAAAATGATTAATTTTTGCTTGCGGAGTCGTCCGTTAAGTGATAAATATGCAGTGCGGCTGCCTCATCCACTTATAAAGTTAAACCCATAAGGGCGTCATTAAGAACTCCATTTGGTTAATTCTTTCAACGCTTTATTTCTATCATATACCTAACGACTGGCAACCGTCTAGGAGGGCGCATTAAGCAGGCCTTCCAAAAAATCCTGCAGTCACACATTTGTACTGCGCATAAATAGGCAATTAAATATACTTTGAAAGAGAAGAACGAAATCAACTGGTGACAGATGGATTTAGCAGTCTGACTAAAACTTGAGGACTTTTACATTTAGAACCAAATAGCTAATAAATCACATATATATTAAAGGCTGACATTCTTATGTATATAAATGTATTGCGTTCTCAGCGGCGGAGAGCAGTCGCTTAATTTTGCCCTGATAAGTCATCGTCTTTGCAATACCAGTTGAACAAAAACACCTAAATAACAAGAAAGGAAGGCTAGCTTCGGTATCCGAAGCTTAGAATACCCTTGCAGTCTAGTTGCCTTCAAACCGTTAGATCGTTTGTATAGCAGCTAAAGGATATAGTTTCAGGATTTTTATACCCTTGCAGAGGGTATTATAATTTTGACCAGAAGCTTGTAACGCAGTGAAGAAGACATTTCCGACCCTATAAAGTATATATATTCTTGATCAGCATCACCAGCCGAGTCGATCTAGCCATTTCCGCCATAGGAAGGATTGAGAAAAAGTGCCATAAATTCGTTATTTTTCAAGAATTTTTATTTATTTTTTAGGAAACTCTTTTTAATGACTATTTTAACTTATCCTGAAAGTTTCAACAAAATCGGACTACTATATCCTATAGCTGCCATAGGAACGATGTGAGAAAATGGGTCATTGAGCATAACTCTGGTGTTTTTCAAGACAATTAATTCATTTGCGCGCAGCTAAACTACCATTTAAATAAATACAACTCGAAATGGGTGAAACGTGATCAACATTTTTTAAGGAGAAGAGCATTTTAATTAATGTCCACATTTTTTCGACTAGTCAGTGATATATTTTCCATGTGATTTCATAGACAGCTGGGCCACGTGTCCCTCTTAATTTCCACTTCCCCCATTAACAGTTTTTGCTTTGTTTTGTTTTTGAGATTTGGCGCTTGTTATAAACAAGAGTTTTCTGCTATTGTCGGAACTCAATTTCCAAGTACCGCTAATACATATTTCCCATAGTCAACAGTTGTATTTTTAGACCCTGTACCCAAAGGGTAAAGGGTATATTAAGTTTGTACAAATGTATGTAACAGGCAGAAGGAGGCGTGGCAGACCCCACAAAGTATATATATTCTTGATCAGCATGACGAGCTGAGTCGATGAGTCGGATGAACACACGGATCTCAGCAACTGTAAGAGCTAGAGGAACCGTATTACCAGTGTAGATTCTCCTAATACTGACGCAGCTGAAGTATATTTTTTTGTCGGCGCCACGCCCACCGCCCCCGCAATTTGTATTTTAATGTTTGCACTGCCCTGCACTGCACAATTTTCAAGCTAAAATTTTTGAAAAAATACACCTGCAATTGGAGCATAGATTTCTGCCGATCCTGAAAATTTCATCAAGATTGGTTAATTAGAAAGCGCACAATAAATACCTAATGTTTACAGGCGCTAAACACAAGTAATCTGTTTATTTGCTCAAACAAACGGTAAATCGCTTGCGTTCGGTGGTTCATATATGTACATTTATATCAATGTGTGCCTTAATTATATTTTTACTGTATTAGCTGCTGATTTAAAAGTTTTGTGTGGTCGAATGGTTACGACGTTAAATTAAATGCGTGAAGATCTTGGGTTCGAATCCCAGACCGGACTCGGTGTAAATATCTTTTTTTTTTTGGTTTTGATTTATTTTGCTTATAACAAAATTTGTACAGGGTCTGTAACAGTCGGGAAACTCGACTGTAACGTTCCTACTTGTTTTTGGTATTTTTATATTTTTAGGGGAACTCCCTTAAAAATTTTGCTGTGATCGGAAGAAATACAACGTTTGGGTGTTCATTTTTAGTGGCATGCTTAATAGACCCGCAGAGAGACTAGGTGATAAGAAGGATATCTGTCTTGGACAGATTATGTACAAACTCCATGTTGAGTGATAAAATCACAGAAAGACAACGAATAAATATACTAATTTGACTTATTTAACACAATTTAGATGTTTGTTTAACTCGTCCAAAATATATATTGCCCAATATATGAACGTCTGGTATTTCAAAGGAAATATCTATTTGTAAATTTTGTTTTAATATGTGTTTTAAAATGTAAATGATACTGCTTAGGCTTAGGCTACTGCATGAGATAAAGATAATAAGAGAGTTAAATAGATGAAGGGAATTTAATAGAGTTTTAAATTAGTTATTTAGTTTTGACTCTGGCTGCATAACCAAACATAGTCGGTTGGACATAATTGCCGATTGTACAACAAAAGTGTTTGTGTAAGATACATCCAGGCATTAAATTTGTTAAACAAATTCGTACTCTTCCTCTACGTATTTAAAACCATTTGTAGACACCCTCTTTTACTCTCTCTGGCTGCAAACATTTTCCAGCTATTGTCCCAATAAATATTATAGCTTATTTCGAGTCAAGCAAGCGCAAATTTTCTCGTCGGTTAGATTTGCCAGAAATTTAAAATTGCAAGTGGCAAACAAAGAGCCTTAAAAAAAGTTGAGCTCAATTTCCCCTTTTTCCACCTCTCAAAAAATTATTATCGAATTTGCAGACGAAAAATCTTTTTAAATTAAAATGTATGAAAGCTGAAAAATCGTGTGTTATATAAGCATGTATTATTTATTATTATTAATACTTAATTATTACGACTAACACATTATCACGGCCTCAGTTGGTTAATCATAAATTATATCCGTACAACTCAATCAGTTAATTAACTTTATGGAACTTATGTGATTGGTTTTAAATCCAATCTTTCACTTCTTGGTGACCCACTTCTTCTTATTTCTTCACATACAGTCTCCAGTTGGTAAAATAAAGAGGGAAAACCAGTCTCGGCAGAACACAATGTCAAAAAAAAACACGGAACTGTGGCAACAGCAGCAGCAACCTCAACAACTCTCAGTCTTAACTGAAAACAAATAAACTAAAATTACCATTCTTTACGGACGCAGGCAGTCACGCATCCTTTACGCATCGCAAGGCAGGCCTTGGAGCAGAAAATCAGCTTAGAACATGTACGCAGCTATAATGGACGTTGGGCAGTCGTTTTCCTCCAGCCTGGATTCAGCATCCAATGAGAACGGCGGCGAGGCTATCGACCTCTTCGACGTGGGATCGTCCTTAGGCACCGGACAACAGTTGGTGGAAATGGGGATGGGAGATCATAACGCCAGCGCTAACGTAGGAATGGTACCTTATGTACCCGTTCTGGATCGCCCGGAGACGTACATTGTCACCGTGCTTTATACTCTCATCTTTATCGTAGGCGTTCTGGGTAACGGTACGCTGGTTATTATATTTTTCCGCCACCGCTCGATGCGCAACATACCCAACACGTAAGTGGATTACCGCACATTTACAGAGGCTCGCAGAGGTTGGTTCTTTAAGTTATCAAGCAATAAAGCTCGCCAACTTTTTCATCTGCCCCAGTTTTGCCCACGGTTATTGGGGCGCACATTTAATTCAAAAATCAGCTCGTTGCTCCTCCAAAGATGGCTAGATCTGGGCCATCTCATAAGACGCATTTTACTTTATTATTTCCGTACAAGTAACATCGTTCTCCAGGTATTAATGAAATCAAAAGTTTTTGGACACAAAGTGTGTCAACAGTCTTATTGCTGTGATTGCCCAAAATACTGCTAACAGTAATCGAATTAATAATTATTTGTTTTGTCAATTTTTAATCATTTGGCTTGTAACTTTGTACAAGCAACATAATAAAACCAACAGCTGTCGGCAAATCTTTGGGAAAATTCCGTCCTCCTCTGTCAATACTGACAATGAAAATTTGTAATAAACTTTTCCAACATGATACATGTTGCCCAATTCAAAGAAATGTATGGATGTTGGGATAAGCTTATTATATTCCCTATCCTCTTATTTCCCGACTGTTACAGATCCTGTACAAATTTGGTTATGAGCTAAATAAATCAAAACCAAAAAATAATATAAGTACACCGAGTTCGGTCTGGGATTCGAACCCAAGGTCTTCGTGCTTTCAACCAAACGCCGTATCCATTCGACCACCCAAAACTTTTTGGACCTGAAGCTAATACAGTATAAATATATTGAAGCACACATTCATACATATGTATATGAAGGTAGTGGCAGCTGCAGCGGCACTTCCGAGAAAAATCAACCACCGAACGCAAACGATTTACCGTTTATTTGAGCAAATAAACAGATTGCTTGTGGTTAGCGCCTGTAAACTTTGGGTATTTATTGTACGCTTTCTAATTAGCCAAACTTTATGAAATTTTCAGGATCAGTAGCATTCACGCTCCAATATCTTGTATATGAGCTTGACTCTTGCTTAAAAATTGTGCAGTGCCCTGCAGTGGAAACATATAACTACAAATTAAGGGTGGCACCGAAAAAAATCAACATTTGCGTCAGTATTTGGTAGCACTGGTAAGCTCTTACAGGTTCTGAGATCCGTTCGGTCATCCGGACGGACGGATGAAAGGACGAACAGAATATATAAAGTTAGTGAGGAAAATTATTAAAATTAAAGTGTTGTGTTATTTATTATTGTGTTGTGTTTTTATGGCATTACATTAACATGTCAAACAAGTAATCTGCTTATTAGCTCAAACAAACGCTTGCGTTCGGTGGTTGATTTTTCTCGGAAGTGCCGCTGGTTGGTTTGGTTTGGATTTATTTGGCTTATAACCAAATTTGTAGACCCTGTACAAACACGACAGTAACGTTCTTACTTGTTGTTTGGGTTGCAGATCTGTCAGTTCATCTGGTCCAGCTAAAACGTCGTGAACATATAAATCGCTGCGTAAGACGGCAGCGCCTGTGGGAAATCTAAACTCGTGTGATTCGGCTATGTGGAGAAGTCCTCTAATAGCTAGATATGGTGCAGCCGACTTCCCTAATCTCCACAAGATTAGCTGAAAGGACCTGACGGTCTCATCATTAATAAAAAGATGATACATTTTTGCAATGTATCCGGTGAATGCAAATCTGAGTAGGCCCAACAATTTTCAACTCATTTTACAATCGTTAAATGAGTCGTTTTCGACGCATCGGAGAAGCTTCGTCGTATGGCTCTGTGGGCAAAATACGCAATGGTGCGGTATGTAATAGTGCGGCTTTGTGTGATCTACGTTAGATGCAATAGACATATGCCCAAGATTAATATATTGGTTCATAAATTTAGCTTACTCCTTCCTGAGTTACATGTGTTGATCGAATCTGCGTTCGTGTAGTCTGAATCGATTGTGTAATGATTCGCCAAACTCGGTCGGCGATCCCATGACCTGGATCGAATACAGTCGAACTTGTATTCGGCTGTCTTGACAGACCGAAACGTTTTTGCAAAAATGCCCTGTGAATTTCGACGACTTTTTACTTCACTGGTCTATTTTCCAAAATGGCTGAACGAGTTTGTCGAGTCGAACAGATTCTTAAGTTAAATTGAAACAAATCACATTACAGTACAGTATGTTTGTATGTCGACAAAACGAAGAATAATGCGATACAGCGAATCTATAGATTTCGTTCAGTTATGAACTATCTGAGATTTGTCAAATGTATGTACATGTGTGTGTATACTTGCGATTAATGCAATGAACCTGTTGCAGTGGGTGGAGAGTGCGGGTGGTTCCTGATGCGTAGTATGTAATATGTTAATACATTGGTGAATTCGTAGGTCGGAGCAGATGGAACCAAATATGTAGCTAGGCGCATGGACGTACTCCTGTTCCAAATGCCGCAGCAACTTTTCAGCGGTCACATGCAAAATATTATAGCAAAGTATCTAAGAGATTATGGCAACAACTAATGTATAAAGGGTCGAGCGGGTAGAGCGGGTCGATGTTAATTATCTCTGACGACCATTTCGTTTTGGCATCATCTGTCAAATCAGTTTTTTTTTTATTCAGTCACTGATGCCAAATCACAATGGCAAGTTACACGGTTCATCACATGTGCAAATGATAAAACTTTATTATTGTATATCGACACAACGAACATTCTGCGTGAACAATTTCAGGATAGGGTTATCTCTCGCTGAGGTGACGTGAATTGGCCACCAAGATCGTGTGATTTGACTCCGCTAGACTTTTTCTTGTGAGGTTTTCTGAAGTCACAGGTCTATGCCAATAAGCCGCAATCGAACGTTGCCCTGAAAGCCAACATAACGTAGGCCATCGCTCAGATTCAGCCGGATCTATGCAGCATAGTCATTAAAAATGAGATCTCTCGGATTCGTGTTACGATATGTGATCGATGTAATATTCCATCCATAATGCCATGAATGGGCATTTGAGATAAAAAATAAATTTCATTATCACACACACATCTAGTTTTATTTAGTTTTAACATCGACCCTTCCTTGTTGAAATACCCTTCATATACATAAAGCAAATAGAGATAACTGCCTTTGCCAGAATGCAAGTTACAGAACCATTTAAATTCGATGCTCAACTATTCAATACATTTGAAATGAATTTCTCAATTTATATTTACAAAAAACTCTTCTCCTCAAACAGTATTCACAGACTTTATTTCTGTTTTGGTTCCAGCTACATACTTTCCTTGGCACTGGCCGATCTGTTGGTGATTTTGGTATGTGTACCCGTGGCCACGATTGTCTACACCCAAGAGAGCTGGCCCTTTGAGCGGAACATGTGCCGCATCACGGAGTTCTTTAAAGACATCTCCATCGGTGTTTCCGTGTTTACGCTGACCGCCCTATCCGCCGAAAGGTACTGTGCCATTGTAAATCCGCTCCGAAAGCTTCAGGTGAGTAGGTACTAAGATAAATGCCTTGCATCAGGTTTTCGTCCTTTACAGACCAAGCCCCTCACCGTCTTCACCGCCGTGATGATTTGGATCCTGGCTATCATCCTGGGCATGCCTTCGTTTCTAGTCTCCGACATCAAGTCCTATCCAGTAATCACGTCTTCCGGAAATATAAGCATTGAGGTGTGTTCCCCATTCCGCGACCCGGAGTATGCAAAGTGAGTTTGATTAGCAGCTAATAATTTTACATATTTGTTAAATATTCAAAGAGGTGAAAGTGTTACTCGGAGCAGAGCAATATGTAATCCAAAAAAAATGTAGGCCTACTGGCTCTTCTTTTGAAATCCCATCCCATCAGTTACATTTAATCTCATAATGCAGCTGCTTCCCCGGCGTCCCAACGCCATACCATAATCCTTATTGACGTGCTTAAGCTCACAGTTTTCACTTCTGAAGAATGCTCTAAATTAATTCGGTGCGGTTCAGTTGTTGCCTCAAAATTTTTGTTGTAAAGTAATTTACACTATTCTGTGAAACGGGCCGTATCCGTTGGTAGCTGTCGCAAATTTTAAATTTAAACCATACCGGCATGAGTTGTTTTTGCATTACTCGATTGTTGGTTGGTATGTGTGGGAATAAGAAATTGGATTGACCGTTTTAATAATCTGTTTCGTAAAATTCAGTGGAAGATCTATTTTCAAGCATGTTAAACTCACTGTTTATTTTCGATTTGAACAAGTTTCCATGCAACTGAACCTACCGTTTATAGATATATGGTGGCGGCCAAGGCGTCGATCTACTATTTGCTGCCGCTATCTATCATTGGGGCGCTCTATATTATGATAGCCAATCGGCTCCACATCAGTGCACGCGAAATGCCGGGAGAACAGCAGAGCATGCAAAGTCGCACCCAGGCCCGTGCTCGTCGCCACGTGGCCCGCATGGTGGTGGCCTTCGTGGTGGGTAAGTCATCGCTTACCTCACTCTACAGTATCTCTAATTACCTCCGAAATATCTTAGTCTTTTTCATATGCTTCTTTCCGTACCACGTGTTCGAACTATGGTATCATTTCTATCCCACGGCAGAAGAGGACTTCGACGATTTTTGGAACGTTCTGCGTATCGTGGGATTCTGCACAAGGTGAGTGTTGTTTCCCTACATCTATAAAACATTTCTCTTAATCTCATGTATACACTGGCAATACTGGCATTTCTCAAATGGCTCGTAATTTATGGCCAGAGCTGCACTCAGTAACACGCACTTCGAGACGATGGAATGCAGAACTCGAACTGGTTGTTTTTCGGAATCTTTTCTTCGCAGTTTTCCGAAATAAGTTTACTGCACTGAGATCAATACATATCTGACATAAATAATGTTCTACACCATAAATGTGGTTTTACACCACCATACCTCAGATATTAAAAGAGCGAAAGTTCTGAGCTCTCTAGAATCCTTCGGGTTGCTCGCCATTTACCTAAATTTTAAATCATTGAAATGATTATAAAAATGTGTCAATAATTTTATATTTCTGCAGATAAAGAATTGATTCCTTTAAAATTACTGTTAAATGTATATTTTAACAGATCCTAAAAGCACCATAAATTCTCGCTTCCATAGCAAACGATGGAAAAAACAAGTAAGAACGTTACAGTCGAGTTTCCCGACTGTTACAGACCCTGTACCAATTTGTTTATAAGCTAAATAAATCAAAACGAAAAAAAAAATAAAACCGAGTCTTGTCTGGGGCTCGAACCTGAGACCGCCATGTCAAGCAGACGTCCTTACCATTGCACCAGCATATACTTTTCGAAGCTAATACAGTATAAATATATTGAAGGCGCACATTCATATATATGTATACATTCATATATATAGTGCGTTCTCAGCGGCACTTCCGAGAAAAATCAACCACCGAACGCAAACGATTTACCGTTTATTTGAGCAAATAAACAGATTACTTGTGTTTAGCGCCTGTAAACTTTAGGTATTTATTGTGCGCTTTCTAATTAACCAATCTTGATGAAATTTTCAGGATCGGCAGAAATCTATGCTCCAATTGCTTGTGTATTTAAAAAAAAAAATTAGCTTGAAAATTGCGCAGTGCAGGGCAGTGCAAAAATTCAAATACAAATTGCGGGGGCGGTGGGCGTGGCACCTGAAAAAAAAAATTTCATCTGCGTAATAATTACGAGAATCTGCACTGTTAATAAGTTACTAACAGTTTCTGAGATCCGTTCGTTTACCCAGACGGACAGACGGACGGACGGACAGACGCACATGGCTATATCGACTCAGCTCGTCATGCTGATCAAGAATATATATACTTTATGGGGTCTGCCACGCCTCCTTCTGCCTGTTACATACATTTGCACAAACTTAATATACCCTTTACCCTTTGGGTACAGGGTCTAAAAATATCATTAAGTATGCTAAGGTATAAAGCCGGTTTATACCAAACATTAAAATAAAAAATCGGACCACTAATTTCTTTAGATATATGAAGTCTAAAAAGGGTGGAAGTAATATACTCGTATATGTAAATACAGTTTAACATAAGCCTCAAAAGTATTCAGTTTTTTCAGAGGCTTGGAATTTTTATTTAATTGACCTTGATTTAGCAGTGGAGTAAAGAGCATTCGATTGTCAGGTCACTCGACCATAACATATTCTCTTGCTATGCCCTTGCAGAGGGTATTATATTTTTGATCAGAAGATTACAAAGCGGTAAAGGAGACATCTTCGACCCTAAAATAAATATATATTCTTGATCAGCATCATTAACCATGTTCGTCTGTCTGTCTGTTTCTACGCAAACTAGTCTCTCAGTTTTAAAGCTAACGGGCTGAAACTTTGCACCAAGCCTTTTTTCTGTTGCAGGTAGTATATAAGTCAGAAAGACCGACATTTATATAATTAATTTATGATTGGACAATATACTTCATATACATTAAAGCCAATTTAAAAAATTAAAAACCTAAAATCGATAGAGGTTGATACTATAGCTGCCATAAAAACTATCGAAGGGTTTGAAGGCAAATAGCTTTTAAGCTTCGGGCCCCGACGCTAGCCTTCCTTTCTTGTTAGACCCTGTACCCAAAGGGTGAAGGGTATATTAAATTTGTGCAAATGTATGTAACAGGCAGAAGGAAGCGTGGCAGACCTCACAAAGTATATATATTCTTGATCAGCATGATGAGATGAGTCGATATAGCAATGTCTGGATGAACGAACGGATCTCAGCAACTGTAAGAGGTAGAAGAACCATACTACCAGTGCAGATTCTCCTAATACTGACGCAGATGAAGTATATTTTTTGTCGGTGCCACGCAATTTGTACTTTTAATTTTTGCACTGAACAATTTTCAAGCTTAAATTTTTGTAAAATTTACATGCCATTAGAGCATGGATTTCTACCGATCGTGAAAATTTTATCAAGATTGGCTAATTATAAAGCGCACAATAAATACCCAAAGATTACAGGCGCTAACAGGTCTTAGGCTCGAACTCCAGACCAGACTCGGTATAAATATTTTTTTTTCGATCTTGATTTATTTAGCTTATAACCAAATTGGTACAGGGTCTTTAACAGTCGAGGAAAATCGACTTTAACGTTCTTATATTATTTCAGTTTTGCTTTGATATCGGCATTTTCCGTGACTACAATTTTTTATGTTTTCAAGGAAAATTTTATAAAGATTTTGTGGTTTATTTAGAAAAAAAAGTAGATTTAATCTTCGTGGAGTATTTACGTAATCCCTTCGGTCTAACAGATTTTGTCCGATTGCATTATAAAGGGTCTTTCAACAAGGACGGGTCGATGTTAAAATTAAATAAAACAAGATGTGTTTGATAACGAAATTTATTTTTTATCTCAAATGCCCATTCATGCCATTATGGATGTTGGTCGATTGCGGCTTATTGGCATAGACCTGCGACTTCAGAAAAAGTATAGCGGAGTCAAATCACACGATCTTGGTGGCCAATTCACGTCACCTCTGCGTGAGATAACCCTACCCTGAAACCATTCATGCAGAATGTTCATTGAGTCGTTCGCTGTGTGGCAAGTTGCTATTTTGCTGGAACCACATGTCGTTCACGTCCATATTGTTTAATTCAAGCCAAAAGAAATTGTATATTATTGATCTGAAGCGCTCCCCGTTTACGGTGATGGCCTCGCCAACGTAATTTTCGAAGAAGAATGGACCAATGACGCCGCCAGACCAAAATCCTCACCAAACACTAACTTTTTGTGGATTCATTGCCACCTGGGAACCTCATGTGGGTTGTGGTCATCCCATATACATCAATTTTGCTTATTAACAAA
The DNA here is from genome assembly GCA_021224005.1 of Drosophila setifemur. Taxonomy (NCBI): domain Eukaryota; kingdom Metazoa; phylum Arthropoda; class Insecta; order Diptera; family Drosophilidae; genus Drosophila; species Drosophila setifemur. Next base: position 665,796 of record JAJJHY010010898.1, read on the forward strand.
ACCATTCATCCAAAAATGTGCCTTGTCGCTTAAAATTATTTTTCGGCAAAAATCGGGGTCCTCTTCCAAGCGTCACGAGGCCCATTCAGCGAACACACGGCGTTGTCTATGGTCATTAACTTTGAGCTCTTGAGTCAGTTGGATCTTTTACGGATGCAGGCACAAATCCAGACGCAAAATTCTCCAAGTCCTCCAAGTATACTCGAAAGTATACTGCATATGAAGCTCAGCTATATGAGCAAAGCTCGTATCCTTAACTATAACTTTATCGGCTATTGGCTGCGCATTTTCAATTTGCAGCTTTCTTAATTCTTGTGTCAATCCCGTGGCTCTTTACTGCGTGTCCGGGGTGTTCCGTCAGCACTTCAACCGCTACCTATGCTGCATCTGCGTCCAGCGGCAGCCCCACCTGCGGCAGCACTACACTGTTACGGGCATCATGGACAACATTAGCGTGATGTCAATTCGTCGCTCCACCTATTTAACTGGTGCTGGTGGATGCGGGACGGGTGGTAATCTGCGGGCCTCACTGCACCGTAGCAACAATCAAGCTGGCGGGGGAAGCGTAGTTGCTCGAGGGGGCAGCTTCCACAGACAGGACTCGATGCCCCTGCAGCACAGTAACGGTCCCGGAGCCCCTGGATGTGGTGCTGGAGCATTAGCCTCTGGGAAAGGCCGTTCGGCGGCCATGGGCGAGAAAAGGTGAACAGGTTTGAAGTAAAACAATAAATCCCTGAAATAAAACAATGGGCCATTGATCTCCCTTGTACTCTACCCCGTACAGCTATTCAGCTGGCATTTGCAAGCTAATTTGTTTTTTGCGCGAAGCTGTAATTGTTTTAATTACAATTATACCCTTCAAAGATTCCCCATATTAAGCGGATAATACGACGTACAAGTATGTTTATTTTTTACGTCTGACCAAAAGGGCTGATTGAATCATTCGTTTTTCGATCTTAAAACTATCGTATTTATCGTATAAACAGCACAATTATTCATTAAAAGTTAATATATCATATTAATAATCGAAAGTGATGTGTTAAATAAATGCGGCACTATTCACATTCAATACAGTTCATAATTATTACAATACCGCAATAAAATATTATTTTATGAACACAAAAAACTAAACTTGATGTATATATTGTTGCATATATATATTATATGCGATAAAGTATTTGTATATGCTATATATAATTTTATTTTAATCAAGCATATAAGTAATTAATGTAATTGAATAAACTTTGTAAGATTTTACAGCGTAAATAAAACTATGCAATTTCAGATCCCGAATGGTACCATCAAGGTCTAGCAAGCCTACTACATCATCGAACTGAAAATACTACGTGCTAATATAATTTTGAACACATTCTAATTTCATGAAATGTTATATTTTCATTTTTATTTTATGAATTTTATGAATTACCAATATATGCTACTAATATTTAAGTAATTTGTATGTATTTAATGCTTTCAGTCTTATAAATCGCTACGAGAGCGACCACAGGCGGTACTAAACAAAGACGCATGGCGAAAGGGTTATTTTACATGGATCTCTAATATATAATACATTTTTAAATGCGCTTTTGTTAAGTCCTTTAACATTGTAAATGAAAACCCAAAAATAAAAAATGAAATTTCGTTATAAGAACCCGCAATATATTAAAGTTTGAATAATGTGTCATACCACATTACAAGAATAAGATGGAAAGTAATGGTCTAGTGCACAAAGGGTATTAGGGTATTAAGGGTATTTACTCTACAAGTAACGGGTATAACAATTAAAAAAACCATAGACATGCTGGTCTGACGGTGTAAGACTGTGACGATTTCCTCGCAAACGCTTTGTTTCCGTTGTAGTTTTTAGACATTGTACCCAAAGGGTAAAGGGTATATTAAGTTTGTGCAAAAGTATGTAACAGGCAGAAGGAGGCGTGGCAGACCATACAAAGGATATATATTTTTGATCAACACAATGAGCTGAGTCGATATAGCCATGTCCGTCTGTCCGTCCGGATGAACGAACGGATCTCAGCAACTGTAAGAGCTAGATTAACCATATTACCAGTGTAGATTCTCCTAATACTGACGCAGCTGAAGCTGAATTTTTTCGGTGCCACGCCCACCGCCCCCGCAATTTGTATTTGAATATTTGCTCTGCCATATACTGAAAAATTTCCCATGCGAAAATTTTTGAAAAAATGCGCATGCATCCGATCCTGAAAATTTCATCAAGATTGGTTGATTAGAAATTAAAATAAATACCGTTTACAGGCGCTAAAAAACAAGCAATCTGTTAATTTGCTCAAATAAACGGTAAATCGTTTGCGCTCGGTGGTTTTTTTCTCGGAAGTGCCACTGAGAGCGCACTACCTTCATATACATGTGTATGAATGTGCGACATGAATATATTTATACTGTATTAACTACCCGCTTCGAAAAGTATATGTTGGTGCTATGGTTAGGACGTCTGCTTGACATGACGGAGGTATCAGGTTCGAGCCCCAGACAGTCAAGACTCGGTTTTTTTTTCGTTTTGATTTATTTTGCTTAGAACCAAATTGGTGCAGGGTCTTTAACAGTCGGGAGACTCGACTGTAACGTTCTTACTTGTTTCTTATATAAATGATCAATTTATAACTTTTACGAATATTTTGAAATCGGTTCCAAATTTGTTAAATTTAATATTAAATAAAATTATATATTATACTAGCTGTAAACTGCTTTGATCCGTTTCATTTGTTATACAGTCAACAGATTTGAATGAATGCATCTCATTCTGAACTATGAAGTTTTAGTCATCTACATCTTGATTCTTAGCCGCTTAAAAAACACCATTCATTATTTTTGTGATTTGTAATGATGTTGATCTTGGAATTACTAGCCGTGGTCGGCAGACAGTAAAATCAATGCGCCTCCGGGATGTTTTATCTCGAAACATTAATGTTCGGTTAAGAGCTTCCAATGCACCAGATGATGATTTTCAATGCTGTTAAAACTTTGGCCATTATATCTTGTTTCTTTAATGGTTTAAAGACTTAAGGGTAATTTTATTGTTGAATGAGCCGTACGGCATCTTTCGAACAATGTGGCTGCTATTCCAGAAGAAGCAATTGCAACCGCAACTTTTTATCGCGCACGAACAATGGGTAAACTACTGACATGAGGAATTCCTTACCAGTTTCTTTATTTTTTGGGAATTAAACATTGGTACATTGGAACTAATTCCTGGTGATCATATTCACATTCAAGTTCCAATTCTCTCAGTTTAAAGCTATCGAGCTGAAAGCTTACACAGAGCCATTTTTCTGTTAAAAAAAAATATCCAATGTCCGTCTCCTGGTTTTAAGGTACATTTCCACCAATATTCAGCCAAATCGGAATTACCTAAAAAGTGGGAGAGAAATTTACGTTGCGCTAAAGAACGTCATTTGAAAACAACTATTGTATCTTGTATTTTACAGAGACCAAAGTATTTATTGGATCCGGATCCCAGAATATTCACCAATGTATTTGAATGCAATACAGAACGGACACACGAATGACATGTCCAATTTAAACAGATCTATCTGCACTGTAATCCATTTCCGCATCGTATCGGATTACTGTTCGTTCAAAACTTACAGCAGCGTTACCTCTACGCATCCGCTCATCAACTATCATATCGTGATCGCTGTTGTTCTGTTTGCCGTACACATACTCGCTGTATTCTTGATCTATTATTCTGTCGTGCATCATCTGTCATCCTTTATTCTAATTCAGACATACCAACACGGCTATTAGCGCTATCTATTGCTCGCTGGTCGTCAATAAAATTAGCAAGTAAGGTAGCTCGTCGCACATTTGAACATTGTCTAAGCCATCGGAAGACAATGCCGAACGAAACCAAAAAAAAAAACAAGTAAGAACGTTACAGTCAAGTTTCCCGACTGTTACAGACCCTGTACAAATTTGGTTATAAGCTAAATAAATTAAAACCAAAAAAAAAAATTTTTACACCGAGTCGCGCTTTCAGTCGAACGTCGTAACCATTCGACCAACCCAAACTTTTTAAACCAGCAGCTAATACAGTATAAATATATGGAAGGCGCACATTCATACATATGTATTTGAAGGTAGGGGCAGCTGCAGCGGCACTTCCGAGAAAAAACAACCACCGATTTACCGATTGTTTGAGCAAATAAACAAATTGCTTGTGATTAGCGCCTGTAAACGTTGGGTATTTGTTGTGCGCTTTCTAATTAACCAATCTTGATGAAATTTTCAGGATCGATAGAAATCTATGCTCCAATTGCATGTGTATTTTTTCAATTTCAAATTTTAGCTAGAAAATTGTGTAGTGCAGGGCAATGCAAACATTAAAATACAAATTGCGGGGGCGGTGGGCGTGGCGCCGACAAAAAAAAATAAACTTCAGCTGCGTCAGTATTAGGAGAATCTACACTGGTAATACGGTTCCTCTAGCTCTTACAGTTTCTGAAATCCGTGTGTTCATCCGGACGGACGGACGGACAGACGGACATGGCTATATCGACTCAGCTCGTCATGCTGATCAAGAATATATATACTTTGTGGGGTCTGCCACGCCTCCTTCTGCCTGTTACATACATTTGCACAAACTTAATATGCCCTTTACCCTTTGGGTACAGGGTCTAAAAAATAAATGATTGAAATCGGTCAAACCGTTCTTGATTCTATAAAGAACAGAGAGACAAACATTTATTTATATATAGATTATATGTAGACATTAGGAGTAAAAAAAAAATGCTTGTGCCTTCAGCTTCTGCCTCTGAGATCCCTTCGTTAATTTTGTCTAGTCACCCTTACCATACTTCTCACAACTTTAGGGGTTTTGCACTAATCTGAAATACGCTGGTCTATCAGGAAAGAAAGGCGCAATTTCTCCTAAATTCCATGATTGCTATGGGGCATCTCGGTCGAATTATGATGAGCCTTTCAGGATCGATCAATGTAGTCTTTTCTGAGGAATAAATCATATTATTAAACAAGTAAGAACGTTACAGTCGAGTTTTCCGACTGTTACAGACCCTGTACAAAAAAAAAATATATATATATATATTCACACCGAGAGTCCGGTCTGGGATTCGAACCCAAGATCTTCGCGTTTTAAGTCAAACGTCGTAACATTCGACAAACCCAAACTTTTTGAACCGGCAGCTAATACAGTAAACATATATTGAAGACGCACATTCATACATATGTAACATATATGAAGGTAGTGGCAGCGCAGCTGCAGCGGCACTTCCGAGTAAAATCAACCACCGAACGCAAGCGATTTACCGTTTGTTTGCGCAAATAAACAGATTTTTTGTGTTTATCGCCTGTAAACTTTAGGTATTTATTGTGCGCTTTCTAATTAACCAATCTTGATGAAATTTTCAGGATCGGTAGAATCCTGCTCCAATTGCATGTGTATTTTTTCAAAAATTTTAGCTTGAAAATTGTGCAGTGCAGGGCAGTGCAAAAATTCATATACAAATTGCGGGGGCGGTGGGCGTGGCACCGACTTAAAAAAATAAACTCTAATTTACTCAGTATTAGATGAATCTACACTGGTAATACGGTTCTTCTAGCTCTTACAGTTGCTGAGATTCGTGTGTTCATCCGGAGGGACGGACGGACGGACGGACAGACGGACATGACTATATCGACTCAGCTCGTCATGCTGATCAAGAATATATATACTTTGTGGGGTCTGCCACGCCTCCTTCTGCCTGTTACATACATTTGCACAAACTTAATATACCCTTTACCCTTTGGGTACAGGGTCTAAAAATACAGAGCCCATGTTACGTTTCCCCAATTATTCCTATGGCAGATATACTCGTATGATTAGTTTTCCATTTTCGACCGTTTCGACTTATCTACTCCTTGCAATATAACTTTACAACTAAAAGACTAGTTTGCGGAACAGCCGAGGGACCCGGTTTAATCGAATCGACTAATGACGCATATTACGAATATTTGTGGGTAGGATATGTATCCATCAATCCGTTTGAACAATCGGGTAAAATCAAAAACCGCCCCTTAGAGTAGAACAGAAAGTAACTCTATTATCGAGTTGACCGACACGTGGATACCTGTTACATCACAGCAAAATCAAGGCATACGTCTCCAAAGAATGTATGTAACAGGCAACAGGAGGCGTGGCAGACCCCACAAAGTATATATATTCTTGATCAGCATGACGAGCTGAGTCGATATAGCCATGTGCGTCTGTCCGTCCGTCCGTCTGTCCGTCTGGATAAACGAACGGATCTCAGAAACTATAAGAGCTAGAAGAACCTTATTAACAGTGCAGATTCTCGTATTTATTACGCAAATGAAGTTAACAAACGGTAAATCGCTTGCGTTCGGTGGTTGATTTTTCTCGGAAGTGCCGCTGGTTGGTTTGGTTTTGATTTATTTTGCTTATAACAAAATTTATACAGGGTCTGTAACAGTCGGGAAACACGACTGTTACGTTCTTACTTGTTTAAAAGACAGTACACAAATATTACAAAGTCGTTGGCTATATTAAATTTAAATAAAGAAGTTTCATACTTTTAAGAGACAATTCGGCTGTCATCGAATTAGCAATATGAAGCAAGCAAAACAACTTTTTGTCCGACCTCATGAAGTGTGGTATGTAGATACATACAAATGTTTAGCATTACAACTTTTGCTCTAACATAAAACTTTAATAAAATCAGATTGCTGAAGCAATAGGCGTGCACACATTTTAAGCCAACTTGATCCAACGAATATAAATATGTAATGTGGTGGCTCTAGCTTTTAGTTTAAGAGATATGAAGGTATCGAACACATTTATGTAAACTGCGGAAGCGAGAGCGCGGGCAAAAGTTTTAATTCAACTTTATCGGCGCGGAGTTCGTACAAGCCTAAATTGTGGCTTTAGCACTTATAGTTTCCGCAATCTAGGTGTTCATACCGACGGACGGACGGACGTGGTTATATATATTTACTTTTCATGAATGATGTAATTTAATTTCAGCTTAACCCCCAAAATGTATGTAGAATTGTATGTACACAAATACATTTGTCGTTTATATATTAAAAACCTTTTCTCGTTTTTTGTTACCGAACACACAAATAAAATGTTTTGATGCCATCAATCGGCCACAACCATGTATGTAAACTAGACAATCGCCGCATGTAACTGAGGTGGCAACGATCCCCTCCCACAATATATAGAATCGAATTTCGTGTCAACAGTTATTGACATTTAATAAATGAATAGGGACAATGGTCCGGAATTCGAATTTAGCGCTCATCCTGTTGACAGTAGTCAAAGGGCATTTGAATTTTGATTTGACATTTTGCAAGCAATGTCTAATTTGAACCTCCGATGTCTTTAGCTCTTTATGTTCGGTATTCGCAATGCGTGAAATGTTTGCAGGTTGGAACTGCTATGTGGAAAGTTGGTTGTGTAAGCCTGTCGAAAACCTAAAATTCAAACCATAGCTAATATTTACCCTTCATATTTCTCAAAATTCTTTAAAAAAAACTGGAAATGTATGAGCTGAATTGGCAACTATGCTGTTTGGTTATGCGGCCAGAGTTAGACTCTTAAGAGTATTAAGACTCTCTTAAATTCCCTTCATCTATTTCTGTTCTTTCTATTCGTTATTACCTTCATCTCATTGCGGCGGCCATTTGCCTAAGCTCTATCATTTTCTCATTCTATTCGGTTTTCGTCTTTGTAGCGATCGCACGGCCAATTCGGGTTCGCTTGCGACTTTTGATATATAAAAATTATCTTGGTACGACTGCACGGCCAATTTGTGTCCGCTTGCCTACGTTCGATCGATAATCCCCAACTTTGTAAAACTATATAGAATTTATCTCGGTACGACTGCACGGCCAATTTGGCCAATCCCAAATTGTAAACTAAAAAACATTGCCCTGCGTGGCCAAATAAATTGAAATTAAACTAATATAATTACTTGTGATTATTGCGGAAATTATAGCCAGTGAAAAAAAAGTCCAGTTAACTCAACAGTGATTATAGCGGAAATTATAGCCAATGAAAAAGCTCATTGACTCAACATTTTGGTGACCCCGACGTGATTTTGAACAGTGAAAAATAAATCAAATCACTGGCAATATTAACTTGCCTAAAAATTAAAAACTCTTGCTGTAATACAATTGTATATACATAAATACATACGGTTTCAAAAACGTACATATGTAAGTGCATTGTAAAGTTGCCGGTGTCTTTCGCGTCTTCTTTGTGCTGAACTTACCGCTTGAGGTTGATAGTTCTGCCTTGTTAGAACGCATCAACTTTAATGTGCCCCGTAGACTTACAAGAAATTTTATCCTACTAGCTTTAAACCATAGTAGTTTGAATTATGTCCTGCATGAGCCCTTTAGAGTACTTTGCTCAGATTATAACGTAGTGCACCAACTAACGTCCGATTTTTCTTCTATTAACGACCTTACGCATATTAAGTCCCTAATTCTTACCTACCTTACTCACCACAATTCTATGTAGTTTTCCTCGAAATCTTTCTACTATTTTCCCTGCATGCTCGGTCCTATCTTCGCGATCGAGCCGTACTTTATGCGTCTGCGCCCCTCGGTCGGTTGGGCGGGAGGTGGATTGCATCACGTGCAACGGGATTCGCGAAAAAAAAGGAACGCATCGCACCCGCTGTTGTTGTTGTTGCGCTGCACTGTTCGCGGGCAATTTGGCGTCTGTGCATTAACCCTACGAAGCGATCTGCGCATTTTTTCACCCAGTGAGAAATTGTATATTTTAAATAAAAAAAAAATGAATAAATAAATAAATTTAAAAAAAATATATATTAAAATAAATAATTGTTTAATGGCAACTAATTTTAGCACAAATCCTGGGATAATTAAAATCGAATTTTTTAAAAGGAAATCCAAGTCCATATTCGAGGGCGCGCAGGAAATTGGGTTGGCTCTAGATGGAGAAGTATTGAGGTCCGCCACCGAAGAAGATCTAACATTGCGACTGGAGCTACTGGATAAAACTGAGGCTTTTTTTATCCAAATTCACGGCAGCCTTGAGGAGCTCGACTTCAATGAAATTGGCAGCCCACTTCTAAATGAATTCGTGGACCTAATCTTTTCCCTGAAGTCAGCCATCCAGTACGAGATAAGGAAGCGCAGGGTGGTTGAGGTGCGATGCTCAACAATGCGGCCGAACTTGTCCATGGATGGATCGGCAGTTCCAGTCCAGAGAAGAAAATATGTGCCTGAAATAAAATTGCCAGAGTTAAGCGGCGGTTATGTGGAAAATGCCGATTTCTTCTCGATGTTTTCGACTTTCATCGACAAGGAACCAGATCTGTCTCCAATTGAAAAGCTGCAGCACCTAAGGTCCTGCCTGAAGGGATCGGCTTTGGATGCAGTTCGTTCGCCCGATGTATCTGACGAGAACTATGCTGTGGCTCTGGATTTATTAAGTAAGCGATTTAACAACAAGCGTCTTGTCTTTCGGGCGCACATCAGCGCAATATTGGGCCTCCGGAAAATAGAGCATGCATCCGTTGTAAAATTGCGTGGGCTTTCGGACACATTTAATGCGAACCTGCAAGCTTTACAGTCCTTAGGCAGTTTGGAGCAAATTTCTGGCTGTATCATAATTCACAGCTTACTGCAAAAGGTGGATAATGCAACTCGGATAGCGTGGGACGAGTCTTGCGCATTGGATGAATTACCAACGTGCAATCAGTTCATCGAGTTTCTAAGGAAGCGTTGAACATTCAGCTCAGTCTTTTTGCCAGGAGGGAACAAGACGTATGACCAATCCCGCTAGAAGCTCGTTTATCATCACGACCACACCTCCCACTAATTGCATTTGCTGCAATATTCCTGGTCATACCCTTTACAGCTGCTCTACGTTTCTAGGCCTAACCCCGCAAGTCCGTCACCGTGAATTGCTTAAAAGGAGGCCATCAATCGCGCCATTGTAGGGCTGCAAATTGCCGATGGTGTGGTGCGAAGCACCACAGTCTATTGCACTTCGACTCACAGCCCATGTCGCCTCATGATCAGCGTATTCCAGCAATGGCACAAGCTACTTTGAATAGCCACTCCCACTCTGAACCCACACCAACGCCTCCAGCCATGGCAGACGTAAGGGTAAAAAATCGTTCGGGGGCTTGGGTACCATGTCAGGCATTGCTCGACTCTAGGTCTCAAGTCCACCTTATTACCTCTCGCCTTGCTCATCAGCTACAATTGCCTCGATATAAATCGGCAACAGCTGTTTCTGGACTTGGAGATTCCAGATTTTGTTCAGATAGATTCACTATTAATATAAATTTAAAATCGTTAGATTTAGAGTATTCCGCCAGCATCTGCGCCTTGGTTGCTCCTACGATTACGGGTAATCAACCCAGTCTCACTGTGTGCCCAGACGATTGGAGGATGCCAAAGAACAAGACTGACTGATCCTAAATTTCACAAGTCGCAGATGATCGATTTGTTGATTGGAGCAAGTTTATTCTTCAAGCTGCTCAGTCTAGTATAAATCAGGTTGGCTACACGACTGCCGCTGCTGCAGAATACTCGCCTTGGATGGATCGTCACTGGTGGAGGCTTTGATGGGAACCAATCGTCAGCCTTTCTGGCTCAGTCAGCGTCAGAAAGCGGAGGTCAAGATGAGATGCGGATGGAGGAGCCCCCTATGGATCCGTGGTCCGGCCTTTATCCTGATGCCAAACCCAAGAGAGAAGACGTGCCCAAGGCCAAGAAGAAAGAGCAGTCCAAAGATAAGAAGCCAGAAGCCTACCAATGGCTGGGACGCACCCTTGAAAGTCGGAGAGCAGAAAATCTTCGTGCCCTCGCGCAAACAGCAACTGAAGCAAGCCAACAGCAAGGTGGAAAGGTCCGCCCCCAAGCAGGCGGCGCGAGTGCAGTTCGCCACCCCCCAGCCGGGCAGTTCGAAGCGGGTTCGTTTCGTGCCAAGTGCAACAGCGCCTATTCCCAGAGTGAGTACTACCGCCAGCAGAAGCTGTCGCCTCAGCTGCCCCACGATGCGGATCATCTACTCGGCAAGAAATCTGCAAGCTTTGTGTGCTGCCGAAACAGGATGTTGTTAAAAGCCCTTGTCTTCCAACGTGGAGAGGATGTTTGGTTATGCGGCCAGAGTCAGACTCTTAAGACTCTCTTAAATTCCCTTCATCTATTTCTGTTCTTTCTATTCCTTATTACCTTCATCTCATTGCGGCGGCTCTTTGCCTAAGCTCTATCATTTTCTCATTCTATTCGGTTTTCGTCTTTGTAGCGATCGCACGGCCAATTCGGGTCCGCTTGCGACTTTTGATATAAAAAAATTACGACTGCACGGCCAATTTGTGTCCGCTTGCCTACTTTCGATCGATAATCCCCAACTTTGTAAAACTATATAGAATTTATCTCGGTACGACTGCACGGCCAATTTGTGTCCGCTTGCCTACGTTCGATCGATAAATCCCAAATTGTAACCTAAAAAACATTGCCCTGCGTGGGCTAATAAATTGAAATTAAACTAATATAATTACTTGTGATTATTGCGGAAATTATAGCCAACATATGACTCAACATATGCATTACTGCTTATCGAAATAAATAAATTGCTAGCTTATCAAATGTTAATGAATGTAATAAATGGTAAAAGGATATATTCTGTTGTCCAAATGCATCCTTTCGTTGATCCACTTGGATCTCAGAAGCTGTAAGCGCTAGAGACACCATATTACCAGTGCAGGTTCTCCTAATACTGATACACACGCAATTGGAGGATGAATTTCAACCGATCTTAAAAATATAATCCAGTTTGGTTCCATTTCATTCATAAATGCATCGTATTTTTTCCACAATTGACAACCATTGCAAGCATTTGAATAAACAGCACCAGTCACAGGACTTAAGTCCTACAGTTTATGAAGGTAGTCCACTCTCGAGAAAAATCAACTTGAACTAGGTTAAATCTAAACGTGAATTTACATAGAATTGAAAAATCAATTTTGTAAGAAAATTTTAATTACTATGCTGTTACCCAAAAAGTAAGTTCTATGTGTTCCAGTATTAAATGGTCGCAAGGACCTACATGGCACAGAAAATTAAATGAAACTCAATAAGGCTGAGCAATTCCAGTCTGCAGTCGCTCAAATCTATTGAATTAAAAATCAGAATAAGCAGCCAGTTTCGTATAAGAGTCTCTGAACTGGGTGGTGTTCCGTTTAACAAATTCCAGCATGGCATCGGCTTTGTGCAGTATGTAATCCAGATGACTGGAAAACAACAATTTTGAGCAAATATCACCCCCAAATCCACAAATTCTAGTTTGGGCATTAGAGCACGACCAATAGACGACAATATAATCATATTGTTATAAGCGACTACAATCTTTTACTGTACCTGACGTGAAAACATTTATATAAATTAAATGCCAGCTAATTTCGTCTACACCAGGAAGCAAGTTCAGTTAGGCTTTGCTGAATGCAAATGCTGTCACTGAGCGTTTTAACCGATTTAAAAATCTTAGTCATTAGCATATATCAGAAATTTAGAGAACTTTAAGCATGTATTAACGTCGTTTATAAATATGACGAACAATAGCGAGCCTAGTATACTTCCTTGCGGAAGTCCAGAGGTAGCAACAAAGGCATTCTAACAAAAAGATATCTGTTTATTTACTCAAGAAAATGGTATGTTATTCCGTTGCGGTCGAAAGTTAACTTTCTTGTTTTTAAATTATGCTAATTATTATTATTTTTTAAATTTTTATTTATATTATTTGATACGAAACTTTGCAAAAGAAGTTATTTAAATTGACAGATATTCGCCACTGAAGACGACTCGATACGATCTGCATCTATTGTGTGTACTGGACAGTCGTGCTCAAAAGCTTCATTACATGACTGGCTGAATACAGACGTTGCTGACCTACCTGGTATAAATCCGTGTTGGTTTTGATCAATACAAGATTTTAATAGGAATGATATCGAAATTGCTCTATAATTTGTAATATAATTTTTAAGGTCCTTTTTATACCCTTGCAGAGGGTATTATAATTATGACCAGAAGTTTGTAACGCAGTGAAGGAGACATTTCCGACCCTAAAAAGTATATATTCTTGATCAGCATCACCAGCCGAGTCGATCTGGCCATGTCTGTCTGTCTGTCTGTCTGTCTGTCTGTCTGTCTGTCTGTCTGTCTGTCTGTCTGTCTGTCTGTCTGTCTGTCTGTCTGTCTGTCTGTCTGTCTGTCTGTCTGTCTGTCTGTCTGTCTGTCTGTCTGTCTGTCTGTCTGTCTGTCTGTCTGTCTGTCTGTCTGTCTGTCTGTCTGTCTGTCTGTCTGTCTGTCTGTCTGTCTGTCTGTCTGTCTGTCTGTCTGTCTGTCTGTCTGTCTGTCTGTCTGTCTGTCTGTCTGTCTGTCTGTCTGTCTGTCTGTCTGTCTGTCTGTCTGTCTGTCTGTCTGTCTGTCTGTCTGTCTGTCTGTCTGTCTGTCTGTCTGTCTGTCTGTCTGTCTGTCTGTCTGTCTGTCTGTCTGTCTGTCTGTCTGTCTGTCTGTCTGTCTGTCTGTCTGTCTGTCTGTCTGTCTGTCTGTCTGTCTGTCTGTCTGTCTGTCTGTCTGTCTGTCTGTCTGTCTGTCTGTCTGTCTGTCTGTCTGTCTGTCTGTCTGTCTGTCTGTCTGTCTGTCTGTCTGTCTGTCTGTCTGTCTGTCTGTCTGTCTGTCTGTCTGTCTGTCTGTCTGTCTGTCTGTCTGTCTGTCTGTCTGTCTGTCTGTCTGTCTGTCTGTCTGTCTGTCTGTCTGTCTGTCTGTCTGTCTGTCTGTCTGTCTGTCTGTCTGTCTGTCTGTCTGTCTGTCTGTCTGTCTGTCTGTCTGTCTGTCTGTCTGTCTGTCTGTCTGTCTGTCTGTCTGTCTGTCTGTCTGTCTGTCTGTCTGTCTGTCTGTCTGTCTGTCTGTCTGTCTGTCTGTCTGTCTGTCTGTCTGTCTGTCTGTCTGTCTGTCTGTCTGTCTGTCTGTCTGTCTGTCTGTCTGTCTGTCTGTCTGTCTGTCTGTCTGTCTGTCTGTCTGTCTGTCTGTCTGTCTGTCTGTCTGTCTGTCTGTCTGTCTGTCTGTCTGTCTGTCTGTCTGTCTGTCTGTCTGTCTGTCTGTCTGTCTGTCTGTCTGTCTGCATAGCTGCCATAGGAACGATTGGGAAAAGGTGTCATAAATCCGCCATTTGTAAAGATATTTTGTTTATTTCTTAGGAAACTCTTATTAATGACTATTTTAATACATCCTGAAAGTTTCATCTAAATCGGACTACTATATCCTATAGCTGCCATACGAGCGATGTGAGAAAATGGGTCATTGAGCATAACTCTGGTGTTTTTCAAGACAATTAATTTATTCGCGCGCAGCTAAACTGCCATGGAAATAAATACAACTCGAAATGGGGGAAACGTGATCAAAACTTTTTAAGGAGAAGAGCATTTTAATTCATGTGCACATTTTTTTGACTAGTCAGTGATATATTTTCCATGTGATTTCATAGACAGCTGGGCCACGTGTCCCTCTTAATTTCCACTTCCCCCATTAACATTTTTTGCTTTGTTTTGTTTTTGAGATTTGGCGCTTGTTATAAACAAGAGTTTTCTGCTATTGTCGGAACTCAATTTCCAAATACTTACAAGATTCCAATTAAATTTCGAGTACCGCTAATACATATTTCCCATAGTCAACAGTTGTATTTTTAGACCCTGTACCCAAAGGGTAAAGGGTATATTAAGTTTGTACAAATGTATGTAACAGGCAGAAGGAGGCGTGGCAGACCCCACAATATATATTCTTGATCAGCATGACGAGCTGAGTCGATATAGCCATGTCCGTCCGTCCGTCCTGATGAACACACGGATCTCAGCAACTGTAAGGCTAGAGGAACCGTATTACCAGTGTAGATTTTCCTAATACTGACGCAGCTGAAGTATATTTTTTTTGTCGGCGCCACGCCCACCGCCCCGCAATTTGTATTTTAATGTTTGCACTGCCCTGCACTGCATAACTTTCAAGCCGATCCTTAATTAGAAAGCGCACAATAAATACCCAAAGTTTACAGGCGCTAACCACAAGCAATAAACGGTAAATCGTTTGCGTTCGGTGGTTGATTTTTCTCGGAAGTGCCGCTGCAGCTGCCACTACCTTCATATACATATGTATGAATGTGCGCCTTCAATATATTTATACTGTATTAGCTGCTGGTTCAAAAGGAATGGGATGGTCCAATGGTGACGACGTTTGTCTGGAAGCACGTATATCTTGGGTTCGAATCCCAGACCACGGACTAGGTGTAAATATAAATATATATATATTTGTTTTGGTGTTGATTTATTTTGCTTATAACCAAATTTGTACAGGGTCTGTAACAGTCGGGGAAACTCGACTGTAACGTTCTTGTTATACCTTGCAATGTTTTATAATTTTTTTTCTTTGTACAGGGTATTTAAAAGTCTGGAACCACGAATGTAATGTTCATACTTGTTATTATAATTTTGACCAGAAGCTTGCAACGCCGTAAAGGAGACATCTCCGACCCCATAAAGTATATATATTCTTATCAACATCACCAGCCGAGTCGATATAGCCATGTCCGTCTGTCTGTTTCTACGTAAACTAGTCTCTCAGTTTTAAAGTAATTGGGATAAAACTTTGCATCAACTCTTCTATCTGTTGCAGGTAGTATATAAGTTTGAACGGCCGGAATCGGAGCACTACATCACATAGCTGTAATGGGAACGTTTAGGAAAAAAAGGTCGTAAATCCCACATTTTTACCCTATCCTAAGCGATCCTCCAACCTATTTTTTGCCTAACAAATATAATGAGCCAAATAAATCTTTGCCTTTCGAATTCTCACCTCAATGTACGCTGGGAGTGCCCATTTGAGTTTTTTGTAATTATCGCAAAGAACTGTAATGCCCCGAAATATAGTGTTGAGCTCTTTAGAAAATTAATTGGGCTATAAAAAAGCCAAAGTTGGTCATTCCCTAAAAATGTTTTTAGGAGCAGAGCTGATATTTTAAGTGTTATCAAATATTGACCGCACATCTTCAGCATTCGATGTTATCGGAATGCCATGGAAACCGAAAGGTGTGTGTTTATTCAGCAATAGTTCTTCACCGATTCGAGTTCAATGCTTATTCCGGTGCATCGATTTAATGATAAGCCAACAACGGATTAATCAATTCAACCACGAGGCACTTTCCGATGAACAGAGGGTCTTATGCCTGTTTGGTCAGCACTTGGTAATGCCTTGCGGTTACTTTATGTACAAGAATAGAGTGTCAGCTGTCCGCGTACGTAAAACCAACGAGCGACTCCTTTATTTGCATACACATCGAATGATAAATGCTACAAAGAGCCTTATTACGATCCAAACACATTGATACGGGACCCCATTCACTGCCCCTGTTTCTGATTTTGTTTCTGCTGCTGTGTCTGGCTCTAGTTCCGCCGGGTACCGAGTCGGAACTTAAATCGTTGGCGTATTGCCCGTCCAGTTCGTTCGTTTGTGATAAACAAAGAAGGCCAAGTCGTCGAAAATTGTAAAGATGAAATTTAACCTGAAGCAATGACAGCGTTACGGCCCCGGTCCGATTCAACTGGCAACAAGGGTATAATACAAATTGGAAACCATTTCTTTATTGAACATATAAAGGGACCGGGCTTGCAATCCATCGTTAGTAGTTAGCATATTGTGTGTCCTTACTGAATGTCAATTTAAACTTGGCTAAAAGAGTCAATAAAATGTATAAACGAGAAGCTGAGAGCATCATGTTTAAAGTCAATTGAGTGAAATAGGTAATGTAGGTTGTACATATGCTCTGGCAAAGCACTTGATAATCGTACCTTTCGTCGACATTGCGTCTGAATAAACAAACACAGTGTCAAGAGCCTCGCAAAAAGTTCATATGGTTTTTGGGAAATGACATCACTCCTTAAAATGTCTCACCTTTCCGAGTCTTCTATGCCCTGTGATTTCGCATCATAAAGCCTCGCAAAAAGTTCATATGGCTTTTGGGAAATGACATCACTCCTTAAAATGTCTCACCTTTCCGAGTCTTCTATGCCCTGTGATTTCGCATCATAAAGCAATTTAAATTTTCTTGAAAGCTTTACATTGTTTATTATTGCTTAACAATATGTCAAAAGGGAGAGAGCTCATCGCCAGCTGAACTGTTCCAGCGCAGACAATTTTTTTTTAGATTGCCAACCATTTTTATACCCTTGCAGAGGGTATTACAATTTTGACCAGAAGTTTGTAACGCAGTGAAGGAGACATTTCCGACCCTATAAAGTATATATTCTTGATCAGCATCACCAGCCGAGTCGATCTAGCCATGTCCGTCTGTCTGTCTGTTGCTAAGTAAACTAGTCCATCAGTTTTAAAGCTATCGGGCTGAAACTTTGCACCAATCCTTCAATCTATTGCAGGTAGTATATAAGTCGGAACGGACGGAATCAGAACACTACATCACATAGCTGCCATAGGAACAATCCGTCATTTTTAAAGATATTTTGTCATTGAGCATAACTCCTGTGTTTTTCAAGACAATTAATTCATTCTTACAGTTTCCATAGACAGTAAAACCGATTAAGAAAATTAAAAACCCAAAAATCGGATTACTATATCCTATAGCTGCCATACAAACGGTCGAACGGATTGAAAGCAACTAGTCTGCAAGGGTATTCTAAGCTTCGGGTACCGAAGCTAGCCTTCCTTTCTTGTTTTTATACCCTTGCAGAGGGTATTATAATTTTGACCAGAAGTTTGTAACGCAGTGATGGAGACATTTAAGACCCTATAAAGTAACTATATATTCTTGATCAGCATCACCAGCCGAGTCGATCTAGCCATATCCGTCTGTCTATCTGCCCGTCTGTCTGTCCGTCTGTCTGTTGCTATGTAAACTAGTCTCTAAGTTTTAAAGCTATCGGGCTAAATCTTTGCATCGACCGTTCAATCTGTTGCAGGTATATAAGTGGGAACGGCCGGAATCGGAACACTACATCACATAGCTGCCATAGGAAGGATTGGGAAAAAGTGCAAAAAATTCGCTATTTTTCAAGATAATTTATTTATTTTTTAGGAAACACTTTTTTAAGACAATTTAAACTTATCCTGAAAGCTTTATTAAAATCGGAATACTATATCCCATAGCTGCCATAGGAACGATGTGAGAAAATGGGTCATTGAGCATATCTCTAGTGTTTTTCAAGACAATTAATTCATTATTGAGAAATACAGTTTTCATAGACATTAAAGCCGTTTTAGAAAATTAAAAACCAAAAATCGGATCACTATATCGTATAGCTGTCATACAAACGATCGAACGGCTTAAAGGTATGCTAAACTTCGGGTACCGAAGCTAGCCTCCTTTCTTTTTTAATGTTATTTATATATTGTTTGTTCAAAAATATTCCCAACAAATTCCATAAAAAGTATACAATCTGCCAGACGGGAAAATGTTAGGGCATTAAAGACGCGAATTCGAATTTTGAAATAAATTTCTATACAATCAACACACTATTAATATCGAGGCAGAAATCAAATTTAATCCTAAATCGTTCTGGAATTTTATTAACTTAAAAAAGACTACAGCTTAAATACCATCAACCATGTCATTTGGATCGCATTCATCTAGCTCTGCTTCAGGGAGTGCTAATCTCTTTGCCAGCTTTTTTAGCTCCAATTTCCTTGGTGACACAGGACTCGAAAACTTTGAATTCAATTCAACTCCATTTAAATCTGGCAATCTTCATTTTACATTTCACGTCCTGTAAGCCTGAGTGCGACGGCCTTCCTTCAATCTTGTTGAAGAAATAAGTTGGCGATTTAAGTAGTCCACTTCTGAAATATTTACAATCAAGAAAGGAAGGCTAGCTTCGGTACCCGAAGCTTAGAATACCCTTGCAGACTTTTTGCTTTCAAACCGTTCGATCGTTTGTATGGCAGCTATAGGATATAGTAATCCGATTTTTGGGGTTTTTAATTTGCTAAATCGGCTTAAATGTCTATGGAAACTGTATTTCTGAAGAATGAATTAATTGTCTTGAAAAACACCAGAGTTATGCTCAATGACCCATTTTCTCCCATCGTTCCTATGGCAGCTATAGGATATAGTATTCCTATTTTAATAAAGCTTTGAGGATAAGTTTAAATTGTCTTAAAAAAGTGTTTCCTAAAAAATAAATAAATTATCTTGAAAAATAGTGAATTTTTTACACTTTTTCCCAATCCTTCCTATGGCAGCTATGTGATGTAGTGTTCCGATTCCGGCCGTTCCCACTTATATACTACCTGCAACACATTGAAGGGTCGATGCAAAGTTTTAGCCCGATAGCTTTAAAACTTAGAGACTAGTTTACAAAGCAACAGACAGACGGACAGACAGACGGACAGACAGACGGACAGACAGACGGATATGGCTAGATCGACTCGGTTGGTGATGCTGATCAAGAATACGAGTATATAGTTACTTTATAGGGTCTTATAGGGATCGGTGAAGAACTATTGTTGAATAAACACACACCTTTCGGTTTCCATGGCATTCCGATAATATCGAATGCTGAAGATGTGCGGTCAATATTTGATAACACTTAAAATATCAGCTCTGCTCCTAAAAACATTTTTAGGGAATGACCAACTTTGGCTTTTTTATAGCCCAATTAATTTTCTAAAGAGCTCAACACTATATTTCGGGCATTACAGTTCTTTGCGATAATTACAAAAAACTCAAATGGGCACTCCCAGCGTACATTGAGGTGAGAATTCGAAAGGCAAAGATTTATTTGGCTCATTATATTTGTTAGGCAAAAAATAGGTTGGAGGATCGCTTAGGATAGGGTAAAAATGTGGAATTTACGACCTTTTTTTCCTAAACGTTCCCATTATAGCTATGTGATGTAGTGCTCCGATTCCGGCCGTTCAAACTTATATACTACCTGCAACAGATAGAAGAGTTGATGCAAAGTTTTATCCCAATTACTTTAAAACTGAGAGACTAGTTTACGTAGAAACAGACAGACGGACATGGCTATATCGACTCGGCTGGTGATGTTGATAAGAATATATATACTTTATGGGGTCGGAGATGTCTCCTTTACGGCGTTGCAAGCTTCTGGTCAAAATTATAATAACAAGTATGAACATTACATTCGTGGTTCCAGACTTTTAAATACCCTGTACAAAGAAAAAAAATTATAAAACATTGCAAGGTATAACAAGAACGTTACAGTCGAGTTTCCCCGACTGTTACAGACCCTGTACAAATTTGGTAATAAGCAAAATAAATCAACACCAAAACAAATATATATATATTTATATTTACACCTAGTCCGTGGTCTGGGATTCGAACCCAAGATATACGTGCTTCCAGACAAACGTCGTCACCATTGGACCATCCCATTCATTTTGAACCAGCAGCTAATACAGTATAAATATATTGAAGGCGCACATTCATACATATGTATATGAAGGTAGTGGCAGCTGCAGCGGCACTTCCGAGAAAAATCAACCACCGAACGCAAACGATTTACCGTTTATTGCTTGTGGTTAGCGCCTGTAAACTTTGGGTATTTATTGTGCGCTTTCTAATTAAGGATCGGTAGAAATCTATGCTCCAATTGCATGTGTATTTTTTCAATTTCAAATTTTAGCTTGAAAGTTATGCAGTGCAGGGCAGTGCAAACATTAAAATACAAATTGCGGGGCGGTGGGCGTGGCGCCGACAAAAAAAATATACTTCAGCTGCGTCAGTATTAGGAGAATCTACACTGGTAATACGGTTCCTCTAGCTCTTACAGTTGCTGAGATCCGTGTATTCATCCGGACGGATGACTCAGCTCGTCATGCTGATCAAGAATATATATACTTTGTGGGGTCTGCCATGCCTCCTTCTGCCTGTTACATACATTTACACAAACTTAATATACCCTTTACCCGTTGGGTACAAGGTCTAAAAAGCTGAATATAACTGACTCAGGGATCAATCCATGGCCTCGAAGACATAATAATCAGACATCCTAGCACTTGCACTACCGAATACATCGTACAGAAAAAAACAAATACCAATATGAAGGTAGTGCGTTCTCAGCGTTCACTCTCTAGAAAGATTAACTTGATCAACTTCATTTTGCAGTGTTTCATAACAAACAATATCGAAATTATATTTAAAAAAATATTTATATATATATATTGTTTTACAACGTGTCGCGAGGAGTCGAACTCCCGACTGCAAGCGTACTTACATACCATTTCTTTAAGCAAATAAGCAGATATTTTTTGTTGGCGGCTGTTAACTTTGCATATTTATTGTTCGCTTTCTAATTAACAAAACTTGAAGTTTTCAGGATCGGTAGACATTTACACTTTACTTGCGTGTGCAAGCGTGTGCAGACTTGCACAAGAGTCTGGCTTGTGGCTCAAAACATAAAAACGTAAAAACAAAAATGGAGGAGGGATTAGCACCTTCAAAAAAAAAAGAATTTAATCTGGATCAGGACTAGGAGAATCTGCACTTGCTCTTTAGCTCTTTCAGTTTTTTAGATCCGTTCATTCGGACGGACGAAATGGGTATAACGACTCAGCTCGTTATGCCGATCAATACTATATATAATTTTTGCGGTCTAGCCCGCCACCTTCTGCCTATTACATACATCTGCACAAACCTAATTGGGCACAGGGTATAAAAAGAGCATGAGTTGACGCGTAGAAATATCAACCGTAAGCAGTTGACTTGAATTCCTACTGATTGGTAGCTAATTAAGATGTACTTGGACAATCGCCAATAAAATGAAAATGTAGAAGACTCGAAGCTCAGTTTGATTTGTAAGTTAAAATGAAAGCATCAATTACAATATTGCAGCTAAAGATTTGATTGTATAATATTCCTATGGCGCATGATTGCTAAAAAAATATTTTAAAGACTACACTGGACTCTGTTTTTTCTAGGACAAATTCGATTGCGTAAATTCTAACTGTATATACTTTAAATCTAGTATTGAGTATTGGTCCAGCTGGTCAAAAAAACCAAAGAACACTAAAATTATTATAGTAAATATAAGTGTTGAGCCACCAAGCTTTTATGGATGCGATAAAGTAATTTTCGAAAGTTTGAATATAAAACCAAGAAATAAGGTAACAACAAGAGATTTCACCGAACCAAAGGGTAGCCGAGATCATCATCGTTAGGTGTCTCTCTTAAGCGTGAAAAGTATATTTTCCTTGAATGAAATATTTGTCTTAACAGTTTTGCTCATAACCCATTTTTTCCAATTGTTCCCATGGCAGCTATAGGATACAGTGATCCGATATGTAACTTTCAAGATGATTTATAATAGTCGTTAAACAGTGATTTTTACAGAATCAATCAATTATGCTGAAAACTATCGAGTTTATGACTGTATGTTGCACTATTCCGATTCGGCTGTTTCAACTGAAAAGCTCGGACAGACGTACGGTACGACGGACATAACTTAACGGGCTCGGCTGGTGATGCTGATCAAGAATATATGTAATTTATAGAGGTTCGGAGAGTCAATATAACGCCTGTAAGAATTCGCGAGGGATTAATAGCTCTCCAGGGGTTAATAGCAGGGGTTGGGATAATAGAGACGGTTCGGGATCGTTGTAGCATAGTTGGCCGCCTTTGATCAAAAATTGAATGCCGCTTTTGGGGAAGAATAAGGAAAAGTCCTTGCTCCGAACAGTGGGAAAACCATCTGCATGAGCATGGCTTATACTATACCACCTGTTGGCCTTGGCTGACTAGCATCTATTCCAACAGCTATGCTATTTTCGGGTGATCAAGTCCGGACTGTTTCGGAGTCAAAATTGGTGGTGTCCTTTGGAGCTAACTTTCCGGTACCACGGGAGCCAAACCAAGGAGTAATTCAAGACCAAAGAGATTGACTTTTATTTGGTATTCCGCAGAACAATATTTCAAAGAGCGCTGTTTATAGCATTAATTATTCCCGTGTCCATGGGGACCGTGATATTGACCTATAGTGGCAGGTGCTCACGTTAATTCAAAAAAAATTGTTGTTAACATTTTTTGTCTATATACTAAACTGGTTTATTACTTGTTGTAAGCAGTAATAGAAATTTGAACTAAACGCGAGTAGCGGATTTCCAATAATGTTATCGTTAACGTTCCGGTTTGTTAAAATTATCATTAGTGTTTACAGTAGGTAGTAGTTCCACCAAAGAAAAGCCGACTTAATTTATCTATAATTATCATCAAAACTTGTAACCATTAGGAAGAACTTCGTGGCATATAAAAGCCACCAAAATCTGCGCCTGCCCCAATTAGAGCGGAATGATAGACACCGGTAAGTGGACTGCTCCTAGCAATGGGACCTTCGAACATAGCGGCGGAGGGAAGTGGAGAACACAGTCCTTTAACCATTTAAGGTCGGGCATTCTCTTCACTTTCTGGGAGTACACGGAAAAGACCAAAGTGAGCGGCATGTGGCTTCTTCGCCAGAATCGAACCCATGGCCTCTCTAGGTTTATCTGGTCCTCGGTGCTGCTGCAGCTGCTCTTGCTGAGCATATACCTTACTCTCCTGCTCTGGTTAAAATTCTACTCCTACCCCATCCTGAACACCATTTCAAACGATCTGTCCATCACGGAAGTGGCATTTCCAGGAGTGACTATCTGCAGCCCCAAGGTGGTCAACTCGGAGCGAGTCGATCGTTACGTGAGGACTCTGTGAGCCACCTCAAATTTCTCCAAATATCTTTATCAAAGACCTATATTCTTTTAACAGCAAGATTCCGAAGGGGAACGACATAGAAGAGGTAGCCGCCGGCTTTGAATTTCTTAACGCCTTTACTGATCAGAGCTTTGAACCGCCAACTCACGATAGCTACCGCGTAACGGATGCCGTACTGAGACTAAATAACATCACTACGTGGGAGGCTGCCATGGCCGTTAGCCCAGGCTGCTCCGACTACGTGAAGCGTTGCTTCTGGGGCCACACTGAGTTCCAGTGTAACCAAAGCCACGAATATCTCTCGTTTATTCCCACAACGGCTTATCTCGGTCCCTGCTGCTCCTTTAATTACAACCCTCGTAACATTAGTTTCGTGCCCTTCTCAGCTAACATCTTTGGCATGGATGGTGGTCTGACCTTCGTGGGCGCTGAGGGTAGCGAGCGCAACCTCAATACCGGCCTTATCGTCTTAGTACACCACCCCATGGACTATGTGACAGAATCAGCTGCCTCAGTGACGATCACTGCCAGATCGGAAAGCTTTGTTGAGGTCTCACCCACGGTGCAGAGCTCTTCCACAGATGTGCTTGAGTTGTCGGAGCGAAAGCGCGACTGCCTTATATCGGATGACTTGCGGTTGCGCAACTATCGCCAAGCCGCCTGCTTGCTAGCCTGTCAGACAGAGGCCATAGTGCAAAAGTGTGGATGCCACCCGTATCTCCTGCCAATCGTGGACAACAAGTTTAAGGAGTGCAACCTAAACGACACGTTCTGCTACGCTGAGAATTACGGTGGGTGTCGCAAAGATACATTATTTGCTTTAGATCTCACTCTTCGTCGAGCATACAGTCATTCCGCCCATGCTCATAATTTTCGAGCATATCAATATCAAGAACCAAGTTTTTCGTTATGCCTGCTGATTAATTCACCGCCCTTGTCAAACTCTCAATCCTTTCATGTCCTCTATGTTCTATGTGTTAAGGGCGGCACAAGCCGCTGTGAAGTTCTTTGACCCATAAAGAGGTTTGAAAGAGGGGGCTTAAAGAATACTCTCGCGAATGCAAAATAAACAAATACTCGCTTCTCCGCCCCCAGACAACTTTAAAAGCGTGCGCTGCGACCAATGCTTGCCCAACTGTTACGATGTCACATATTCGACGCTGTCTTACAAAACAGACCTCAACCAGCACCAATTCTCCGTAAGCCGTTACTAGTAAGTTTTCGCTTAAGTAATTTAACCTGGCTAATTATTTTTGCAACAGCTTGCCGGAGCTGCTCAACAGCGACAGCTTCGTGCTTCGTGTTTACCTGGCAAAGCAAGTCGTTCCCGTTATCAGAAAAGTTACCGTTATGTCTTGGATCGGATTGCTATGTGAGTGGGGAATTTCTTTTCCTAGGGCTGGAGTCATTGCTATTATTATTTTCAGCTGATTTGGGCGGAATTTTCAATCTGTGCCTGGGACTAAGCATGATATCCGTGGTCGAGTTCATTTACTACTGCACATATCGCTTATATATCAATTATCAGCCCCAGAAGTCTCAGATGCCAAGAAAGGCATGGCAATAGCCAAAGAGCTTTGAACTGTATTAAAATTTGTGTATATTATTCAAAAGATTTATTAGCTTTTATTAAATTACTCAAATAACTAGTTAAGCCTTTTTCTTTTTCATTTTGAGAGGGTGATTGACAGCCCTGCGCTTGGTTTTCGATTTTTTGGTCGTCTGCTGCCTTTCAAATTCTTCATCGCTCTCTCTATTTTAGACGGAAACACGTGTTAATCGACCGATCTAAATAAATATATTAAAATATACGCACCCCACAGTTGGCATCTGTTTGAACATATCCTCATAATCGTCGTCTTCAGGCGTTAATTTTATGGTCTCATTTTGCTTTATATTATTAACCACTTCCTGCTGCTCTAGCTCTTTAGTCGGTTCGGCGGAATGTAGCACGTCGCCGAGCTGTCGAATAAGTACCTTGGTGGACTTTGATTTTACATAGCACTGGTATAGCAGTACTGTGGAGTCAGTGTCATGGACCCGCACATACCGATCCAAACAAGCCGAGCTCAGGAACCTGCCAGAGGCATCCAAATGCAGGTCACTGATTCCACCGGTGAATCCTTTGTAGGTGTGTAAATGCGTTTTCATGCGTCGCGTATCAAAGGCCTTCAGCACGCCCATCGTGGTGCCCACGTAGATGTTATTGCCTCGCGCCATCAGAGCTGCAAAACTCATTCCATGCTCCTCACTGGAAAAACAGGAGACAGGCCGGCGTTGTTTTCGCGTGTCGTATAGGCGGACATATCCAGTCCGTGAGCAAGTGGCCAGTACACTGGGCCCGTCCAAAAAGCCAATATCGCTATCCCAAATGGGCACCTCAAGCTGCAGGTAGTCGTTTGGCATATTTTTAGAGCTAAAGACCTGCCCGCCGTTGGCGCTCATATCATACACCTTAAGGTTGTTTTGTTGATCCTTGCCACCAGTAGCCACAATGTTCTTGGCCTCCGCGCATTGACGAAGGTGATCTATTTGCGTGCCAGTAGTAATGACAATAGGTTTGGATGCCTTGTAAGCATCCTCATCGAGCTCCCTTATTTGTACCTGTCCATTTCCAATGGCGGCAATAAGTTTGTCGTTGTACCGAGCAAGACCAACGATTGGAGCACCAATAAAAGCCACATCCCGTCGTAATTCGCCACCCCCTTTAAGCGAATGCACCTCGACGATGTGTTTGGCTCGACCAAGTAAAATCTCCGATTGTGCTTCATTGCCAAAAGACAGAGCTGTGACTTGGGACTCTTTGTCCAAGGCCTTCAAATCTGAAATGTTTCTTTGCCCGTGCGGTGTCTTCGATGCAGGTAACAAGTCTGAAAAAAAAACATGTGAATGGACCAAAATTTCAACATAGACAGAAGTCTTACGCTTGAAAGAACCCGTTTGGGTTCCTACGTAAATTTCATGATTGGCTGTGTAATTTGGATGCTTTAAATTGGCCGTAGTCCACTTCATAGTATTGTTGATAAATAAAAAGATTCCCACGGCAGCCAAAACAAAATTTTGCACGTGCAACTCCAACAATGTGACCGACACTTAAAAGCAAAAATAAAATGGTTTTCCTATTCAAAACTAATGTAACAAACCAACTAAGTAAAGTTGTATTTTTCTGAAAACTTTTTGTTCGCAATGCACTAATATACTAGAAATTATGGATAATTTAGTGTAATGTATGTAGATCGTAATAGTCCGGGCACACTAAAGAATTTGCAATACAAATTGATTTATGCGATATGTAGGAATTTGTCTACAAGGGTTGGCAGCTGTGTTTGCATTATTGAAAATAAATAAACCAATGTCTTAAATTTGTATGTAAATTTTCTGCCTCAATGGACCTCACGAAGGTTTACCACGCTGCCACGGTTTTTAGGCACTTAAATGGCATTCTGAGTGTATACAAACCGGCCGGAACTAAGGTGAAGCATGTGCGCAACGCGATCCTCGGCAATGCCTGCAAAGGTAAGCATCTAAAAAGTGCGCATAGATTTTAAATGATTTGATGATGATGATTTGATCCTTGCCTTAGGACTTAATGAAATGGAGCAGCGGGACAGTCGCATCTTTCCACAGGACCCTCCACTGCTCGGCACATGCACTCCAGCTAATAGCGTGCTTCATGTCGCAAGCCTTACAGATATCGCGGACCACATTCTGTCGTCTGGACCACGATACATGCCTGGGGACATACGCAGCACTGTAGTAGAAACCCTGGGGGATCACACCAGTGGCGTCCTCCGTGAGTGCACTTAACTGTGATGCAAACTATTTTAAAAAAAGCTGCTTCCAGTTTTTGGGATTAATAAGGGAACGGTCCAGTCCGGTTGCATAAGAAGAAACCGTCCTGTGCGAGTCTATCACATAACGGGTCGCTTGGGCATTGCCACGGAAAACCACCTGCCCAACGCCAATGTGACGGTATGCTCCAATCATCGGCACATAACTGCGGACAAGATCAGCGGTCTAGCTAGTTCGATGCAGGCCTCTCACCAAAGGTATATGTATAAGCTTTGCGGTGTCGACCTACAAACCCAAGCTGCATACGAACTGGCATGTAAGGGTCTTATCCGCCCGGCGGATAATAGCCAGCCCATTATTTACGGTATTAAGTTGATTAAATTCGAAAGGCCGCACTTTACGCTGGAGGTGCACACCGTCAACGAGACGGAAAAGTATTTAGCTGGCCTAGTCCACGATATTGCCCTAGAACTTCGTACCGTGGCGCACTGCAGTCAACTATGCTGCGTGCGTCATGGACACTTCGGTGTCAGGGACAGCCTGCTAAGGCACGGCTGGCATCTGCCAGGGATCGTAAAGAACCTGCGCCAAAACCGCGACATTCTACGGGCGCACTCACAGATGATAAAACTGGAGCGGGGGGAACTGCATGCATAACGATAAAATGAGAAAAAAAACCTTTATCAGAATATATATATGTATGTAAATAAACTTATCTTTTTCATTCTTAACAATGAACTAAAAAAAAGAATTCAGTCAACGATTAAGCTGCCCAAAAAGTTGAGTACGGGTAAGATGGGCTTAGATAGTTTCAGAGGGTTTTTGGAAAGGTATTCCGGTCTCTGGTTGTGTATCTTGTATTTTGCTGTTTAAATCGAACACATGCCGTTTATTGGGTCGGAAATGTAAAATTTTATAAATAAATTATAGTTCAGTGTATAAACAAACGTCAATGAGAAAATTTAGTTTACATATTAAAACTTAATTTTATCCAATGGTGCCGGAATATAAAAAAGTTTTTTGAAAAAAATTCAGAAAGATTTACGGTTCTGTTTCGCTATTCAGATTGTATGAAAGAGCCAGTTTCAATTTTTCGCACTCGAGAATCTCCCTATTCAATTTGTCGAGCAGCTTTTTGCCTGCTACCGAATCCTTTTCCTTATCAAGAACCATATGCGCATCTTTAAGTCGTGCCAGGGCCAGTTCCAGTAGATTTGCTGCCTTGGCGGGTGCCCTGAGGGCCTGCTCTTCTAGGGTTAAAGCGACTTCGACCAGAATAACCGTTACATGTATGGCAAGCTTAATACTATGCGGATCCAGACGCACGCAGACGTTGTGGAGGTCATAGCACAGGCGCAACTTCCGGTCAAGTTGTAAGTCGCTTAGCACGCTTAACTTCAAACCCTGTTCGCTGCCATACAATTGGATCAATGTGTGCTTGAGGTTGAACATGTGGAAATGGTTGGGATGCAGCATCCGGGACAAGCGCGCCAGGAGCAGTTCCACTTCGTTCGTTGCGGGACGCCTGGCAAGCAAGTTTTCTACCTGCTCCGTCATGTGGGTCTGCAGCTCCGCCACATGTGCGGCATCCACAAAAATGGGGCAAGTGTCACATTTCCATTGGGTGTGCTCGTCTAAGGGGTCCACGGGCAGGTGTGTTCCAGAGCAGCTCTGGTTCACATCACCTAGGCAGGCCAAGGCGCTTACGTAGCTGCCGTTCTCTGTGGGATCGAGGCATCGGGTACAACGGCAGTTGAAGTACTTGGTGAGGCGCAGATGGTGCTGGCGCAGCTGTGTATCCCAAAGAATGTTGGTGTACGCGATCTTTAAGTGGTCGCCCCTTCGCAAGTCACATCCTGCCAGTACGGCAATCTGCTGGGTGATGGCGTCAAATTGAAAGTAGCAGTTAGGCTGGCAGTCGTGCTCCATCATGCAAGCCTGCCGGAACAAACCGCTTAGTTCCACTCCTGTCGGTAGCTCGATGACCATGTAGTTGGTCTCGATGATGCCGCACAGCCGACGCAGCAACGCAGACCCGCAATCAGCCAGTAGACGTGGCTTGGTCTGTTTGAGACGGCGCAAGAACCTCTGCTGCAGGTAGCTGACGACCCGATCTTCAGCCTCATCGTACAGCTCAGTGCCTCTGCGATCCTCCTCATGCGATTGCATTTCTAGAAGTGTTACCCACTTGTCTGGATTTTGCCGCTGCAGAAGTAGACACCTGAGTACCAGAAGGGCGTCGCCTCTAAAGTAATCGTTGAGTGCCCGGATATCCGCCCGAAACGACGGACCCTGGCCCATGCTGAGCACACTGCATTCCAGGGTCTCATGCTCGCAGGTAGAGCTGCAGACTGGCCAACGGCAACTGCAAAATGCAGACGAATACAAGCTGCAAATTATTCATAGGTCGGCGTGCCTTACCTTCGACAAGAGTGCCTACCCAGATGGCAGGGCGTGTAGCACCCTACGCAGGGAACGATGGTTGCCACTTTATCCGCCTCTGATAGGAACCACTTGGGTCCCACCACTAGCGGCTCCTCAATAAACACAATCTGTCTGGCTGCTATTTCCTGGGTAGCCGCCAAGAAGCGACCCAGCTGGGCGTCCTGCTCCTCGCGGAAAGGCCTGCAGCTTCGCTTGTGCTGCGCCCAGTGCTGTTTCTGGTGTTCGTGGTCGCAATACCGCACCATCTTACACCTGGTGCAGACCTTCGACGCCTTCACTCCACACACCGGGCAGTCCAGGCTCAGCGTGCTTGACACCATTGTTGCTGATTTAAATATACCTTTCGACTTACCGAATTCACGGTGGCGTTACGTTGGCTGCATATATTTTTCTTTTATCGCGACTATATTTATCAGGGCGTCGACTGATGCTTTATTTTTAGCGCCTTCTCAAAACACTAACCCCCATTCTTACGCATGCATCTCTCGCTCTCTCTCTCTCTTAATAATGTTCAGAGAAAAATTGAGGAAAGGAATGTTCCTCTGAAATACCAGGCGGACAATTGTTCATCTTTTACGTGGATTCTATGATTCGGTTCCATTCGAACTTTATTTCGATTTCTTCCGTAAAATACAATACCGTAGAAAACAGGCGTCCATTGAAATAATAAATTTTCAGTAATAACATAAAAATTAATTTGAAAAATACAATTGTTTAGTTTTTGAGCTGCGCACTACTATTTCTAGTATGGTTCTTGCGGCGCGTCCAAGTCCCGGTAGTGTGATCTGGGTCGATAATCAAAACCACCGGGTCTGTAAGCAACGAAAATTATATTGAATTATTCACGCAAGACTAGGGAATAGATATACAAATTATTGTAGGGTTTTCATTGTAGCTACGGATTCGCATATTTATTTCTGGCAAATGAAAATTTTCAAAGTTGTCGGATTCTTAATACAATTTTCAAAATATTGTAAAAATATCGGGTAATCATTTTTGAACCATTATATGCTGTCGACACATTTCCTAGCGTTGTTGGAATTGCGTTTAAAACTTGATCTGGGCAAATGATAAAGCAGCATCGCCTGGGCACGTTTTTTATAGTGTATTGTATTATTAGTCAAACATATCGGAATTGGCAGGCGCATCCAAATCATGGTAACCGATAAGCCGACGCTGGTGTTCCAAAGGCAATTCTCTGCAAAAAATTTGCGACACAAGAAAGTTGTGACAAATTTTGTTTTAAACCAACACAAAAAAGAATTCTAAGTACATAGGGACAAGAGGGTTCTCCTTAATGCAATCAGTGTGTGGATGTAGTCTGATAAAGTGAAAATTTAAGGATCATAATGATCCGTATTGATTTAAATGTAGTCCACTGATAGTCTATCAAATGAACCAAGATATCGCAAGGAAAAGCTTACAATTTTGTAATCTTAGTCGAAAATCGAAGACATGGCTGCAGTCAATCGAATGGATTGCTGAGAATCCTTAGTTTTTTATATTTGATCCTACACAACAACTACTAACCTGCGCACGGATTGAAAGTTTCGTCCTCCACGGCCACCACCCATCATGGGAGGGGCAAAGCCGTAGGGAAGGCCAGAGAAAGGTGGATACATTGACGGTCGATAACTGAACGAAAATTGAAGTCATTTTATATTCATTTAAATTTACGCCCCACTTACCCTGCACCGGCTCCACGGCTGGTCTCCGAATCCGATCGCTTGGAGTTGCCAGGGTGTTCCGGTAGTTGGGGACGCTTGGGGTCGCTTAGATAGTTGTTAAAGTACTGCACCTCCTTGCGCACTTCATCGACCTTCTCCGCATGTTTGTTGAAGATGTGCTTGCGAATAAACTCTGGACCCTTGAACTTTTTACCAGACAACGGGCATAGCCATTTGTCCTTGGCGAGTTCCTGCGTGTTGGCCTGCACAAACTTCTCAACCTCGGTTTCAGCGTCCTTTGAGCCCAGGTCTTTGATATCTTCAACGCTCAGCAGCACCGTCTTTGTGAGAAACTGTTGTAGCTTGCTTTCATAAGCTTTGATGTATTCGTGCAAGTCGTTACTGGTTACACGTGTGGGAGCCGGACCGCGGGCATGAATAATACCGCAGCGGTTCGGCATCTCGTCCTCGTAAGGGTACTCGCAGTGGTTGTAGTAGTCAACAGAGTGAACGATTCGTAAGTAGAGCACCAAGCGGTCAAGTACGGCCAACAGTTGCTCGTCTCGCTCGATGGGTTCGCCATCGCCATCTTTGTTCTCCCCAGCCAGTCCAAGTAACTCCTCCTCCTCCGCGGATGCCTCTTCAATCAGGTAATCTGTGATGTTTTGCAACACCGGGTTCTTCGAATTAAAGCCGAAAGAAAAACTGCTGCCATTTGCCGAAGTCAGGATGGTCTTGTGGGAGGGTGTATCCCCATCTGCATGCACCTCTGTCCACAGTTTAAACCTCTCGTCCAGATTCAGAATGATCTTGGCGCAAAGTTTAATGTCCGACCTCACCACCTGCTTGTGAGCAGTAATACCGTTTGCAGGACGCACACGGCGACTTAAGTCACGATTGACAATAGCCCCCATTTCGCAGTCGCGAAGGCGCTGGTTGTTTAAACTCCAGCATATTTCTTTAATGTTAACATCCCTGGTGAATGTTATCCACCCACGGCGATACCAACGCCGCTCCACTAAGGGATCGGCGATTGCCACCCTTAAATAGCCGCTGAAGCGGGTGCAAACAGCCTCAATTTCTGCTTTGGTTATGGAGGGAGCCAAATTGCGTAAGAAGATAGAAGAGGTGCGATGCAGAGCCCGTGGCTGGCTTTCCTTAACCTTGTCCAGGTCAATGGTTTCGGTTTCCATAGCCTTCCCCTCTTCGGCCAGTGGTTTTAGCTCACTGTCTTTTGTATTATCCGGGTCACCATTTTCGTTATCTTGATTTTGCTCGTTAGTATCTAAGGGGTTGGCGTCACCGCATGGTTTTTTGATTTCAGATTCTGGACATTCAATCACAGCCCTCTTATTGGGACTTGTCGGTGGCTGCTTTGTCATGCCCACGTTTTCCTTAAGTTTTTCATTCGTTGATATTTGTTCTCTTCTCAGACCGTCTTCTACGTCGTACTTTTCTTTCAGCTTCTCTTCGTCGTCCTCCTCAGAGCTGGAGCTGGTCTCGGACTCAGACGAACTGTCGTCATCGCTGCTGGCATGTTTACGTTTCGACTTTTTCTTCCTGTGTTTCTTGCTCTCCGTGCCAGAATCGGGCGCATTTGGGTCTTCCTTCACATCCTTCTTCGATACAGGATCACTTGTATCCACCTCATTCCAGTTATCTTCATCGAAGTTAACAGGTTTTACATACTTCCGCTGCGCCGACTCAGCCACCGGCACAGGTTCTTTCTCGTTTTCCTTTGCTTTTTTTGGGCTGCCAATGTCTTCGTTCTTAACTGGATCCGTCTTTCGCTCACACACCTGCAACTCTTGGGGCTTCTCGTCGAGCACCTTCAGTTCCTCGTCGGTGCCACCTTCAAGCTTTATGACACAAGTGTCTAGCACACGGATCAGAGCATCACCCTGTGACGAGTCCACCCGGACACCGGCAATAGTTCCGTTTTCCAGCAGGTTCACAAACACGTCTGTACGTCTCTGTAATAAAAAAGCTTAAGAACAGGAACGCTTTTTGATTATTTCATAGTAAAATCGAACCT
Source organism: Drosophila setifemur (assembly GCA_021224005.1). Classification (NCBI taxonomy): domain Eukaryota; kingdom Metazoa; phylum Arthropoda; class Insecta; order Diptera; family Drosophilidae; genus Drosophila; species Drosophila setifemur. The sequence continues at coordinate 699,478 of JAJJHY010010898.1, forward strand.
TCAAAAAACATCGCTGTTCATCACTGCGCTTTACACTGTCTTCGGGATGGAATTTGTTCTTGAACCTGCATGTACAAAAAAAAAACGAACATCATGATTACCCAAATTAAATGTAGGAATTAATTTGTTTCGCATTGTGGTTTTAACCCCGGCGAATGAGTGTTTCTTTCAATTTTTCGCACTTTATCCCGGCTGCTGACCATGGAGGTTGGAATTTTTTTTATTTGGTTTAAAGAGGGTGTTTGTTGCTGAATGATCACCCAAAGTCTTACCTTGTCAGCTTAGCGCTTTCAGTATTTTTGGGGTTGTGTACTAAGGTTATTTGGGTTTTTTCTTGATATTCGAATTTAAATAAATCGCGGTTTTAAAATATTAACACACCACAGCATTGCTCGCCGGGTAATTTACAATTTAAATTTGGTGTATATCAGTTACAAGGTCTGCGAGTTGGACGCAGACGCTCTTAGATAAGTCTCTTTCTCACAAACCAAATAAGCTGCAGAGAAAAACTTAATACATAGAAAGTTAGAGTGGCGAGTAGAAGTGGCGAACAAAGAATAGACACATGACTTAAAAGCATGGAGGGGAAGTGTCAGTAAGCCAACTAACTAACTTACCATTCCTCGTCCTTGTGGGCCACAAAAAACTCGTTCAGCTGCTGTCGTTTAAAGTCCGTCTTGTACTCAGTATATTTGCGCATGACCTCCGAATCAGAGATATTTTCGTCTTGAGTGTCTAGAAACTGCTTAAGATTAAGCATAGCCGGCTGGGACAGTGTGTCACCATTGCTGTTTACGGGCTCCCGTACAGGCGGCAAATGGCCGGCATGGGAGTAGGCAGAGTGCATCGATTGGTAGTGGTCATTCCAGGCCTGCATCAGATATGGGTCATAACCTGCCAAGGAACGAGGCAAAAATAACTAGTGAATCACCAACTAGTAGGGAACTAACAACTTACCGCCGTAGCGGGGATTGGCACGCACATCTCCGTCACCCCAGTCCGTACGCATTCGCTTAACCGGCGGCAAATCACGGCCGGGCGAGCCGTATCGCGCTCTCGGCCCCGGACCGCGGTAATCGCTGTAGTCGGGCCGGTGGCGAGCCCCTCCACCAGCGCCTCCAGCAGACACCGCACCCCTAAAGGGATTGCTGCAAAGTCAAGGCTTTTGTCATCGAATAGCTGAAGAGCACCCTCTACCTACCGCTCTGACCAATCGTCGCGGGCGCCGGCGGAGCTTCCCAAGGGGCGCCGCTCCGCCCTAAAACTTTCGCTGCGCTCCCCACGAAACTTGTCGCGACGCTTGCGGTCGTATTCATCATCCGAATCAGCCATTGGGAGTTGTCCGCGATCTGCAATAGAGAGAGGGGTGCTTTATAAGTTGTATCGGATCCTACTTAACCTCAATTCGCGTTTTGCCTCGGATCTACGAATAGAATCACGATTCAAAATCACAGTAATAAATGCAAGCAAAGCTAACAACAGCCGCCATCTTAGCGACATTAGAAACACAAATCGCTTACGTGTTTTGTTTACGATTGAATACAATTTACAAATTGTTTGTTGTAGCTTGCACTAAGCCGGCAAATTTTTAGTTTGTAGCTTTTACAAAGCTTGGATTAATACCGTTCTGATAATTACCGATAATTACCGTCACAATATAAAATATTCAGTAAAACTGATGTATGGTTTTTAGTGTGACCGATACAAGCGCACTATAAAATACCGAATTTAAGCTATAGACTTCCAATGACTTACTAAATTTTAGTATATTTTTGTATATTTTAAGTACTCATCATCCAAATCAGCCATTGGGGGTTGTCCACAAATTGCAACATGGGGGGGGGAGTCTCCGCCTTCAGATTCCTGTTGTTGCACGTTAATTCCCATTAACAACCGAAGGCAGATTTGGGAGGAGGGTTAAGGAACATTTTAGTTCAGTTTAAGGGCTTCGTTGCCGCGTTCGCGAAATTTTTCTTTGGAACATGGCCGAACTGTAACAGAACAAATTTTCTATTCGAGATATTGAAAAACGGATATACACTTGCCAGAAAAGTATTCGCACAAACTTAATACAAAACTAACTTAATACAAAACAAAAAATACTTTTACTTATGTATGTGCATATTTGCATACGTATGTATATGTTTGTAAGGTAGCCGGTATGTGACATGTTGTGACCTTGCCTTTGAGCCATAATGCTCAGCTTGATCCTCATATGGCCTATTGAAAATGTACCTCTGGCTGTTACTCCGGGTGCCAAGAAACAGGCTCATGTCCTGTTTATGTAAAATTATACTGTTGGTTCTAATCAATGTTCAGTGGAGTAATTATTAAAACTAAAAATTGTGGCCTATTTTTGCCTAATCGAAAAGTAAACATTTTGATGTCACATAAATACATACATATGTACATTTTGGAGCGGTCGTTATATTTTGCCGCTCATATTGTAGCGCTTGCAATGGGTTGGTCTGCGAAGCAGTTTCCGTTCGGGAATAATATTATAATTAATAAGTCTAATTGTTTTGAAATTGCTCAATATTACATTCGACTGCCCAAATATATAAGAGTAGAAAGCAACGAAAGGTTCGTGCAGAAACTATAGAAAGCCAAATATGAAATACATTGTCAGTTTTACTCGCACCAATTATTTCTCTATTTGCTTTAATACGCTCAAAAATGCTTCCGACGGAAAGTGCAGGGTACTTTTGTGATCGCAAAAAGTGAAAAGCAAATGTATTGCGAGTCAAATCAACACGGGTAAACTTTGCGATATCTTTTGTTTTTAATTTCTTCATTTAGCATTATTATTTGTATTTTTTAATACTTTGTATTATTTATTAGATCTTCTCCGTAATGGAGACTTATAAAAAGTTTTGAAATCTTATAATTTGATGTACTACTATTTAATGTTTATATTTTATTTGCTGGTATATTATTTCAAGTTCGTATTTGAAGGACGCGATGAATGTTGTCATTCTTTAAATACGAAGGGGCACCAGTGATAGATCTCAGCATTTTAGATTGGGCTCGCTGAATTTTATCGATGTTGCTATTGCTTACATTTACACTTCAGAGCCGTAGTTAGAGATTCGCTTAATAATTGCAGTACAGATTATAACTATGTACTCGAGGCATTTAGCTTTAGCTGGGTTATCTTAGCCTCGATGTGTTTTTGCCAGGTAAGACGCTTGTCCGGGTGCACGCCTAGATAGGTGACATCATTAGATTTGGAGATGGTTGTATTTTTATGCCCTTGCAGAGGGTATTATAATTTTGACCAGAAGTTTGCAACGCAGTGAAGGAGCCATCTACGATCCGATAAAGTATAAATATTCTTGATCAGCATGTCCAGCTTTCTGTCTGTCTGTTTCTACGAAAACTAGTCTGAGTTTTAAAGTTATCGGAAAGAAACTTTGAAACAACTCTGTTGCAGGTAGTATATAAGTCGGAACGGCCGGAATCGGATCACTACATTGTATAGCTGCCATAGGAACGTTTGACATTTTTTAAGATAATTGATTGATTCTTTATAAATCACTTTTAAATAACTATGTTAACCTATCCTTAAAATCTTATCAAAATCGAACTATTGTATCCTCTGGCTGTCATAGGAACGATGGGAGAACATGGGTCATAGACCATAACTCTGGTGTTTATTAATATAATTAATTCATTCTTAAATAAAGGTTTTTTGAAGAAGGACAGGTCTTACAAACTATAGAGCGGTTTAAAGACAACTAGTCTGTAAGGGTATTCTAAGCTTCGGGCCCTAGGCTAGCCTTCCTTTCTTGTTTGGAGATGGTGGCGAAACATCCTATTCAGTATGCTTACATTTGGATTTATTGTGTTTTAGAGTTTCTTCAACGGGATACTAAGCCCGGCTGAGTATTGTTGCATTGTCAGCAAACGTTGACGTTGTGAGTCGGCAGAAGTGAGAATATCTGGTGGGTACAAGATGTTATTTTGGCAAAGGGTGTACAAAATATTGCCTCCTCAAATCATTTGGTGACCCCGTCTAATTATAACGTGCTAATAGTTCGCGGTGTTTTTTGGGCACAAGTTGGTTACAATTACAAGGAAACATACAATTCGTCTCCTTTGTTTGGTCCAGCTGTGTTGGTAAGCTTATACGCTTGCACACTAGCTAACAAAAATATCTCTTAAAACAAAAAACAATTGCAAATCAGTAAGCTAATTGTTCAAAACAGTTTGGTTTAAATTATTTGTGAAGTTTTTGATTTCGATGCTGCTTAAAAGGGCCTCGAGATGCTTGATTTACTAGAATTAATGAAAGACTCTCGGCAGTTCATTAATATTTATTTCGAAATGAAATCGCAAATGTGTATTGAGCTTAACAAAAAGACAAACGGTAAAGCCGGGAACTGTACTCCGGTTCAGAATTTCGGAATCGAAGGAATTCTACGTCGCGCAGGACTCGGCTGCCAGATCTCAAGTTACCTCATATAAGATGCCCCTATTTGGATTAGATTTCTGCGCATTGTTCTCTACCATCATAGACAAGGAGGTAAATCAGACCAAGGTCGAGAAGCTACAGCATCTGAGCGCTTGTTTAGATGATGTTGCCCTGGGTACCAACGTAATCTAACAACGATAAGGCTTTGGATATTTTAATAAAACGTTTTCAAAATAATTTGTTGCATTTCAGGCACGTGTAAAGGGCTTCAGGATGTGGAGATGGGCTCAGCATGAAGTTTACGAGAGCTAAGCGACAAACTCAACTTGCACTTACATGCGTTGCAATCGCTGGCAACGCCTCATAAAATTATGGACGTCCTGCAAATACACATCGTCTCCAATAAACTCGATTAACGCACATAGGCAAAATGGAAAGAGGATTTTTGGGAAAAACAGTGTCAGTAGCTGGAGAACTTTGAAAGTGCTATTGTAACGAATACATATCAAATTGCCCTCGTTTTCAAAATTGGTCTTGCGTTGCAAAGACGCAAAAAAACTTAACTTTTTTTAAATGTCTGCCCAAGGGGCAGAGTTTGCAGAAGTCCCGATCAGCACACTGCAGGTATTGCAAAGTTAAACATCACACTTTTTATCATATATTTTCTAATTCTCCAAATATCGCTACGCTGGTACAGCCTCCATCTGCGCTCACTGCTCAGACCGTACAATTGGGTGATCGGCAGCAATCATCCACCCAAATTCTCGAAGTGTACGCCTAGGGATTACGCGTTGCATGCACCAGCCATTAGTTTTATAAAAAGTCGCTCTGGTGCACTCATGCCATGCCGAACAACTCTCGATTCAGCGTCTGAGCTGAACTTCATCACTACTCGATTTTCAAATCAGTTACAGCTTGAAACACGAGCGTCTCATATATCGATCTCCGGTATCGGTGAATCAAAATTTGCATCTATTAAGTCTGTGGGCATTCTTGCGCAATCGCAGATCACTGATCTAAGAGGACTTAGTCACAAAGCGGGCAAGGATTCTACAATCACAGATATCGCCAGTTATCACGTCAAAAATCGTTTTGCAATCCCACATGCAAAATGGACAGAGCATTAAGTTTCCTCATTTGGTCTTGCTTCCTGAAGCTGCTTGGGCAATTCATGCATTCTGCTACGCAAGTATGGCCGCATATGGCGCGTGTATTTATTTGCGCTAAGAAGCACAAGCAAAGGTCTCAAAGCATCTGTTATGCTCTAAATCTAGAGTCGCTACTTTAAAAACGCTCGAACTCTCAGCAGCGCTTTTACTCTTAGAGCTTGTCTCTAATGTCATCGGAAATGTGCAGGCCATGTGACATTCACTGCTAGTCTGATACGACCATAGTCCTGTTTTGGATACTACAAATGCCTAAAAATATTTACATTTTTGTATCCAACCGAGTCGCACAGATTCAAGGGCTCACCGCAGGAATGTTTTGGCATCATGTGACAAATCCTGCCTAATGTGCGAATTCAAAATTCTAGCCGGATCCAATTCCACATGATGATTTGCCGGAGAGACGCAGCAAAGCTGTGATTTCATTAGTAAAACAGGATTTAAATGAATGAATTCTTTATAAATTCTTCATAATCCAGCATGCTTATTTGGAGCGATAATACTAGGCTTCAAAGCCCTAGATATTCGGCGGGCTGGTTTCTTTATTCCCGAAGTCAAGGCATCTGCCAATGACTGCAGTTGAAGGAGCTAAAGAATACCTAATAGCGGGCGAAAGGGATTTCTGTAAAGAGTTTAGGTTTATTGATTGTACCACTGCCCTATTGTGATCCAGTTGTTGTATCAAAGAACACGATCGGCACTACTTTGGGTATAATTGTATTTGGGGATTTTTGGAAGCGTATAGGTTTTTTAGTGCAAACGACATTTCAGCTCCTTGTAAACAAGGCAGCCTTTGTAGTTTGCTGTATGGTTGCCGCATTTATTAAATTTGTAGACCCTGTATCCAAAGGGTAAAGGGTTTATTAAGCTTAAGGCGTTGCAGATTCAAGTATATATATTCTGGAACAGGATGACGAGCTGAGTCGGTATAGCTATGCCCGTCTGTCCGTCCGTCCATACGAACAAACGGATCTTAGAATCTGTAAGAGCTAGGGGTACCATATAACCAGTGCAAAGTCTCCTAATACTGACGCAGATGAAGTCAAATTTTTTTTGTTGGTTAAACCCCCACCGCCCCTCAATTTGCGTTTTACGTTTTTATTTTTTAACTGCAAAAGCTAGAGTCTTGTGCTTTAAAACTCGCAATTAGAGCATAGGAGGTGTGTTAGTAAAGTAATGAGACTGGGAACGTCGCTCCCGATCTGGCAACGCTGGAGATGAGCGAGTTTAAACACCTTCAGATGCACATGTGATACGCTTCCAGTATGAGTTTGAACGCCCAACAGTCATCTGTTTATCCGTAGCGTTAGTTTTCGTGAAACTGTTTTGTCTTGTGCGTTCTAAGTATGAGTGGCATTAGTTGCGAGCTATCAAGTTTTGCTTCAAACTTGGACACAATTTTTTGGGAACGATTGAAATGATCCCCATTTTTTGGAACGTCACTACTGGTGACGAGGCTTGGGTGTTTAAGTACAACCCGGAAACCAAACGCCAAAGCATGGAGTGGCACGCTGCATCCTCTCCAAAAACCACGAATGAGTAAGTCAAAAGTAAAATGCATGCTTATTTGTTATTTTGATAGCTACGGAATCGTCCACAGAGAGTTTTTGCCTCAATGCCAAACGGTTAATCAACACTTTTACCGAGAGGTCCTTGAAAGACTTTGAAAAAGAGTCTTTCGAGTGCGACATAACATCAAAATGAACTGGGTTGCATCACGACAATGCATTATGTCACACTGCAATGTCAATAATACAGTTTTTAGCCAGTGTAAGCATTCCTGTAGAACCTCAGCTTCCTTATTCACCAGACTTGAGTCCCTGTGACTTTTTTCTTTTCCTAAGATTGAAAAATCACCTCAACGGAACCCATTTTGGGACATTTGCGAACATTCAATAAGCCGTAAACGACCAGCTGAAGGCCATTCCAGTATCGGAGTTCCAGCAATGCTATGATGATTGGAAGAACCGTCTCCAGCGCTGTGTGGCTTCCCAAGGGAACTATTTTGAAGGAGACAGTATTGCATTATAATATTCTTTGAATAAAAAATTGAACAATATGAACATTTTACAGGCGCTATCTGTTTATTTCCTTAAATAAGTTGTAAGTTGTGTGCGGTCGGGATCTTAATTCCCGCGACTCCTACTAATATTTTGTTTGGTCTTTTTATACCCTTATAAATATATATACTTTATAGGGTCGGAGACGTCTCCTTCACTGCGTTACAAACTTCTGGTCAAAATTATAATACCCTAATTTTGACCAGAAGTTTGTAACGCCGTGAAGGAGACGTTTTCGACCCTATAAAGTATATATATTTATGATCAGCATCACCAGCCGAGTCGATCTAGGCATGTCCGTCTGTCTGTCTGTCTGTCCGTCTGTCTGTCTGTCTGTCTGGCTGTCTGTCCGTCTGTCTGTCCGTCTGTCGGTTGCTATGTAAACTAGTCTCTCAGTTTTAAAGCTATCGGGATGAAACTTTGCACCAATCCTTCAATCTGTTGCAGGTAGTATATAAGTCGGAACGGCCGGAATCGGAACCCTACATCACATAGCTGCCATAGGAACGATCGGGAAAAAGTACCATAAATTCGTAATTTTTCAAGATTTTTTTTTATTTTTTTAGAATTCTCTTTTTAATGATTATTATAACATATCCTGATAGTTTTATCCAAATCGGACCACTATATCCTAAAGCTGCTATAGGAACGATGGGAGAAAATGGGTCATTAAGTATAACTCTGGAGTTTTTCAAGACAATTAAATCATTCTTTCGAAATACAGTTTTCATAGACATTAAAGCCGTTTTAGAAAATTAAAAACCAAAAATCGGATCACTATATCCTTTAGCTGCCATATAGACGATCGAACAGTTTTAAGGCAACTGTTCTGCAAGGGTATTCTAAGCTTCGGGTACCGAAGCTAGCCTTCCTTTCTTGTTTTTTGTGTTTTTATTTTTTAAAATTATGCTTATTATTACGGTTTTTGTTTAATATTGTTTATCATTTGTTACAAAACACTGCAAAATGAAGTTGTTGCAGAGAACGTACTACCTTCATATACACATGAATGTGTGCCTTTAATATATTTATACTGTAAAAGCTATTTTCTTTAAAATGTATTTGGTGGTGCAATAGATAAAATGTCTGACTCATAACATCATGATGTGTTAAACATCATGATGTGTTAGATAGGTAAGAATTAGAGAATTTATGAGTAAGGTCGTCAATTGAAGAAAAATCGGAATTTAGTTGGTGCATTACGTTAAAATCGGAGCAAAGTGCTTTAAGGGATTAAGCAGGACATAATTCGAACTACTATGGTTTAAAGCTAGAAGGATATAATTTCTAGTACGTCTACGGGCCACATTAAAGTTGATGCGTTTTATAAAGGCAGAATTATTAACCTCGTTGCGTATTAGTTTAAAGATAACAAGAAAGGAAGGCTAGCTTCGGGGCCCGAAGCTAAGAATACCCTTGCTGACCAGTTGCCTTCAAACCATTCGATATATGAAAACTATGTTCTCCACGAATGAAGTAATAATCTTTAAAAACACCTAAGTTATGCTCAATGACCCATTTTCTCACATCGTTCCTATGGCAACTAAAGCATATAGTGGTCCACTTTTGATAAAACTTTTAGGATAGGTTGAAATAGTCATTAAAAAATGTCTTCTAAAGAATGAATTAATTATTCCAAAAAATGTCGAATTTATGCGACTTTTTCTAATACGTTCCTATGGCAGCTATGTAATGTAGTGTTCGGATTCCAGATGTTCCGACGTATATACTGCCTGCAATAGAAAGAAGGGTCGGTTCAAAGTTCCAGCCCGAAAGCTTCAAAACTGAGAGACTAGATTACATATCAACCGACAGGCGGACAGAGGGAGATGGCTAGATCGACTCGGCTGGTTATGCTGATCAAGAATATATATTCTTTATAGGGTCGGATATGTCTTAGCTGCGTTACAAATTTCTGGTCAAAATTTATAATACCCTAATACAAGGGTATTAAAACTACACCAAGCATGGTTCTATGATCAGTAAGTGTGAGTAGGTTTAGTAGCATAAGTCTACTAGAGTAAGATGGAAGTTGAAAGTGTGGTTCCCAGTTAAGGCCTCTAAGCGCGAAAATCAGAAATCTTTTTTGCACAGATTAAATTCGGTCTTGGTCAACTCCATACTGAGGAGTCCAGACACATGATCCGTACTCAGGAATTGGCCGGACAAGCGAGACGTATAAAGTCTTAGTCACATAGGGGTCATTAAATTCTTTTGTCCACCTTTTTATAAGCCCTAACACACCCATGGCCTCATTTACCATGCACGAAATGTGGTCAGTAAATTTTAACTTGGCATCAAGTATTACACCAAGATCATCAACACGTTATTCTTTCAAGGAAGCCTCCGTCTAGAGAGTAAGGTGCAAACTGAGGATCTATACCGTGAAATGTTAGTTTGCACTTAAAGCCGTTTAGTTTTTGTGAGTTTGCTTGGCACCATGCTTGTAAGTTATTAAGATCGGCTTGTAAGACCAATTGACGTGAGGGATCGTAATACTAAATACAAAGCTTGACATCGTCCGCGTACATTAATACGCGAGAATTAGGCACGACCGATGGAAGGTCGTTAATAAAGAGTGTGAACAGCAGAGGACCAAGGTGACTACCTTGAGGGACGCCCGAGGTGACACGGATTTCACCAGAAAGTGAGCTCTTGAAAAGAACCCTTTGTGTTCTATTATTCAAGTAACTGCTAATCAATTTTATCTAGCCTAAAGGGAAATCCGAATTGTCAAGTAACGGAGTCAAATGCTTCACTGAAGTCTGTGTAAATGATATCCGTTTGAAAATTTGACTGGAAGCCCTTGATAACAAAGAATGAACCTCCAAAAGATTAGTAATCGTCAAGCGACGTTTCATAAATCCATGTTGGCACTGAGAAATTAAAGAACTACATAGGTGTTGCAATTGAGGGGTTATCAGTTTCTCGAAGAGCTTGGGGATAGCAGACAATTTAGAGACATCTATAATTGCTTGCATCCCCTCGTTTACCTTTTTTATGGATACGGAAAAAAGTATGATTCCTTCCATATACGAGGAACATTGAGGATTCGAGCCACAAACTGAATAATTTAAGGAAACGCTTGTTCAGGAAATCGGCGCAATATCTAAGCACGCAACCTGGTATACCATCCGGTCCTGGCGAAAATATAGGCTTAACCCGTTGAAGATCGGATATAACGAGCTTTCGTTTATAACAGGACAGAACAATAAATTAAACCTTGGGAATTCATGGAAATCCGTATGGCTTACAATTATTGAGGGCTCATATGTGGTTTTGTAGAATCTAGCAAAAAGATCGGCAATGTCCTGATCGGTGTTTGCCGAAGAGTTTTCAAATGACATAGAGGATGGGCATAGAACAAAACAAAATCATAAAACTGTTTTGGGTCCTGAGTGAAATTAGACCGAACAATTAAGTACTGAGCATATCTTCCTCGACCCGGTATCTTTAAATTTAGAGTAAAGTTTAATTTTCGTTAGTTTTAAATTTTGTAAGTGTTTGAAAAACCACGGGGGGTTTTCAGAATTAAGTGGATACCGCAGCTGAACACACGAGTCGAAAAACATATTTAATTTTTTTTTAAATAACTTAGCAGCCTTCACAATGTATTATGCATGAATAAAGAACGGACCATATCATAGCCGGCTATAATTTTAAGGAAATCAGTCTGTCGAAAGCATCTGGTACGCGTGGCTTTCCTTTCCGATTTGAAAACCTCGATTCCCAAATTGTCGACCGTCATCTCGAAAGTGGGATGATAGTGATCTTCAGGTTGTGTTAATGGGGGGAGATTCTTGACAAAAGAACGCTGTCCGGGTCAATACAAAATACAGATCCAGTATGCGGCCTAAAGAGTTTCGCACATGGGTAATTTGCGACAACGACATCTCAAGCAGACCAGCAATAAGGTCATGTTCATCTTTGTATTATCGGACCAATTGACTTCTGGTATATTAAAATCACCAAGAACAAACAACTGATCTCTGAAGCAAGTGTGAAACTGATTGGATAACAGATAAGTGCTTCCAGTAAATATATATCTCTGAAGAAGGCGGAATATATGAAGAGGTAATAAAGAAGGTATTACCTGAGAAAGTTACTTTAACGTAAATTAATTCGATAGCACCGAATTCTTGAAGGCCTATCCCTTCCGCCGGGAGTTTGGGGTCAACCGCAAGTAATACTCCACCACTCCGCCGGGAAGGACGATCAATTCTAAAGATTGTGTACTTCCCTGAAAAAACCTCGGAACTAAGATTGTCGGGTTTAAGCCAGGTTTCAGTAAACACAATCACTTGTGAACTAAATGAAAAACTATCAGAGTTCAATTAAGTAAACTTACTTCGTAGGCCTGTTGTATTCTGATAGGATATAAGGAAAGAAGAAGTTAGTTTTTTGGTTGCGCAGCGGGTGCAGTTGGCTGGGGAAGGTTAATGGGGATTGTACCTGTGGTACTGGCCACAGGTTCTCCAGAGGCGGTTTTTTGTGCTTTGCAGACTCATTTAAAAGCTGAAGGCTGTTAAATTGAGCATCGAGCGCCGTCATTTGGACATGGATTTTTTTAAAACCAATAACCACATTTTTAAAACCTTCTTTGGTTTCCCGCATAAACGCATATCTCGCTCTCAATCTCGCGGCACGCTTCGCAACAATAATGCAGCCCAGTCCTAAAGACCATATCATCAGCAACGTGCCCGAAATAGCTCACGCACTTGCTATGCATGACACTATCGCACAGGCAACATTGGATGCTGGCTTGTCTAGCTGTAATGCCTTTGCGGCAAGTTTTCACCGAACAGATTATTTCGGACATTTTTTGCGTACTGTGGACCACTGTGCGAAAGAGAGGCGTGAATAGTGGAGAATAAGAGAGATGTATGGACAGAGAGGGGAACTTTGCTAAGGTTGCGGTAAATAGATCTACACACAAAACGGAAACGATGAACAAACAACAAGCTTAGACAAAATTACTTGCTCAGAGCTATTTAAAATAAATAGATGCATGCACACGCGTAGCGAACGGAAAAAGCTGAATATTACCGCGGATAGTGATCGCGATAGCTTAATGTAAGTTACTTTATAAAACTCCGGGGTTTTCGATATCAAACGGAAAATTTTCGGGGCCCAAAATAAAAACACGTCCGTTCGCTATGGAAAGTGAATTAGGTTCCGATTTATCGGTAAGTTTGGGGCAAGGAAAGATAAGTACGTGTTGTTAGACCCTGTACCCATAGGGTAAAGGGTATATTAAGTTTGTGCAAATGTATGTAACAGGCAGAAGGAGGCGTGGCAGACCCCACAAAATATATATATTCTTGATCAGCATGACGAGCTGAGTCGATATAGCCATGTCCGTCTGTCCGTCCGTCCGTCCGTCCGTCCGGATGAACACACGGATCTCAGCAACTGTAAGAGCTAGAGGAACCGTATTACCAGTGTAGATTCTCCTAATACTGAGTCAATTAGAGTTTATTTTTTTAAGTCGGCGCCACGCCCACCGCCCCCGCAATTTGTATTTGAATTTTTGCACTGCCCTGCACTGCACAATTATCAAGTTAAATTTTTTTTTAAATACACATGCAATTGGAGCATAGATTTCTACCGATCCTGAAAATTTCATCAAGATTGGTGAATTAAAAAGCGCACAATAAATACCTAAAGTTTACGGGCGATAAACACAAAAAATCTGTTTATTTGCGCAAATAAACGGTAAATCGTTTGCGTTCGGTGGTTGATTTTTTCCGAAAGTGCCGCTGCAGCTGCGCTGCCACTACCTTCATATACATATGTATGAATGTGCGTCTTCAATATATTTATACTGTATTAGCTGCCGGTTCAAAAAGTTTGAGTTTGTCGAATGGTTACGACGTTCGACTTAAAACGCGAAGATCTTGGCTTTTTATAAAAAATTAAGTTTTAAGCAATAAAACACAATAAACATTTTTTTTTTTTTGCAGTCTCGAACAATTGGATCCTTACTGGTATTATTAATGTTCGGCTTATAAGTCAACCTAAAAAATTTGATGGAATGGCAAACCTGAGCACCCCCTGCTGCACAAGCAAAATACATCCACCAGGATAGCAAAGTCTGAGGATAAGCCGTTTGAGAGCAATGACAGCGCTGCGGCAAACTTAAGAAATAATTCTTTCGCCGTGCTATCCAGCGATAAAGAAGATGACATCGATTTTGAAACCGCAGTCGTCACAATGGATTAGTCCCACCGTGCTAACATCAGTTTCCAAACTGGATGGAAAGACACTGATTCTTAATTCAAGGCAGGAAGGGACAATAAAGTGAGAGTGATGATGCCAGAAACGCTTATCGAGCTCCCGAACTGTGTTATTAAAGATATGAATCTTTAATGCCATATCAAAGCATGGCAACTTCCCCAAAAAATGGAAAAAGTCCATGTAAGTCATAACTACCTAAACCTGGCAACAACAAAACGCAACCATTATCATTAGACCGAAAACTTTTATTGTTGCATGTAGAACCTCATCTATTAAGACTTTGCACATCTCGCTTGTCCGGCCAATTCTTGAGTACGGATCATGTGTCTGGAGTCCTCAGTATGGAGTTCACCAAGACAAAATTGAATCCGTGCAAAAAAGATTCCTTATCTTCGCGCTTAGAGGCCTCAACTGGGAACCAAACTTTCAACTTCCCTCTTACTCTAGTAGACTGATGCTTCTAAACCTACCCACACTTACTAATCGTAGAACCATGCTTGGTGTAGTTTTCCTCCTCAAACTAATACACAATGAGGTTGATAGTTCTGCCTTGTTAAAACGCATCAACTTTAATGTGCCCCGTAGACTTACAAGATATTTTATCCCACTAGCTTTAAACCATAGTAGTTTGAATTATGTCCTGCATGAGCCCTTTAGAGTACTTTGCTCAGATTATAACGTAGTGCACCAACTAACGTCCGATTTTTCTTCTATTAACGACCTTATGCATATTAAGTCCCTAATTCTTACCTACCTTACTCATCACAATTCTATGTAGTTTTCCTCGAAATCTTTCAACTATTTTCCCTGCATGCTCGGTCCTATCTTCGCGATCGAGCCGTACGTTATGCGGCTGCGCCCCTCGGTCGGTTGGGCGGGAGGTGGGTTGCATCACGTGCAACGGGATTCGCGAAAAAAAAGCTAATCTGGACCTGCGGCTCTGAACTGTGGGGTAGTGCAAGCAAAACCAATCCAATTTCCTGAGATCTATAACTGGTAGACCTTAGTATAAAAGAATGACAACTTTCATCAGGACCTTCAAATAACAACTAAAAGATGAAAAAAGTAATTTTGTAAATGTAAAAACTAAGACGCCAGGCCAGCGTTGATAGATTTATGTAAGGAAAAAGTAGGACAACTGTACCAGACGAAAAAAGACATGAAAATTAAAGTTTGGAACGATGTTATCTTCATCGGAAGAGATCGGTTCTTGAACAACAGAAATTTTGTGGAGATTAAATCGGAATAACTGTACTTCACAAGCTATTTCCACCTTTAAAATCAGGTGACATACTGTTTAACCGGCTATCCGAAAAATTGACTACAAAAACCATCCAATCCCTCAAGAAACCGATAATAACATTAACGATATCTTTAATATTGAAATAGTTACATTTAATATAGCAGGGCTAACAAATAAGTTAATACATAAACATTTATTTAATTTTTTTAACAAATATCAAACTATAATACTCCTGGAAACCTTACGAGCCTTATTTCTGTGATTTTGATCAATACTGAACCAAAGGAGATACAAAGGGAGCGCTGAAGTTTCTGCAGGTACAAGACAGTACAACCTTGGATTACTGCCGAATTAAAGAAAGGACTCATATGTGACAGATACAGCAACACTGTGATAATCATTTAACATCAAAGTGGAAACAGGACATGTCCCAATCGTCTCCCAACGAAACCTAATCTACCCATTATATAAAAACGGAGATCGAAATTATGTTCATAATTATATGTATGGGGACACACAGCCTACGAGGAGATGGAGCGCAGCTTAACATATTTCATAACAAGGAAGGAAGGCTAGCTTCGGTACCCGAAGCTTAGAATACCCTTGCAGACCAGTTGCCTTTAAACTGTTCGATTGTATGGCAGCTATAGGATATAGTGATCCGATCTTTGCTTTTTAATTTTCTTAAACGGCATTAATGTCTATGAAAACTGCATTTCTCAAGAATGAATTAATTGTATTAAAAAACACAAGAGTTATGCTTAATGACCCATTTTCTCCTATCGTTCCTATGGCAGCTATAGGATATAGTGGTCCGATTTAGATGAAACTTTAAAGATATGTTAAAATTGATATTAAATAGAGTTTACCAAAAAAATTATGGCACTTTTTCCCAATCGTTCCTATGGCAGCTATGTGATGTAGTGTTCCGATTCCGGCCGTTCCGACTTATATAGTAACTGCAACAGATTGAAGGGTTGGTGCAAAGTTTCAGCCCGATAGCTTTAAAACTGAGGGACTAGTTTACATAGCAACCGACAGACGGACAGACGGACAGACAGACGGACATGGCTAGATCGACTTGGCTGGTGATGCTGATCAAGAATATATATACTTTATAGGGTCGGAAATGTCTCCTTCACTGCGTTACAAACTTCTGGTCAAAATTATAATACCCTCTGCAAGGGTATAAAAAGGATATTCTATCTACCCAAAAATACACCAAACTACTCTATATTCTGCGAAACAGGACTGCCGCCACTAAATGAGGGCGATAAGTACGGCGGCAAAAAAGGCATCCCAGGAATGTGGCACTGCACTTACTACGCAATGGGACGCAATGTTCCGCGATGACAGGAGCTCGCAGTCGAGTACGATGCTGTACTGTCACCTAACGATACTATTCATTGGGAGCCTCAGCAGCAGGTGCTACTAGAGCAGGTACAACTAGTTGCCCGTATATAAAACTACTTGAGCATCAAAACCTACTTCTAAGACGCACTTGGAAGTCGAATTATTGTGCTTGGGGATCAGCCTCACCACCAAAACTGCAACAGCCAATGCAAGTGTGTAATACTTGGCAGCGAGAGGATTTGGAGCAAGAACTTACTTTCGGGATTACTCCGAGTTACGTCAGACATCTTCCAAAGTAGTCTCGACTGGTTTTAACTAATTCTCGCGTACTAATGTACTAATGTACGCCGATGATGTTAACTTTTGTCTTTAATATAGGGATCCCTCTTATCAATCTGACTAGGTGTCATGCTAAATAAAATTTTATGTTACTGACGTTATATTAAATACTCGTACTTTTCATTTTCGCCTATCGAGGAACCAAACCTACAACTACTATCTATCTTACTAACGTTAGCTAATCCTAAAACCATGGTCGGCTTGTTTTTCATTAACAAGAAAGGAAGGATAGCTTCGGTACCCGATGCTTAGAATACCCTTGCAGACCAGTTGCTTTCGAACCGTTTGATCGTTTGTATGGCAGCTATAGGATAGTAATCAGATTTTTGGTTTCTAAAGTGGTTTCGAAAACGGCTTTAGTGTCTATGAAGAATGAATTAATTGTCTAGAAAAACACCAGAGTTATGCTCAATGACCCATTTTCTCCCATAGTTCCTATGACGGGTATAGGATATGGTCGTCGACAGTTCTGTCTTATTAGAACTTATAAACTTTAATGTGCCTTGTACAGTTACAAGAAACTATATCCCCTTGGTTTTAAGCCATAAGTAGTTTGAACAATGTGCGACATTAGACATTTAGAGTACTATCAGCTTATAAAAAATGGTGTGCAGATTAAAAAATTATACAAGTTGTGGAACTAAAATTGTGGATTTACAATTTGAATAAGCAAAAAAGGGTAGGCTTGTTTCGGGGTCCGAAGCTGAAAATAATCTTGCAGACCAGTTGGCTTCAAACCGTTCGATAGCTATATGATATAGTGGTCCGATTTTTGTTTGATTTTAATGTTTGTTAAGGCAATTCACTTAGAATCGTTATTACTTTTGAAGAAAGCCTTGTATTTTAATTTCAATGAAGTTGCTACGTATTTACGCTATAAAAAACAAAGTTTTAGCTCTTAAGCGCGCTCTTAAAATGTTAACCAAACTCGCCCCACAAGAAAAAGTCTAGCGGAGTCAAATCACACGATCTTGGTGGCCAATTCACGTCACCTCTGCGAGAGATAACCTTACCCTAAAATTGTTCATGCAGAATGTTCATTGTGACGTTCGCTGTGTGGCAAGTTTGAACTAACAAACACTTAATTTGATATTAAAGTGCTGCTCAACCGTGTAACTTGCCATGTTTATTTGGCATCAATGACCAAAAAAGAAAAAAATAGATTTGACAGATGCCGCCAAAACAAAATGGCCGTCTTAGATTGTTAACATCGACCCGCTCTATTTGAAATACGCTTTATTTAAATTATTACTCTCTCGCTCTCATGTTGAAACGTATGAGCATCAATACACCTTACTTGCGAAACTGATATAATTGTGCACAGTTGAGAATTCTCAGCCTCTGTCCGTCCTGTCCAAATATTTGCAAACGAAGTTGCTTCGTGCGTTTTTGAACATTAGTAGATCAATCCCTTATTTGGTTGATCAGTGAAAAGCATATTGTCCGAAGAATGAATTGATAAACATCAGAGTTATGGCCAATGACCCATTTTCTCCCATTGTTCCTATGGCAGCTATATAGTAAAGTTATTAGTTAGTTATTAAATAGTGCCATGGCAAATTATGTAATTAGAGGGAACAGGTTATGGGCATACAGGACCTGATTCGGCGACAGAGCACATGATTGGAAGGAACCACCTATATACGAGTATATGGTGCCATGCAAAGCGACGATCAAACCAGTCACCAAGCGGAAAGAGTCATGAAAGCTGCTTTATTTATTTTTTGTTTGTTAATTCAAAATTAGGATTAAATTATTTAAAACATTTTAAATATATAATTTTTATTTTAATACATATTTTATATATCGTATATATAGACTTTTCTGTTAAATGTATGTGTATGTATGTATATATTTACAAGTTAGTTTTATAACTATGCAAAGTTTAAGTATACGCTAGACCTAGGTAAACTAATTTTAATAATGAAAATAGTTTAAAATATATAATCTCTTTCCCTTTAACTTACAGCTTTTATTTTGCTGTTAACGACGCAAAGTTCTCTATTAACTCATTTGTTATCTTTTTATTTGATTTCTTCGATCCATTCACGAACTTAATTAACCGCTTTGATCATTAAAGTATAGAAGTTTTCTTCTTGTATTGATATTTATTGGTAATAATATTAAAGTTACGCTATGCTTTACGATGTGATTTGATAAAAACTAAAAACTCCTCATCTTTGTGTTAACAATTTTAAGCCCGCGGAAAGATTCTTTAATTAAATTATTGGTTTAAGTGTTTACAATACCTACTTCTCTCTTGTTATACTCGGCAAACAGAAAATCTAAAAAAAAAATATTCAGTATGTGATGGAAACAAAAAAAAACAGAAAGGAAGGTTAGTTCGGGGTCCGAAGCTTAGTTAGATCAGTTGCATCCAATCCCTTCGATCGTTTGTAGGCCAGATAAAGGATATATTATCCGATTTTTAAATCGGCTTTAATGTCAATAAAAAGTACATTTTCCAAGAATTAAATTATTGGCTATAAAAACACCAGAGTTATGATCCTTTGTCTCCCATCGTTCTTATGACAGATATAGGATATAGTGGTCCGATTTTGATGATAGGTTAAAATAGGCATTAAAAAGAGGTTTCCAACGAATCAATCAATTATCTTTAAAAATTAAGAATTTATGAACATATATATGTTCATATGGCAGCTATGTAATGCTCCGATTACGGCTTATATACTACTTGCACCAGAAACAATGCTGTGGCAGAGTTTCAGCTTGATAGCTTCAAAACTGAGAGACTAGACAATCAGACAGACTGATTGACTTGACCAGATCGAGACGGCTGGAGAAGCTGATATATACTTCTCTGCATGGGTATACAAATTATGGGATCCTCGTTATTCCAGAAATTGGTCTGGTAGTGAAGCATAGATAAAGGATTCCCAGTGTACTAAATAAAAATATCATCCTATTAGTCTATTGCACTATTCCTTTCAAGATGTCTTTTTAATCTTGGGTATTGGGTATAACATGCAGTATGATTTTAGACTTGTTCCGTTTGTCTTTCGCGCAACATCGAAATCTCAGTAGTTATGTTTTTTCTATTGGTATTTTTCATTAAAAACAAGAAAGGAAGGCTAGCTTCGATCCCGAAGCTTAGAATACTCTTGCAGACCAGTTGCCTTTAAGCCGTTCGATCGTTTGTATGGCAGCTATAGGATATAGTGATACGATTTTTGGTTTAAAGTTTTCTAAAACGGCATTAATGTCTATGAAAACTGTATTTCTCAAGAATGAATTAATTGCCTTAAAAACACCAGAGTTATGCTCAATGACCCATTTTCTTACATCGTTCCTATGGCAGCTATAGGATATAGTAGTCCGATTTTGATGAAACTTTCAGGATAAGGAAAAATAGCGAATTTATGGCCCTTTTTCCCAATCGTTCCTATGGCAGCTATGTGATGTAGTGTTCCGATTCCGGCCGTTCCGACTTATAACAGGTAGTAACCTGCACCAGATTGAAGGGTCGGTGCAAAGTTTCATCCCGAAAGCTTTAAAACTAAGAGACTAGTTTACATAGCAACAGACAGACGGACAGACAGACAGACAGACAGACGGACAGACAGACAGACGGACATGGCTGGATCGACTTACCTGGTGATGCTGATCTAGGATATATATTCTTTATAGGGTCGGAAATGTCTACTTCACTGCGTTACAAACTTCTGGTCAAAATTAAAATACCCTCTGCAAGGGTATAAAAAGCAATTCTATTGAATTGTGTGCGATGTCAATTTTTTTTTTCGACTTGAAAAAATACTTATTGATCAATGATTCCATTTAGATTTGAATTATTGATCGCTACGCATTGCAAAAAAGGTTTCTTCTCGTTTACTCTAAGATAATCAAATTGCTGCGGTTTGATAACATATTGATTATGTGCCTCGCAATTACATCTCAATTTTGATTTGGCAGTGAGGTTACTATTCTCAGCGTTCGGGCAAGTTTCTCTTACTTTGTGATAAATTATAAATTTTTTTATACTTCTCTGTTTACTTTCATTTTCAGAAAAATTATTTCAACTCCTAAAAACGATTATTTTCGGTTTTGTTATTAATTCAATATTAAGTCTACAGGGTCTGTGAGTGCTTTGGAAACAAATTTCTATAATAATATATATTAATTTTCTGGCATTTCTGCTCTGCTGCTGCTAAGGTCTCGCTTGTAGTTACATTTCTTAATGCTCAAAACCTTTAAAATATGCTTCTTACTACTTCTTCCGTCTTCGGTCTGATTTATCTTTTTTCGCGTGAGGTAGTTTTTAAATTCAGGATCAATATCTACAAGTTGACAACAGAAATACTTGTAGAATGAGCATGAATATGAATCAATTTATCGTGGGTTAAAGGCTGTGTACACGGTTATGGTCGGGAGGCAAAACAAGTTAAGAGTTTACACTTAACAAAAAACAGTGCATAAAACAAAGATTAGTTATTACTTTCGAATTTTAAAAATCTATATAACGATTCGGTTTTGCGTTTCAGTTTATCTTTGTGGTTTCTCATTTAAAAGTATGGATTTGTCAACAAATTTTTACTTTATACAATACAATGTTGTATTTTCGTATTTCATCAGGTTGCATAATTTGTATTTTAGTTTGTCGCTTTCTTTGTGTTTATTCTTACAGAGTGAAATATATAAATATGTATTTTTAATTAATACGATTAGTACAAGTCTTAGGCGCGTCATAAAGCAAATTTAAAAAATGTTTAGCGAAGGATTGCCGAGAGGGTTTGTATAAGGTTCTACTAGATACTATGTTCAACACCCATCTTGAGTTTGGAACTTAAGTGAAAGTAGTCGGGCCTTGCTATATTATTTTTGAAACTACGACCTATTAAATAGCGCGTCTCGTTTTCTATCGCGTTGCACCCATTATTAGGTTTTGTTAAACAATAACTCAATTTTGACAAAATACAAACTTCTTCTCGCTTACAAACTTTCACGATTATTTTCTTCGATTCCTTTTGTTCTTAGCCAATTTCACAGCCATTTGCTTCGCAAGCAAATTTTGTTCAAATTCTGAATTTCTAGCTCCTAAGTCTTTGCTCACGTTCCACGTCACGTCGTTTTTTCTAACGTCAAAATGAAATGCCATAAAATATCAACGAAAATAAAATGAAAAGACTTGGGTGTACGTTTTTTTTTTGTAGATTTGTTGATTTGTTTCAACATATTTTGTATATATATTTTGCATATATTTTTTTATATATATTTCGCTTCTTCTATTCGCAATTATGTAAAATGGTAAAAATATACCGCATTGAAATTTTATAATACAAACTACAAAACAAATTATCCATAAATGTATTTAGGTGTATTTATAGTAATAACTGAACGTGCAAGTGCATGCTAAAAAGAATGTTACATACATCGATCGCGATAACGAAACTTATAATGAGATTTAATGAACAATGATCATCGTTGGTGCCGCGTTTGATCTCCACACGAAATTTCCCATTTTTTTTACACCGTTCGTGGTCGAATACCACGATTAAATAACTCACTGAACTCTGTTTATCCATGTTTAGGCTACATTTTAATAGAATTCATTTATGTAGAGAATGGTGGTTGTTTAATAAATTAATTTTACTTAACTGCGTGGTTAAAATTATACTTAAATTAAATTAGTAGTAAAAATAAAGAATTGCACAATTCAAGAAAAAACCTACGAACGAGGCTATTCTGTATTCTTTTTACACATTAAAAGATTTTACTTGTAACTTTACGCTTTCTTTTTTATTGATAATTGAATTATTTTTATGGTTCTCCATGTTCACAAAAAAATGTTGCCTAAAATTAGAATAAATTTTGATTTATGTTAAAATAAGACCAACAATTAAAAATATATATATTTAAAGTGTACACATTAAAGCAAATAGAAATTAATAAAATCTAGAAAATGTTTAAAAATCAATTGCAAAGTATTTGTTTAACATAATAATAACCAAATTAAATAGTTTTTGCACATATTTTCATAAAATAATTTTGATTTTTGTAATTTTTTTTTTTAATAAATATTGAAGTCTTTTGGTGAATTTGACAATATATAGATGTGTATGTATGCGTGTAACCAAAGTGATTCAAATATTGTTTTATTAATTTAATACCTTTTGATGTCATTTGTTTTTGAGTAAAACTCCAATCACTTGAATTTATGTTTCTTTTGTTAAAGTCAATTATAAAAATGTTTTAATAAATGCCTAGAAAAATGTATCAATTTCTAAAGAACCTTGGATTTTTTTTGCAACCGTTTTTTTTGTGAAAGTTATAAGAATCAAAGAATTTAAATTCCCATGTCAATTTAAATATAAGGGCATAATAAAAATATTTTTATTATTAGTTTGTTTTGTTTGAAAAAGATTTTTCCAGCTTTCCCCTTGCATTAATTAAAAAATATTTATAAAATCAGTCCAGTTTTGCATTTTTTAGAGTTTTTGTTGTTCAATTAACTTAATTCTATTTAGTTATGCTATTATCGTAGTTATTTGTATGCCAATTAACAGATTTGCTCGCATTAATATAATAAAAAATTTGAGTTATGGTTAAATATTATACAGTTGCTTTCAATAAGTATACGGTTAATAATTATTATTATTAGTTTGTTATATGTTCAATTTAAATATAAACAATCTTTATTCTCTTCTCTCTGTTCTCGCTTTGCGCTGTGTTATCCATTTATAATCTTCGTTTTTTTTTTCAAGCAGTTCGGAGAATCAAATTTAAAAAAGCAAATTCGAGAATTGATTGTAAGGCAGCACCGTTAAGCATATGCCCACAAACTTTTTTTTTTAAATTAATCAAAATTCTTTTCAAAATAAAGTCAATTTGATCTCAATCTCTCTCTTTCGCTCTTTCCTGCGCCAAATATCTTCCATTCACGCAATAATCAAGTATTTACTGTCAAATTCTTTTTTAGCTTTTTCGAGTAAGCATTTGTGTAATGTATAATAGTTTGATTTAACTGATAAATCGTATTTATATTGCCTTAACCCTAATATTTGCAGACTTAAGACTAAATAACTGCATTTTTCGCTTGTTAATCAATATTTCTTATTTTCCCCAGACCTCCTCTTTAGGGAAACTCCCCCATCAACTCGATTTTTAATCAAATTGGGGAAGAGAGTGTGTTTGCTTATTTCCTTAGTCTAGGAGGACACCGATGTTCTGGTGGTTTTGGTGGTGCTGCTCGGTCCGCTACGAGGTTGTTGAATGCTCCGACTTGAGCACCACTCCGCCGATGAGCTGCTCCTGGTGTGAATGCAGGGGTACACCCATCAGAGCCATCGCCGTTTGAGCGTTTGCGTACATGCTGACATTTCCGCCGACACCCACTCCGGCAATGGCTCCGTTGCCCATCGCCACCGTTGGCGTGACGCTGGCTGGTACGGCGGCCATGTTACTAGTGGATGAGGTGGCCGCCACGGTGGTGGGTCGCATGGCATCACCGCCGCCATTGTAGTCGCATCTTGTGGTGATCGCCGGCACGGAAGCGGGCACGGGAACGGAAACAGAGATGGGAAGATGCTGCGGCTGCAGATGAGGTTGGAGGGATGGTTGGAGCTGCGACTGCGGCTGTGTTTGGTCCTGAGGCTGGTGCAGAGGTTGATGTTGTGGTTGAGGTTGAGGTTGGTGCTGCGGTTGTTGCTGAGCTGCCGCCGCCGATGTAGATGCAGATTCGGAATCAAGACCCGAGGTGATAGCTCCGCCGACCGAGGCGCGCATGCGCTCTGCTCGCTCAAGGCGTTCGTTCTCCTCCTGGGTGACTTGCAGATGCGACTGTACAGAGGGCGGGATGGCGTGCACGTCCCAAATTTCTTCGAGGAACTTGGGGAGTTTGCGGTTCTTTAGCTTCAGCGAGAAGCACATCTCTGCGTTCTGGTTTCCCAGTGTGCGCAGTTCAGTAAGGATAGAGAGCAGCTTGGCGTAGAAGACGAGGCTCATGGAGTCACCACAGTGGCGGTTGAGTATATAAATGCGCAGTGTGTCGATGTAGTAGCTCTGGATCGCTTCGACTAGTTGGGCCTTCTCCAGGCCCGGCCGGTCCGAGAAGATCACAATGGCAGTAAGTAGCGCGTATTCGACGTTGTCCACCTTCATTGAGAACATTTGCCGGCAGAAATGCAGAAGGTCTTCAATGTTATCGGCCATGCCGGCCATTTTGTACGAGTCCCGCGTATACGATCGGTTGTTCGCGAAGAATATGGAGTCGGAGTTGTGGTCGTACCGCCGGGCCATCCGTAGCATCATCACCTCCGACGAGCATGCCTGAGATTGGAGATATATTCTCTTCTTTAAAATGGAAATAAAATCATGTGGGCTATTTACCTTTAGTAACGTAATCTGATCCTCCTGGGGAATCTTTGTAAACGCTGGCAACCCTTTTGCAAATTCAACAATCAACTGAACTGTAAGTATGGTTATCTCGGTAATGTGTCGAAAGCTGACGTCCGTCTGACTTTCATTCTCATCGGGTTGACTCTGTAAAGCGATTACAAATAGTTTAGTAATTTACTGTGCGCACTTTGGGAGACCCACCATTATCCGCCTGAGATCCTCTTCGGATGGCTGTTCATAGCCATCCTGGTACCATATTAATTTGTATATGACGGCCAACTGATTGTACGTCAATGGAGGTATATTGCGCGCTTGACACTTTGCCAAAATATCATCAGGTAGTAGCTGCCGCAGAAACGGAAAAAAGTTAGAAGCATAATTTAAGGGTCGTTTCCTGAGACAGATTTCATTCTTACCGGAATAGTGGCGTGCTGCGGTGCCTCACATGTCATCAGATCGAGGATCTCCTTCTTCACAAAGTCATGGGCTCCGCCAGAACCCATTCCACCACCATTGCCCCCGTGTTGCGAGTTGGGCGAAGTGGTCATCTTATCCTTCTCCTTCTGGGCCTTCTTCTCGCGCCTCTTCATCGCGCATTGGTTCTCCGGCACGACACATTCCGGTCTCATGCCCACGGCCAAGCACTTCTTCAGGCGGCACTCCTGACACTTACGCCGCATGTACATGTCCATCTCGCAGGCGCGTCCGAACTTACAGCAATAGACCGCACTCTTGGTCACGCTCCGCCGGAAAAAGCCCTTGCAACCCTCGCAGGTCAGAGCATTGTAGTGATATCCGGAGGCCCGGTCTCCGCACACAAGGCACAGTTCCTCCTGCACCCTCGGCGCCGGGCCCTTCTTGTTCTTTTTCGCATCGCAGCTCTCGTTTGCCGAGTACCCGTTTAAGCTGCTAGAGGGCGAGAGATCCTCGCGACCTGTGGAGCGTAAGAGATGGGATACTGGGATTAATATGGATTATTTCAGCGGGTAATCCATAAAACATAGGACCCAAATAAATAAATTATCTTGTTGAGATCTATGTTCTTTGTCATTAGCATGTTCTGTAAAATGTCAATTAAAATTCGTATCGTACTGGAGCTGGGTGGGTTTAAGATATAAGATACCCTCGATACGGGTGCTCAGTGATATTTAAAATTCAATTAATGCTGTCGCGCTCAATGTCAATTGAATAAGAAAGGAGAAAGGTGTAAACAAAAATCATTTCAACTGAACCAAATGTAAAGCATTACATCCAAATTTTTAAAGAACGAAAACTATTAACTTAAAATTCCTCATAATAGTTTGTTTATATTCTTGTTTATAAGCCAGCAACCCATTATTAACAATTCAGTTTAAAACAATATTTAGTACATATTATTTTTAACCTTTTTGGAGATCACGTAAAAGTATTTTTTTTTTTTTGCTGGAGAAGAAGCATAATTACTTATATTCTTAGTTATTTGTAGTTATCATTTTGCACAACATGGATTTTATACGAAAAAAAGGTAAATAAAATCATTGAAACTTCCTCTTTAAATTTAATATTCCTTACGCCTAAAGCTTTAACTCCGCAGAATGGCATATTTATCAGCCCTGGGCGCAGCATTTTCTGCGCTCGATGCTCTCCTTTCCTTATGCTCTTTATATCTATCTTATGCTCATTCCCTCTCTAGGCCAACCACCGCCTGTGCTTGTTTTTGTCTCCCTCTTGATGCACGCCCTTGCTGCAAAGCTGAAAAATGTTGATGTAGGCCTCGAAAAATATGCAGTTTGCCCCTGCATCCCAACATTCTCTTCGACTCGTTTCTCTCGACATGTCTCTCTCCCGTTGTGCAGTGGGAGAGTATGAGAGTGCCGTCGCACAAGTTTTCGCCGTGGTATAGGTAAGTTCTGCCTTCGACTTCGTTTGCTTGCATTTAATTTTGCTTCACATTAACATTTTCAATTTTTAAAAATAAAGCTTTTGTTGCTCTTTCTGTTCACGTTGCTGTTGTAGTTGTTTGGCTCCCTTATATTCCCGCGCGTGTTTTATGCGTATGCTGTAAATGCTGTATTTTTAAGCGGCTGAATTTTTGTGTATATATACAAAATGAGAAGAGCAAATGAGGAGGAGATAGATCTGTGCAAATAGCCTTCTCTTCTGGAAAAGCAAAATAAATAAGTTCCCCCTCCACCCTTTAATCGGATATTAGCAAGTTGTAGTCCAGTCAAACCGAAAGTCGTGATAAAGTCAAACGAGGAAAAGTTATCTTGTTCGATTTACAATCCCTGTTTTTGTGAGTGCAATATGAAAGCAAAACGTAGAAAGAAAGAAATAAAGGGAAGGATGGTATATTTACATATGTATGTACATAATATGTACTAATTAGGTAGGGAGAGAATGTTGTAATATAGATGCATTTGGTTCGGCATTCGCTTCGGCTTAAAATACTTCACGAGTACAATATATCTCCAATAATTTGTTTCTCAATTTTTCATGCTCCACCAAATCATGAATTCCAAACCTTGAGGTAGGTACGACCTACACTTTATTAGAAATGATCGGACTTAAAAAGATCACCTTCCATTATGAATACCGCTTAATAAGGATCCTGACCGCTTAGATAAGATTAAATCAAATAACTATACCCAGCGGAAAAATGTACATTGCTTCGAAAATATTTGATGTATTACAATTTTAAGAATGTCTGAAAAGTTGTAATAAAATCGGAATATGATAAGCCGAACCTACAATTTTGATACATTTTTAACTATAATGGTGTTACAGGACAAGTCATAAATTCAAAATCACAGCTCATATAAAATCCCTATCAAACATAAAAACTCAACACATTTTCTAACACTTTGACCACATAGGCGACATTGTTGGCGATTACGTAAACGAAAACCGACGACCGTAAAACAAAGCACGTTGAGCAGGTTCAACTAACCACCTCCTCACAAAGGGGTTTAATGGTGTTTGAGAAATATGGTCAGGGTTGGCCATTGCTACTGCCTTGGCTTTGGCCGTAACTAGCATGATACATATATTAGCAGGTCGAGAAGGACAAAATAAACACGGCCACCCAGGGGCTTGCTATGCGGTTGAAAATGTAGTGTTTTGATTTTGGTGCCTAATGGTGAACGTGAATACGGAATTCAAAAACTATTCCACAGCCAGCGCATGTCCAAATGCACTCTCTTGCACTCGCAACTCTCTCCGTCTATGTCACTTCTTTGGGGTTGCACATATTCATGTTTGGGGGGGTTCTCTAGTGCAATCGTGCAGTTTACTTTGCACGAGTTTGTCAGTTGTTAGGCACGTTTTACCCCATTCCAAATCCTAGGAAAAAAACTCTCGGAGCGTTTGCTTATATGGCAAAAAATTGATTTTTCAGTTCGTTGGCATGTTGCCGCCTAGCCATGTACTTTCTTGTTTTTGTCCAGAGCAGGGAATGGGGCAGAGCCATGGACACAGACAGGGTTGGGATGCACTGTGTGCTCCATGTGGTTCAAAAAATCATTTTAACTTATTGTTAGCTCATGTCGACATTTAGACGAGGGTCGCTCGCTGCCTGACCTTTCTTGTATTTTCAAACGCATTTTCTGATTATTTTGGTTTCTAGGCGTTGCTTTTGTTCTCCTAACATACATGCATGCTGATGTTGTTCAATTTCTACTGCAACAATGTCGCTGACAAAACATTGCTGAATAGATCGATTTTAAGCTGACAACACATGAATAAATATGATCTTTTAATTAGCACAGATTACGGGCGACAGAAAAAATTAATACTTTCCTTAGGGCCTTTGACCACACTGTACCGCAATGGCGGCAGATACCAACGACCCACTACGTTAAAGAACTCTTTGTGTACCATTGTTGAGGCCATGTTTACATATCTACATATACAACTTTATGCGATTTCCTCCCGGTTAAAAATAGCCCCTTTTTCACATTGTTTTACTAATGATTATATAGTAGGTTGCACTTGTGACAGTGTGCGAGGAGGCACTGGTAGTGTTTACAATTTCCTCTTTATAGCCAACATATGTTCCACATGGCCATGTACGGAGTAATTCTATCGCCTACCAACACTGGCCAGCTGCAATCGCAAGCAGTGTTTGTCCCGCATAAATACAAGCGGCAAGCGAGCGGCAAAAGTAAAAATATACATAAATGCAACACAAGCCGAAATAGATGAGCAAGGAAATTAAGAAGTTTCAAAGCGACCAACAGTGGCGTCACAGTCAGACGCTTCGAGTGGATTGTTATTTTGTGGTGCAGGCATGACGTGGTGTACATTTCTTACCACCGTACATTGAACATACTTATCACCGGAACGAGAGAAAAACTGTACAACAGGAGCTCAGTTTAACTACAGAACAATCAATAGCGATTTTACTTATAAGGAGATAAACATTTCCTATTTGTATACATACCATGTCCAAATCTTTTTATATATTTTTCACTTTTTTATTGCAAAGTAAAAGATTTTATTACGTGCAAATGTACATACTCATGTATTACGGAGAACGGAAGCGTTTCCGACTCAGAATCAAAAGCTCAGCCATGTCCGTATGAACACCAAGATATCGCAGACTGCGAGCTATGGATGAAAATCCAAAATTACTTTGCCCGATACTGGTAGAGAAAAGCTTATTAAATTTAAAAAAAAACTTTAGAAGCGCAGTGACTTCATAAAATAAAAATAGTTTTATTAATCAGCATTAAGATAACGGATCAGTTTTTCTTCCGCACCAACGATGGAAAAAATCTGACCTTTTTTATAGCCTTGAAATGGGTATTTTAAAAATAATTTCTAAAAATAAAGTCGAGCAGTGCAGTGTTTTTTTCAGCTGCTATACAAAATCAGACATGCAGCGTTCTTAAAATTAATTAAAGGGAGTTTCAACAAACACCTCCGCCGCTCCGGCCAAGGCATTAATATTTATTGTTGATGTTATTAGATCTTTTTAGGCAGTTTCCGACCATTCTCGCATCGCTTCACCCGCCGTGGCTTTGTTCTTTTGTTGTCCTGGTTACAGACTTATTAAATATCATTCAATTGCTGCTGGACAGTGATTTTAATTGAGGGACAGACGCGTTCTTGATTTCGCATATTAAAAGCTTGTCCACATGTAAATTTTCTTGTTGGTGCAGCTGTATTCCTTAGGACATTGGGTTAGTGTGCGTCAATGAATCCACGCTTTTGAGTTTTAAATGGCAGGGGGAGATTGAGAACGGCTGCAAGGCTTTTTATACTGAATTTAAACGCATAAAGAGAGTGGAGGTTGATCATTATAAAAAGTCTATTTCCCAAGGATTTTTACCTACCGTTCCTATTAAATAAATTAGCCTCATTTTGATGCGACTTTCGGGATCGGTTAAACAAATTTTAAGGTTACTTCTAAAAAATCAAGAAATTATATGGAAAAGCTAGCCGTTTAGACCTATATGGTATACTACTTGCAAAAGAAGGGTCTGTGCAAAGTACAGCCCGATATCTTTATTAACTGAGAGACAAGTTTGTGTTATTTTCCAATTTTTGCAACCAAAACAAAACCTATTTGGATGCTTTACTTACCGGACAAACGAACTAGTTGCTGTGAGCTGTCGGTGTCACTTACGCATATTAGTATACGCGATTTTCCTTGCTCTTGGCATTCTTATGGAATTCCTATGCCGAGGGCAGCAATAACGTATTTCGCTTGGATATGCAAAACATATTACATTACGAAACATATTGCATTACAAAAATTCCTTTAGTTGTGAAACGAACCGAATATTTTTTTTGTGAAAGATTGAGAGTGGGTGTGGAAGAGGTAGTATCACTTGATACTACCAAATTCACTTCCAGGAATTAAATTCGCGCGATTAACAACTTGATAGTCGGTTTTTGCAACTTCAAAAAAATAAAACTGCAAGATAATGCCATTTATTAACAATATCGTATTATTCATATGACATCCACCTTTTCAACTTGATCAACTTGATTATTATAATTTCCAATGAATGATTAGGAAAACAAGAGAAGAAGGCTAGCATCGGGGCCCGAAGCTTAGAATACCCTTGCAGATCGTTTGATAATCCGATTTTTGGATTTTAATTTTATAAAACGGCATTAATGTCATTGAAAACTATGTTTTTCAAAAATGGAATCATTGTCTTAAAAAACACCAGAGTAATGTTCAATGACCCATTTTTTCACATTGTTCCTATGGCAGCTCTAGATTATAGTGGTCCGATTTTTATGATACTTTCAGGATAGATTAACATAGTTATTAAATAAGGCTTTCTAAAGAATATATTAAATATCTAAAAAAATAATAATAATAAGTTATGGAACTTTTCCCAATCGTTCCTATGGCTATGTGATGTAGTGTTCCGATTTCGTCCGTTCCGACTTATATACTACCAGAAAAAGATTGAAGGGTTGGTGGAAAGTTTCAACTCACTAGCTTTAAAACTGAGAGACTAGCTTACATAGCAACCGATAGACGGACAGACAGACGAACAGACAGACGGACCGATAGATCGACTCGGCTAGTGATGCTGATTATTAATATATATACTTAATAGGGTCGGAGATGTCTCCTTCATTGCATTACAAACTTCTGGTCAAAATTAGAATACAAGGGTATAAAAGCAAATCTTAAGGATTAAGGGTAAAGGGTATAATAAGTTTGTACACATGTATGGCAGAGCCCATAATGTATATATATTCTTGATCAGCATGACGAGCTGAGTCGATATAGCCATGACCGTCTGTCCGTCCGTCCGGATGAACACACGGATCTCAGAAACTTTAAGAGCTAGCGGAGCCATATTACCAGTGGAGATTCTCCTAATACTAACGCAGCTGAAGTTTATTTATTTTTTTCAGTGCAGTATCCTGCACTGCAATTTTTAAGCTAGCGACTTCAGCACTATTTTACGCAATTGGAGTATACAATTCTACCGATCCTGAATATTTTATCACGTTTGGTTAATTAGAAAGCGCACAAAAAAGTTTACAGCCGCAAACAACAAGCAATCGGTAATTTTTTTTTTTTTTTGGTTTTATTTTTGCTTATAACCAAATTGGTGCAGGGTCTTTAACAGTCGGGAAACTCGACTGGGGCGTTCTTAATTGTTTTTTAGTATTATTAATGCATTCTTGAGAAATAAACTTTTTATGAAAGAGAAATCAAATGTAAAATGTTTAAATATACCCCATTTGGAAAGATTATAAAAAAATTGGATTTCATAAAATTGAATGCCTTCAGCAAAAATTAATTGGAAATGGTTAAACATTTTACATTTGATTTCTCTTTCATAAAAATGCGAGAGAAATCAAATGTAAAATGTTTAACCATTTCCAATTAATTTTTGCTGAAGGCATTCAATTTTATTAAATCAAATTTTTTTATAATCTTTCCAAATGGGGTATAGCAAGTAAGGGCGGTTAGAATTAAGGCAATGTATACATACAATTAAGAAGATGTCAAGGCTACAAATTAATTAACTAAACAGGAATGCGAGAGAAATCAAATGTAAAATGTTTAAGCCTTGAAAGCTTCTTATTTGTATGTATACATTGCCTTAATTCTAACCGCCCTTACTTGCTAAGTTCTTCATTGTGAACTTTTCTTAACAGCCCTCAGTGGCCGCATTAGCTGCTATTTATTATTAAATCCTTGCAGAGGGTATTACAATTTAGACCGGAAGTTTGCAACGCGGTGAAGAAGACATCTCCAACCCTATTAAGTATATAAATTCTTGATCAGCATATTCAGCCGAGTCGATCTAGCCATGTCCGGCTGTCTGTCTGTCTCTTCGTCTGAATTTTTATACGCAAACTAGTCTCTCAGTTTTAAAGCTATCTGGCTGAAACTTTGCACCTATCTGTTGAAGGTAGTATATAAGTCGGAACGGAATCGGTACACTACATCACGTAGCTGCCATAGGAACTGTTGGGAAAAAAGGTCGTAAACTTGGCATTTTTGAAGATAATTGATTGATTCTTCATAAATAACTTTTTAATAACTATGTTAACCTATCCCGAATATCTTATCAAAATCGTACTATTATATCCTATAGCTGGACCACTATATTATACAAACTATAGAAGGGTTAGAAGGCAACTAGTCTAAAAGGGTATTTTAAGCTTCGGGCCTAGAAGCTAGCCTTCCTTTCTTGTTTATATTATTTGTATACCCTTGCAGAGGGTATTGTAATTTTGACAAGGAGCTTGCATCGCAGTGAAGGAGACATCTATGCCACATAAAATATATATATTCTTGATCAGTATCACCAGCTGAGTCGATCTAGCTATGTCTGTCTGCCCGTCTGTCTGTATGTCAGTCTGTCTGTTTCTATGCAAACTAGCCTCTCAATTTTAAAGCTATCGGGGTGAAACTTTGCACCAAGCCTTATTTTGTTGCTTGTATTGCTAGATCATATAGATGCCATATAACCTATTGGAAAAAAATGCCATAAATTCGCCATTTTTAAGGATAATTGATTGATTTTTATAAATCACTTTTTATGTTAAGCTCTTCTGAAAGTCTTATCAAAATCGGATCACTGTAACCTATTGTTCTCCTAGGAACGACGGAAGAAAATGGGTCATTGAACATAACTCTGGTGTTTATCAATATAATTATTCCAGTCTTGGACAATATACTTTTTGTAGACTTTAAAGCCAATATAAAAAATGAAAAACCAAAAATTGGACTACTATATCCTATAGCTGCCACACAAACGTTCGAACGCTAGCCTTCCTTTCTTGTTTTTTTTACCTTTTATTTTTTTATAATAATTAAAAAAGTATGGCTCTTATCTAAGAATGGATATTTTAAAACGCACCCCATATTTATGCAAACTTGAATAACGAAGTAGCGGGAATTAAGCAGAACAAGATTTATTTTATGGAAAGTTTTTCTTGAGGGTAAAGGGTTGATACCGAATATGGCAAGTTGAACATATCCCCAAAGCAATTAGAAAACAAGTAAGACCATTCGAGTTTCCCGTCTGTAATTTTAGATTAAGCGCCGCTCGAAATATATCAAGAATGCAGAAAGAAAAAACCAACAAGAAAGGAAGGCTAGCTTCGGAGCCCGAAGCATGCAGACCAGTTGCCTTCAAACCGTTTGATCGTTTGTATAGCAGCTATAGGTCCGATTTTGATAATACTTTTAGGAGAGGTTAAAATATTCATTAAATAGTGCGTTCTAAAGAACTAATTAGTTATCACTTTTCCCTTTTTCCACTTTTTCCC
This sequence comes from Drosophila setifemur, assembly GCA_021224005.1. Taxonomy (NCBI): domain Eukaryota; kingdom Metazoa; phylum Arthropoda; class Insecta; order Diptera; family Drosophilidae; genus Drosophila; species Drosophila setifemur. The sequence goes on from JAJJHY010010898.1 coordinate 733,885, forward strand.
AATCGTTGCTATGGCAGCTATGTGGTTTAGTGTTCCGATTCTGACGTTCGGACTTATACTAGCTGCCATAGAAAGAAGTTTCAGGCTGATAGCTTTAAAACTGAGAGACTAGTTTACATATCAACCGACAGACGGACATAGCTAGATGGTGATGCTGATCAAGAATATATATACTTTATAGGGTCGGAGATGTCTCCATCACTGCGTTACAAACTTCTGGTCAAAATTATAATACTCTCTGTAAGGAAAAAAGTTGTACTAGGTGACGCGAGGAGTCGATCCGACCGCATTTATTTGAGCATATAAACAGATAGCTTATTGTAGGCTTTGTATATTTTTTATTGTGCTTCCTAATAAGCCAAGCTTAATATAATTTTCAGAATCGGTTGAAATTGATGTTCCAATTGCATATTTAAAAGCACAAGACTCCAGCTTGTGCAGTTAAAACATAAAAATGGTAATATTGTTTCTCTAGCTCTTACAAGTTCTTTACGGACGGACGGACAGAGGGAAGGACAGACGGATAGACAGACATGGCTATATCGACTCAGCTCGTTACGCCACGCCACCTTTTGTCCTGTTACATACATCAGCACAAACTTAATATACCCTTTTACCCAAAAGGTACATGATATAAAAACAAATCCTCTTCATAGATTTACTCATTTCCGCTGATCGAATAATAAACGGTTTTGTTGGCCAAGGTAAAGTCCACAACCATACAGAATAAAGAAAAAACGTGAGCGAGATCATTAGAAATCGCTTTCAGCTTGAATATTTTCTGTACTATTTATAAACATGCGATCACCACCAGCAGTTACGCCATAATTATCATCAGCTAGCGATCCGTCCAAAGAACACTCCATACCCTTTATGTTAAACATGGTAGTCGGAGTTATAAAACACGCGAAGAGAGGATTTGGCAATTGGGTGGCAGTTTGCCTAACGATTTAAAGATTTAATAATTGAATGATATTTTATTATTTTAATCTGTAAAAAAATATTTTAATTGATCTACTAGTATACCAAAGAATTACATAGAATCCAATTTTGTATATCCGTATTACAGCTCAGGCAAGATTGGTCGATCTGAATGCCCTCCTCATTGACCATATGCCATAAGACTTGATTGACCACCTGACGGATATTAAAAAATATATAACAACAAAATTAAATTCTATACAATAAATAAATTAATAAATAACAAAATTTAACAACAATTTAGATAGAGATTGATAGAAAAAAACAATACAAGACGGCTAGCTTTTGGGTCCAAAGCTTAGAATACTCTTGCAGATCAGTTGCCTAGACGGTATGCAGTATGAAAAGTCTATTTTCCAAGAATGAATATATAATGTTGAAAAAAATCAAAGTTATGATCCATTTTCTCCCATCGATCCTACGGCAGCTATAAGATATGGTGGTTCGATTTCTATGAGACTTTCAGAAGACCTTAAGATAGTCATTAAATATTGGTTTCTAAAGAACGAATTAATTATTAAAAAAAAGTCAAATTAATGACACCTTTTCCTACTCGACCTTATGGCAGCTATGTGATAGAATGTTCCGATCCGACTTGTATACTATATAACTTATAATACCCTTTGCAAGCGTAAAGCAACAAGGATATAAGGACAACAACATGGATAGTAAACAGAAGACGCTAGCTATATCGCCTTGACTTGTTGTTTCAAACAACAAAATATAATTTGTTAAAATTATAAACTAGAGGCTTTTAAATGCAAATGCAGCAAACACGCAAATAATTAACCATAAAATCAATCAAAACAAGAAAGGAAGGCTAGCTTCGGTACCCGAAGCTTAGAATACCCTTGCAGACCAGTTGCCTAAAAACTGTGATCGTTTGTATGGCAGCTATAGGATATAGTGGTCCGATTTTGATGAAACTTTCAGGATATGTTAAAATATGTATTTAATAGAGCTTTCTAAGAAATAAATTAATTAACTTTAAAAATGTCGAATTTATAACTTTTTTTCCCAATCGTTCCTATGGCAGCTATGTGATGTAGTGTTCCGATTCCGGCCGTTCCGACTTATATACTACTTGCAACAGATTGGTGAGAGACTAGTTTACATAGCAACCGACAGACGGACAGAAAGACAGACGGACAGACAGACAGGCAGACAGACGGACATGGCTAGATCGACTCGGCTGGTGATGCTGATCAAGAAAATATATACTTTATAGGGTCGGAAATGTCTCCTTCACTGCGTTACAAACTTCTGGTCAAAATTATAATATCCTCTGCAAGGGTATAAAAATAAAATGCAGAGAGGGAAATGGCTGCAAACGGTAAGCGCTACAAAAGTAGCCGAGGAAAAACATCTCACTCAGGCTGTCAAAATGGAAACCACTTCCGGTCCGCGGCTGAGACTTCAAATACCAAGGTTCCAACTAGTTACAACATCTATGGCAAGTGCAAGCGGAGCGGGCAGCGGCAACAGCAGAACATTTTCTACCAAGCTAAACTGACGCTTTCTAATCAATCACATGATCTGATCTGAGGACTGGGACCTGGTTTTGGACTGCTTTGGTCTTGTCTATATGCTTTTCTCTCATTTCGTATCTGATCGTTTCAAACGTTTGTTTGTGCCACAACATGGCCTTGAATTTATAATAAAGTTTTGGACTAGTCTGCAGCCCCAAAGCCTTGAATTTGTCTTCGCGCCCTTTTTGCTTTCCCGTTTTACCCAAAGCGGCTAGATATGTTGGCCAAGCTCGTGTTTTAGAACGTGAACTTCGCTCAGCCATGCTCTTCAAAGAAGAATAACATACAAGTAAGAACATTACAGTCGAGTCCGCCGACTGTTAAATAAACAGGGTATTTAGCAAATGAAATCAAGAACGAAAAAAAATTCAAAAAATAACTCCCCAGTCTGGAGCTTGAACCAGGAACCTCCGTGTTGTAATTATTTCTATATTATTTGTTACGAAACACAGCAAAATGGGGTTGTTCAAGTTGCTTTTTTAGAGAATGGCCGCTGAGAACTCACTACCTTCAATATGTAGACACACACATGTATATCTACATGTATTAGCTACTTGATTTAATATGTATGTGGTGGAGCAATTGTACGAATGTCTGGCCATAACACGGAGGTTCCTGGTTTAAACCCCAGACTTGACAAATTTTTTTCCATTTTTTTCGTTCTTGATTTATTTGCTTACAAATAAATTGGTACAGGGGTATTTAATTTAAAAGTCGGGACACTTGACTGTAATGTTCTTACTTGTTAGACCCTGTACCCAAAGGGTAAAGAGTATATTAAGTTTGTGCAAATGTATGAAACAGACAGAAGGAGGCGTGGCAGACCCCACAAAGTATATATATACTTGATCACCACGATGAGCGGAGTCGATATAGCCATGTCCGGCTGTCCGTCCGTCCGTCCGGATGAACACACGGATCTCAGCAACTGTAAGAGCTAGAGGTACCGTATTACCTACCAGTGTTGATTCTCCTAATACTGACGCAGCGGAAGTTTATTTTTTGTTTTCTGGTGCCACGCCCACAGCCCCCGCAATTTGTATTTTAATATTTGCTCTGCCCTGTACTGCACCATTTTCAAGCTAACATTTTTGTAAAATTCAGATGCAATTGGAGCATGGATTTCTACTTATCCTGAAAATTTCATCAAGATTGGTTAATTAGAAAGCGCACAATGAATACCCAAAGCTTACAGGCGCTAACAACAAGCAATCTGTTTATTTGCTCAAAGAAACGATAAATCGCTGAGAACGCGCTACATTCATATACATATATAGGAATGTGCGCCTTCAATATATCTATACTGTATTAGCTACTGGTTCGAAAAGTATGTTTTGTTCCAATGGTTAGGATGTCTGCTTGATGACATGACGGAGATATCAGGTTCGAGCCCCAGGCAGACCAGACTCGGTTTTTTTTTCGTTTTGATTTATTTTGCTTATAACCAAATTGAGGCAGGGTCTTTAACAGTCAGGAAACTCGACTGTAACGTTCCTACTTGTTTTATTATTATTTATTTTGCTTATAACCAAATTGGTGCAGGGTCTTTTACAGCCGGGAAACTCGACTGTAACGTTCTTACTTGTTTTATTCTGTTTACTTACAATTAAATGTTGAAAATCGATAAAAAATATATAAAAATCGCAAAAAAAAAAGGAAGTTGCAAACTAATTAAAATAGAAATAAAAGCCAGGTGCCGCCGTCTTAGTTGATTCTGTAGCTTCCCGAGTAGAATATAATGTTCTGGGCAGATGCTACAGTAAAAACCGCAACAGTTGCCAATTAGAAGACAAAAGGCGTTCGAGAGCCGAAAAAAAGACGATGTATACAGCAAAAATTGGAATTTAATTTAAAATTCGTGAATAAAGGACTGAAATAAATGTAGTCAAGCTGCAAAAAAGAAAACTAATAAAAATTCGCCGTGTAACCCCGGTTCTGCTTGTTGCTATGGCAGGTGGCTTGATCTTGATCGGAACATAGCCGTCAGGACAAGTGGAAATGGGCAAATAAGAGGAGCTATATACATTTTCGTAATAACTACCTCTATTTAGTATTGTTGGATTCTTATTTTATGCTTTGGTTTTGACAATTACCTTTAATGATGTTTAATTTCGCAACAGCCTTCGGAAGTACGTTTTATAATTTCAAATGTATCTGTTCAAATCAGATGTCGTGTATATAATATCACAACAATGAAAGGTTATTTTCGTAAGTTACAGCTCTAGATTCGTTTTGCTTTTTTACAAGTTTTTTAATATAGCTTTTGTAGACGGATAGACAGATGGACTGATATACATTACCATATCGACTATTGTTGCTGATCAACTATATATTTAATTTAACGGTCGGAAACGCATACTTCTGGTTACATACATTTGCACGAATGCAATATACCCTTTAACTCTGTGAATATATCGGATAAAAAATGGTTGTTACTTATAGAACAAAACTGGCTTTATAATGTATAAAAACAGTAAAAATCAAATGACCTAGGCCACAAACTTAAAAAAATTGAAAAAAAAATCGCGTATTAAAAACTCGCTACCGTAAATGGAAACCATACGAAATATATTTAAAAATTGAATACATCACATTTGGTTGTGGCTTTGTTATTTTAAAAGATAAGCAAACATACACACAAAAAAATATTGGAAAAAACCAAAGAGGGAGGGAAGTAAAGTTCTAGACATATTTATTTTTACGTTGATCGCATATTTTCTCATAATTATTTCGGGGCCCGAAGCTTAAAATACCCTTGCAGACCAGCTGCCTTCAAACCGTTTGATAGTTTGTATGGCAGCTAAAGGTATACATATATAAAGGTCCGATTTTTGTTTTCTGAAAGCTTCAGTCAATTGACTTAAAAATTGGCTAATGCATTTTTTTCCAATGGCAGATATGTGATGCAGCGTTCCGATTCCGAATCATCCGACTTATATCCTACCTGCAACAGATAGAAGGGTGGGTTGATAGCTTTAAAACTGAAAGACTTGTTTGAGTAGAAACAGACAGACGGACATGGCTAGCTCGACTTGGCTATATATATACTTTATGGGGTCGTAGATGTCCCCATCACTACGTTGCAAACTTCTGGTCAAAATTATAACACCCTCTGCAAAACAATGAGAATGTGTAGAGACATGGAATCAAATGGTCAAAAGTAAGAACCAAAAAAACGCCGTGAACGCTGACGCAGCAAAAATGAAGCACAAAAAAAGAATCTAAAAGTTCTACGAATGTGTTCTGAACCATGTCATCCCCTTAACCACTCTACCAATACTAAGCGTATAAAGCATATAATAGTAAAACTAAAGACCAAGAGTGCTTCAATGGGAGAGCACGAACATGATTCGAATTACTATTATTTTAAGTTCTTTACGTTTTGATGGCAACGCATATACGTTTTGAGCCAAAAGTTACGCACCAACATTTAACCTTGAGCAGGACAGGTCATTGACCATTTTTGGCAGCAAAAAATTCGATTTTTTTTCCAGCCATAACAACCGATACAAATAAAACAGAAATAAACAAGAAAGGAAGGCTAGCTTCGGTACCCGAAGCTTAGAATACCCTTGCAGACCAGTTGCCTTTAAACTGTTCGATCGATTGTATGGCAGCTATAGGATATAGTGATCCGATCTTTGCTTTTTAATTTTCTAAAACGGCATTAATGTCTATGAAAACTGCATTTCTCAAGAATGAATTAATTGTATTGAAAAACACAAGAGTTATGCTCAATGACCCATTTTCTCCTATCGTTCCTATGGCAGCTATAGGATATAGTGGTCCGATTTTGATAAAACTTTCACGATATGTTAAAATTGCTATTCAATAGAGTTTACCAAGAAATAAATAAAATATCTTTAAAAATGGCGAAATTTTGGCATTTTTTCCCAATCGTTCCTATGGCAGCTATGTGATGTAGTGTTCCGATTCCGGCCGTTCCGACTTATATAGTAACTGTCTGTCCGTCTGTCGGTTGCTATGTAAACTAGTCCCTCAGTTTTAAAGCTATCGGCCTGAAATTTTGCACCGACCCTTCAATCTGTTGCAGGTAGTATATAAATGCCGATTTAGAAAATTAACAAGAAAGGAAGGCTAGCTTCGGTACCCGAAGCTTAGAATACCATTGCAGGCTAGTTGCTTTCAAACCGTTCAATCGTTTGTATGGCAGCTATAGGATATAGTTATCCGATTTTTGGGTTTTTAAATTTCTAAAAAGGCTTTACTGTCTATGAAAACTGTTTTTCTCAAGAATGAATTAATTGTCTTGAAAAACACCAGAGTTATGCTCAATGACCCATTTTCTCCCATCGTTCCTATGGCAGCTATAGGATATAGTAGTCCGATTTTGATGAAACTTTCAGGATATGTTAAAATTGAATAGAGAGTTAAATAGAGTTTTCCAAGAAATAAATCAATTATCTTTAAAAATGGCGAAATTTTGGCACTTTTTCCCAATCGTTCCTATGGCAGCTATGTGATGTAGTGTTCCGATTCCGGCCGTTCCGACTTATATACTACCTGCAACAGATTGAGAGTCGGTGCAAAGTTTCAGCCCGATACCTTTAAAACTGAGAGACTAGTTTACATAGCAACCGACAGACAGACAGACGGACATGGCTAGATCGACTCGGCTGGTGATGCTGATCAAGAATATATATACTTTATAGGGTCGGAAATGTCTCCTTCTCTGCGTTACAAACTTCTGGTCAAAATTATAATACCCTCTGCAAGGGTATAAAAACCCAAAAATCGGATTGGTATATCCTATAGCTGCCATACAAACGATTGAACGGTTTGAAAGCAACTGGTTTGCAAGGGTATTCCAAGCTTCGGGTACCGAAGCTAGCCTTCCTTTCTTGTTGACCTTCAATTTAGCCAAAAAAAAAGTTTGTTTTGTAATAGTTTAATATATGTACATAAATGTGCATGTACTGACATTTTGTTATAATCATTTATACTCTTTAATACAATTATATCATAAGCTAAACAAGTCAAACATTTCAGTCGAGTTTCTCGACTGTTAAAGACCCTATACAAATTTGCTTATAAGCTAAATAAAAAAAAACGTAAAAAAAGCCGAGTCTGGTCTGGGGTTTGAACCTGAGACCTTCGTGATATCAGCCAGACGTCCTAGCCATTGCACCACCATATACATTTCCAAGCAGTAGCTAATACAGTATAAATATATTGATGAGGCATATTCCTACATATGTATATAAAGGTAGTGCGTTCTCAGCGGGATTTCCCAGACTGCAAGCGATTTACCGTTTATTTGAGAAAAAAACAGATAGCTTGTTGTTAGCGCCTGTAAACTTTGCGTATTTATTGCGCTTTCTAATTAACCAATCCTGATGAAATTTTGAGAATCAGTAGAAATCCATTCTCCAATTGCATGTGTATTCTACAAAAATTCTAGCTTGAAAATTGTGCAGTGCAGTGCAAACATTAAAATACAAATTGCGGGGGCGGTGTGAGTGGCACCGAAAAAAAAATCTTGATCTGCTTAATAATTAGGAGAATCTGCACTGGTAATATGGTTCTTCTAGCTCTTACAGGTGCTGAGATCCGTTCGTTTATCCAGACGACATGGCTATATCGATTCAGCTCGTCATGTTGATCAAGAATATATATACTTTGTGGGTTCTGCCCCTTTTGCCAGTTACATACATTTGCACAAACTAAACATACCCTTTAACCTTTGGGTACAGGGTCTAAAAATACATTATCTAAATAGTCAGATATTGATTAATAGTTCTTCTGAGTCCGAAGCATAGCATACCCTTGCAGAACAGTTGACTTCAAACCGTCCGATCGTTTGTAGTATATAGTGTATATTGTTGTAATTTTCTGAATCGGCTTTAATATTTTCCAAAAAAATTAATTATCTAAACAAACTCAAAAGTTTAACTCTCATTCTCGTTTTCTCCTATCGCTGCTAGTGGTCCGATTTTTATGGACTTTAAGGATAAGTTATTACACAAAGATTTTAAAGAATCAATCTTACCAATTTAGAATATATGACCTTTTCCCAATCGTTTCCATGACAGCTATGTGATGAAGAGTTCCAAATGCGTCCGTTCCATTTTATATACTAAGGGAAAAGTGTCTGCCCGATAGCTTTAAAACTAAGAGACTAAATTGCGTAAATAGTCATCAAGATAAACACGGCTAGATCGACTTGACTGGTGAAGCTGATCAAGGATATATATTCTTTTTAGGGTCGGAGATGTCTAATTCACTGCGTTGCAAACTTATGGTTCAAAGTATATTACTCTCCGCAAGGGTATAAAAAGAAAGTAGCTACCAGCTTGTTTCGATTTATGTGTAGGAGGTTTTAATTGCAATTACCAAATCATTTCAATTGTTTTGCCTCTCTTCAATCGAGGCGAGCCAGTAAATGTCGATAATTATAAAAAATATCCATAGACCGAAGAAAATACAACTTCATATACGTACCTAAGTAAAAGTTACTGAAACTGTGTCAGCTTAACTACAGGCAACAATTGCCAGCAAAAAGCTGAAGGCTGAGAGTTGCCCGTTACAAATTTATTTAATTCCATTGCTTCAATGTGGTGGGTGTTGCCTTTTTTCTGTATGTCGGAGCTGTTGTCTTATAAAGGTTTTTGCAAAAACCAACAAAAAAAGTAATATGTCAAGCTATAGAAATAAAATTGAAACATTTAAACGTATACACATACAAAATTAAATGAGAAATATGCGCACAGTTGTTTCTTGTTTGTTAAAAAACTAAAACTTTAATGTTACAAGGTTAGCCTTTAATGACGGCGCGACATTATTGTTTAAAGTGAACAAATATAATTTTTAGCACAGCAAAAATTAAAAAAAAAGAATGCTAATAATTGATTTAATTTTTCAACTATTTTATATTCGACTTAACAAATGTCGCGAGTTTAACATGTTTTAATAAAATAGATCAGTGTTCATGTTCGTAAACGTACGTAAAAATAATTGATCATAAAAAAAACAAGAAAGGATGCCTAGCTTCGGTACCCTAAGCTTAGAAACCGTTCGATACTTTTAGGGTATGTTAAAATAGTCATTAAATAAAGTTTCCTAAAAAATAAATGAAGGGTTGGTGCAATATTTTCAGCCCGATAACTTTAAAACTGAGAGACTAGTTTACATATCAACTGACAGACGGACATGGCTAGATCGACTCGGCTGGTGATGCTGATTAAGAATATATATACTTTATAGGGTCGAAGACGCCACCGTCAATAAATAAAAATATTTTACAACATTGTTAGCATACTTGATATTATTATTTGCATTTATATGTCCCGATAAATTTTCCTGAACACACAATATTTTTACCATGCCTCCCATGGTAATGTTTCATGTTCATGTATTTGACAAAAATTTTGCTTTCTTTTCGCTCTCACAAATTCTCGTGTGCATTTTATTTTAGTAAGACGATCTGCGTCTGTTTAAAAAGCCTCTGTTTCTCTTATACGTATGTATATATATATATTCACTACAACTGACAACACGACCTTATCTTATCGGGCTGATGGAACAGAATACAACACGGTGAGTGAGCGCATGTTGGTTCCATAGAGCATTTTATTTTTCATTAAGAAAGGAAAAGAGCAGTGTTTTCATAAAAAAATAAATAGCACAAATGTGCATTATCAGCAAAATTCTGATATCTACAACGTACGCTTACACACACACTCTCTTCGATTAACCAAGACGCAGACACTAACCTCAATTTAAACCGAACGATTGTAGGGCACTGTGTTATCATCTAGGTGCCCAACAAAAAATACGAAATCGACCTAATAACAAGAAAGGAAGGCTAGCTTCGGTACCCGAAGCTTAGAATACCCTCGCAGACCAGTTGCCTTTTAACTGTTCGATGGATTGTATGGCAGCTATAGGATATAGTGATCCGATCTTTGGTTTTTATATTTCCAAAAAGGCTTTAATGTTTATGAAAACTGTTTTTCTCAAAAATGAATTAATTGTCTTGAAAAACACCAGAGTTATGCTCAATGAGCCATTTTCACCCATCGTTCCTATGGCAGCTATAGGATATAGTGGTCCGATTTTGATAAAACTTTCAGGATATGTTAAAATTGCTATTTAATATAGTTTACCAAGAAATAAATAAAATATCTTAAAAAATGGCGAAATTTTGGCATTTTTTCCCAATCGTTCCTATGGCAGCTATGTGATGTAGTGTTCCGATTCCGGCCGTTCCGACTTATATACTACCTGCAACAGATTGAAGGGTTGGTGCAGTTTCAGCCAGCTCAAAAACTGAGGGACTAGTTTACATAGCAACCGACAGACGGACAGACAGACAGACAGACGGACAGACGGACAGACAGACGGACATGGCCAGATCGACTCGGCTGGTGATGCTGATCAAGAATATATATACTTTATAGGGTCGGAAATGTATTCTTCACCGCGTTACAAACTTCTGGTCAAAATTATAATACCCTCTGCAAGGGTATAAAAAGAAGCGTACACAAAAAATGGAAGCGAAAGTTGACAAACGATTTTCTTCCTACCTGAAGACTCCGGTTAGTTAAATTCGAAAAAAAAAACAAGAAAGAAAGGCTAGCTTCGGCATCCGAAGCTTAGAATACCCTTGCAGACCAGTTGTGCTTAAGCCGTTCGATCGTTTGAATGGCAGCTATAGGATATAGTGATCCGATTTTTGGGTTTTTAATTTTATAAAACGGCTTTAATGTCTATGGAAACTGTATTTCTCAAGAACGAATTAATTTTCGTGAAAACACCAGAGCTATGCTCAATGACCCATTTTCTCCCATCGTTCCTATGGCAGCTATAGGATATAGTATTCCGATTTTGATGAAACTTTCAGGATAAGTTGAAATAGTCATTAAAAAGAGTTTCCTAAAAAATAAATAATGTTCCGGAATCGGAACACTACATCACATAAGTGCCATAGAAACGATTGGGAAAAGTGCCATAAACTCACAATTTTTTAAGATAACTAATTAATTCTTTAGAATGCACTATTTAATGACTATTTTATACCCTACTTATTATCAAAATAGGACCTATATCTTATAGCTGTCATAGGAACGATGTGAGAAAGTAGGTGTCTACTGCTTTTAAAGACAATTAATTAATTATTTTATAGACATTGAGGCCGTTTCATAAAATTAAAAGGCAAAATCGGGAAACTAAAGTTTCTATCAACAACTGCTCTATGTTAATAACATAACAATTTGTGATTTTACGTTTGCACCACACTGCGCATGCTAGAGTATTGGGCTTTAACACACGCAATTGGGGCATTAGAAATTAATACCGATCCTGAAAATTTCTTTAAGTTTGGTTAACTAGAAAGCACACAATAAATATGCAAAGTTGACTATGTCAACTTTATATCCTATAGCTGCTATACAAACGATGGAACGGTTTGAAAGCAACGGTGGTCTGCAAGAGTATTGTAAGCTTGGGGCCCCGAAGCTAGCCTTCCTTTATTGTTCAAAATTGTTTCTTTTATGCTTTATAGGTTCGGAGATGTGTATTTTACTGCGTTGCTAACATTTGGTAAAACATTATATGTTAGCCGTACTTTACTGATAATGGAGTGTAATATGCATAATATTATATTTATTTATGTATATAAATAAAATTATGTTTTATTTAATTAGAACAGAGAATGCCTAAAACCATGACCAAATTAAAAACATATAGCTAATGAGCTATTAATATTATTATTAGCTTGTAGAATTACTAGCTTGCTGAGAGATTGTTTCTAGCATATACATAGATATGTAAACGACGCCAATAGCTATGATGGGGTAATGAAACGACCGTCTCAAACATTTCGTATTCGCTAAACGTGTTTATTTCCCTTTGTTCGAAGTTATTTTGCCTTCACACTTGGCCAAAGAGTTCATGAACTGGCGACGGGTTTTATGTTCACTTTTAACAATTTTAGTCTCTTGCTTTTGTGCTGTTTTTTTTTTTTTTTTTTTTATTTGACACATGGTTCAAGTTCAGGGTCGTCGGGGTCTACAAAAAAATGCAGGCTGAGAAATGCGGAAGTCCCAGCGATAATTACTTTAAGAAGAGAAGAAATTGTCATGTCGTAAATCCATGTTTTAGTACAACCACCCTTCAAGTACTCGCAATAGTTTATTATACCTTTGCAGAGGGTATTATAATTTTGACCAGAAGTTTGTAACGCAGTGAAGGACACATTTCCGACCCTATAAAGTATATATATTCTTGATCTTGACCGTCCGTCTGTCTGTCTGTCTGTCTGTTGCTATGTAAACTAATCTCTCAGGTTTGAAGCTATCGGGCTGAAACTTTGCACCGACCCTTCAATTTGTTGCAGGTAGTATATAAGTCGGAACGGCCGGAATCGGAAAACTACATCACATAGGAACGATTGGGAAAAAGTGCCAATAATTTTCTGTTTTTCAAGATAATTTTTTTATTTTTAAAAAAACTCTTTTTAATGACTATTTTAACTTATCCTGAAAGTTTCATCAAAATCGGACTACTATATCCTATAGCTGTCATAGGAACGATGGGAGAAAATGGGTCATTGAGCATAGCTCTGGTGTTTTCACGACAATTAATTCGTTCTTGAGAAATACAGTTTCCATAGACATTAAAGCCGTTTTAGAAAATTAAAAACCCAAAAATCGGATCACTATATCCTATAGCTGCCATTCAAACGATCGAACGGCTTAAGCACAACTGGTCTGCAAGGGTATTCTAAACTTCGGATGCCGAAGCTAGCCTTCCTTTCTTGTTTTAGATAATTTATTCATTCTTAAGAACTACGATTTTCAAGAGAATGAAAGAAGATTTAAAATTAAGAAAATCAGTACCACGATCGAGCGGCTCAAGAGCAAGGGTTTGTTTACGTTTATAATAAATATATTTTTTATTTTTTTATTATTTATTAAGCGTTGAACCCGTACATACAATATAGTACCATAACAACTCATATTTCATACTTAATTAAGAGCCGAACCTGATGCATTTCACATGAGGAGTATTGAACATATTTATTAAAAACGAGAAAGAAAGGCTAGCTTCGGGCCCGAAGCTTTAAACACGCTTGCAGACTAGTTGCCTTCTAACTTTTAGATAGTTTATATGGCCCCTATAGGATATAGTGGTCCGATTATTGGATTTTTTATTTTCTAAATTGGCTTTAATGTATATAAAGTATATTGCCCAAGAATGAATTAATTATATTAATAAACACCATAGTTATCGCCCCTGACCCATTTCCTGCCATCGTTCCAACGGCAGTACATGTATATATTAGTCCGATTTTCAGGATAGGTTAACATAGTTAATAAAAAGTGATTTATAAAGAATCAATCAATTATCTTGATTGTCGAATTTACGACTTTACCACCATTTTCTTAATCGTTCCCATGGCAGCTATGTGATGTAGTGTTTCGATTCCGGCCGTTCCGGCTTTTATACTACCTATAACTTCAACAGACAGACGGACAGCCATACAGACAGACGTACGGACGGACATGGCAAGATCGACTCGGCTGATGATGCTGATTAAAAATATGTATATTTTATAGGATCATTGCGTTGCAAACTTCTGGTCAAAATTATAATAACCTCTGCAAGGGTATAAAAAGTTAAAAGGGGGGCTTCAAGATCCGATCGACACCAGATTCTTCCCTTATAAAGAGTGGAAGTGAGCGAGGGCAACGCATCTATTTAGTATACATAAGGACTTAAGCAGCAACCACTGGTGATTAAGAAAACATTTATTTTTTTTTATTTTGATGTAAATTTTAATTGAGGCAAATCACCTTTTCTCTATTAGGATGGAAGGCCTCTCACTTCATCTCTCGTTTGCCATCACACTTCCACCAGCGTACAGCAGTGAACATCAGAAGTGCGTGTGGGTTTTAAATTTGGGTTACTGCTCGTGTGCGCCGAGTGCTGGCCTACTTTTCGAGTACAGATACAGATACAAGAGGGAGGAGTGCCAGGAATTCGGAGCTATTGTTGCTGCCCGGCAGCGATTGGAATTTCGTTTGTTTGGGTCGCGTCCACGTCGATATTTCCGCCCTTAGGCTATATATCTTGGGGGTTTCATATTTGCGATCGAAACCCAACTTAATTTTGACCAATTTACTTATTCCGGGTTAATGTTTATTTTAATGATTTACTGACGTTTTTTAATTCGGACTTCAGCTAATATTACCATACCTATGTTGAACTTCTTAATATTCCCGTAGAAATATGTTAAATCTAGTCATTAAAGAAGTCACATCAATGCATAATTTAGCACATAGAAAAAATTGGGATACACCCGAAATTTATTTTCATTTGCCATAATGGCAAAAAATAGGGGAAAACTTCTTTAAATGATTTTGACATCATCTGTGTTAGAAAAAAAAAATAAACGTTAACTTATTATATGCAATAGCAAAAGCTCCTCAAATAGTCAATTTATTGATGGTGACCAAGCCTTAAAGGGATTAATGGCTAATGACTGTTATTTGGTACGTGCTGACTGACCTACTTTATGGCACGCGCAGTCAGGCGCCCTGGCCCCATTATACGTCCTCTTTATATGCGCTTACCCATTGACGATCGCCTGGCGTAATCAGAAACGCCATGATAAGATGTTTGTTTTCAGTATACACATACCTGCAAAGAGAAAATACAAATGACATATTATAAAAAGTGATCTTGAATAAAGCATGTAGTGGAGAAAAATTTTATTGTAGTTTTTATTAACTACTGTCCCATCAGATGTGGATCTGTTTAGCTGAGAATATACCATTCGAACTGAATAATTAATGGACAATAAATTAGGAATTCAATTTAATCATTTCAAGCGACATCATCTCGGTTAATAATCAACCGTTTTTATACTCTTGCTGAGGTTATTCTAAGTTAGACCAGAAGTTTGCAACGCAGTGAAGGAGACATTTCCTCCTATAAAGTAAATATATTCTTGATCTGTATCACCAGACGAGTCGATCTAGTCACGCCCACACGTCTATATGTTTCTCCACAAACTAGTCTCTTAGTTATAAAGTTATCGAGATAATAAAAAGCACCAACTCTTTTATCTGTTGCAGGTAGTATATACGTCGGAACGGCTGGAAACGGAATACTACATCACATAGCTGCCATAGAAACGATTGGGGAGATAGGTGGTACACTCGACGTTTTTAAAGATAACTAATTAGTTCTTTTAAGTCAATTTAAAGTAACTGTTAAATTATCCTGAAAATTTTATCTAAATCGTGCTGTCATATCTTTTAGCTGCCCTAGGATAGATGGGAGAAAATGGGTCATTGACCACAACTCTGGTGTTTATTAATAGAATTAATTCATTCTTGGGCAATATACTTCATATACATTAAAGCCAAATTAGAAAATGAAAAACAAAAAATCAGACCACTATATCCTATAGCTGTCATACAAACTATAGAAGGGTTTGAAGCCAACTAGTCTACAAAGGTATTTATTCTAAGCTTCGGGCCCCGAAGCTAGCTTTCCTATCTTGTTTTGTTATTATTTCTGAATACGCATTTTATTGAAATCAACATTTTTTGACCCTGAATATTCTTAGCTGTCCTAGAAACGATGGGAGAAAATGGGTCATTGACTATAACTCTGGTGTTTATCAATATAATTAATTAATTCTTTTAGAAAATGGAAAATCAAAATCGGACCACAAAATCCTATAGCTGCCGTACAAAATATCGAACTGATCTGTAAGGGTTTTGGACCCCTAAGCTAGCCTCTTTATTTTTGTAGTTTTTCTTTTTGTATATTATATGTTTTTTTTTTTTTTTTTTAGACCCTGTACCCAAAGGGTAAAGAGTATATTAAGTTTGTGCAAATGTATGTAACAGGCAGAACAGGCACAAAGTATACACATATATTTTTGATCAGCATGACGAGCTGAGTCGATACAGCCATATCCGTCTGGATAAACGAACGGATCTCATAAACTGTAAGAGCTAAAAGAACCATATTACCAATGCAGGTTCTCCTAATTATTACGCAGGTGAAGTTTATTTTTTTTTAGTCGGTGCCATGTCCACCGCCCCCGCTATTTAAAGAAATAGCTTACTTGATCCTCACGCCAGTTGATTTCAAGTTTCGCAATTACGACAAATCGACGGCAAACAATAAAAAATGTATGCTAAAATGAATATACTACAGAGGAGAAAGGGGCGGTGGGGGAAATAGAGCAATCAGCGCGCATAAATCAACAATTTATTTTCATACTGAGTTAAGCCATATCTCTCTCTCTCTACTAATTCCATTTTAATTTTCCTTTTTCTGCCGCGCTTAACGTAAACATGAACATGAAAAAGGGGCAAAGAAAAAGTGGTTCGAAGTCGGCAACAACAACTTTCACCCAGCGACGAAGAGCGATATGTGGTAGAAAGAAAGTGAGACAAGTTGAATGCTTATATGTATACAAACTGGCAGCGAAGAAGAAAGTTAAGAAGCAGAATGACCATTTGTGGATGCGTTGGTCGGTTTGTGACAGAAACTTGTTATGCAGGAGAAGAAAGTTGCTGCGGTAGGCAAAATAATGTTGCTCGAATGGGACAGTTAGCGGGAGGGGAAAGGCAAAACGCCAATGAAGAAGATGCGGACGATCGCATATTGAAACCAAGATTAATATGAGAATATCCTTTACAAATCTTACGAATCTATTCGTTTCTTTCTTTCCCATTTTTGTTGTTGTTCTGCAACGGGAGTATATATAAATATTTTTATACCCTTGCAGAGGGTATTATAATTTTGACCAGAAGTTTGCAACGCAGTGAATTAGACGTCTCCGACCCTATAAAGTATATATATTCTTGATCAGCATCACCAGCCGAGTCGATCTAGCCATGTCCGTCTGTCCGTCTGTCTGTCCGTCTGTCGGTTGCTATGTAAACTAGTCCCTCAGTTTTAAAGCTATCGGGCTAAAACTTTGCACCAACCCTTCAATCTGTTGCAGGTAGTATATAAGTCGGAACGGCCGGAATCGGAACACTACATCACATAGCTGCCATAGGAACGATTGGGAAAAAGTGCCATAATTTCGTTATTTTTCAAGATAATTTATTTATTTTTTGGTAAACTCTATTTAATAGCAATTTTTGACATATCCTGAAAGTTTCATTAAAATCGGACCACTATATCCTATAGCTGCCATAGGAACGATAGGAGAAAATGGGTCATTGAGCATAACTCTGGTATTTCTTAAGACAATTAATTCATTCTTGAGAAAAACAGTTTTCATAGACATTAAAGCCTTTTTAGAAATTTTAAAACCAAAGATTGGATCACTATATCCTAAAGCTGCCATACAATCGATGGAACAGTTTAAAGGCAACTGGTCTGCAAGGGTATTTTAAGCTTCGGGTACCGAAGCTAGCCTTCCTTTCTTGTTTTTATTTGTTTCGCTTAACATAGTTTTTTATACCCTTGTAGAGGGTATTATAATTTTGACCAGAAGTGTGTAACACAGTTAAGTATGTATATTCTTGATCAGCATCACCAGCCGAGTCAATCTAGCCATGTCTGTCTGTCCGTCTGTAGGCTGCTATGTAAACTATTCTCTCAGTTTTAAAGTTATCGGGCTGAAACTTTGCACCAACCCTTCAATCTGTTGCAGGTAGTATATAAGTCGGAACGGTCGAAGTCGGAACACTACATCCCATAGTTGCCATAGGAACGGTTGGGAACATTTTTTGAGATAATTAATTCAATCTTAAGATATCATTATTTAATGCATATTTTAACCTATCCTGAAAGTATTATCAAAATCGGACCACTATACCCAATAGCTGTCATAGAAACGATGTGAGAAAATGGGTCATTGAGCATAACTTTGGTGTTTTTAAGACAATTAATTCATTCTTAGAAAATATAGTTTTTAGACATTAAGACCGTTTTATAAAATTAACAAGAAAGGAAGGCTAGCTTCGGCACCCGAAGCTTAGAATACCCTTGCAGACCAGTTGCCTTCAAACTGTGCGATCATTTGTATGGCAGCTATATTAGGATAGTGATCCGATTTTTGGTTGTTAATTTTCTAAAGCGACTTTAATGTCTATGAAAACTGTATTTCTTAAGAATGAATTAATCAACTCGAAAAACACCAGAGTTATGCTCAATGACCCATTTTCTCCCATCGTTCCTATGGCAGCTATAGGATATATTGATTCGATTTTTATGAAACTTTCAGGATACGTTTAAATAGTCATTAAAAATAGATTTCTAAAGAATGAATTGGTTATCTTAAAAAATGGCGAATTTATGCAGCTATGTGATGTAGTGTTCCGATTCCGGCCGTTCCGACTTATATACTACCTGCAACGGATTGAAGGGTCGGTGCAAAGTTTCAGCCCGATAGCTTAAAAACTGAGGGACTAGTTTACATAGAAACCGACAGACGGACAAACATACGGACAGACAGACAGACAGACAGACGGACAGACAGACGGACATGGCTAGATCGACTCGGCTGGTGATGCTGATCAAGAATATATATACTTTATAGGGTCGGAAATGTCTCCTTCACTGCGTTACAAACTTCTGGTTAAAATTATAATACCCTCTGTAAGGGTATAAAAACAAAAAAATCGGGATACTATATTCTATAGCTGCTACACAAACGATCGAACGGTTTGAAGGCTACTGGTCTGCAAGGGTATTCTAAGCTTGGGGCCCCGAAGCTAGCCTTCCTTTCTTGCTTTAAATATATATTTAAAATATTTCTGCTCTTGTCAATCGAAATTTAATTGTACGAGTAGGCACACCAACACACAGATTTACGAAAGCACTCGTGAAAAAAAAAAACATTGATAGTTTTGTTGACTTGCTTTTAGTCAGAGCTACAGGCCGGCTATGTCATTAACCTAAGTACATATGTATAAAAATGTGTTCGTTTCTGTTCGTCGAGGCAGTGAGCAAGAGAGATGACCAGAATAGACTAGGACAGAGAGTACGCGCCGAAAATTATCAATGGTCTTTGGATTGATTGAACTTCGGCAAACTTTAGTTATAAAGGGTCTTTCATCATAAAGGTTGAAAGACTCTTTAGTATAAGATATCAAAAACAAAAAAAGATGGAAAGAGCTAAAGACACCAGTCTAGTTTATTAGAACTCTTTGTGTGTGGTCACATATTGTTTATGAATTTACCCTCCTTGCCCCCTTTCGCATCCGTAATTCAAATAAAGGTGTTTTTACATTCCCATAGTTTATAAGCTATGAGATCTAGAGCCACATATTACCTATTTAGATTGTTTTGAAACGCAAGCAGATCGTTTTTTTATTTTTGCCATGCTTTGCATAAATTTGAAATATTTCATATTTTGAAGACTATAAGAGCTAGAATATCCTCCTTATTACATACTTATGTAGTAACTGCGCAGATCAAGTTATTTTAACATTTTTGTTACGTATAAAATTCAGCATAAATACATGTTATCATAAAGTTTATGCAAATATTGAATAGCGTTCTATGACGTCACAATTGAGTGAGTACTCTGAGTGTACCAAATGTCCGCTAAATGCTGTTCATTTGGATGAACGTGTTGAAATCAATATTGAACCAGAAAGAAAGGCTAGCTTCGGTACCCTAAGCTTAGAATATCCTTGCAGACCAGTTGCCTTAAAACTGTTTGATCGTTTGTATGGCAGCTGTAGGATATAGTGGTACGATTTGGATGAAACTTTTAGGATATGTTAAAATAATCATTTAATATAGCTTCCAAAGAAATAAATTAATTAACTTTAAAAATGGCGAATTTATGACACTTTTTCCCAATCGTTCCTATGGCAGCTATGTTATGTAGTGTTCCGATTCCGGCCGTTCCGACTTATATACTACCTGCAACAAATTGAAGGGTTGGTGCAAAGTTTCAGTCCGATAGCTTTAAAACTGAGAGACTAGTTTACATAGCAACAGACAGACGGACAGACAGACAGACAGACGGACAGACAGACAGACAGACGGACAGACAGACAGACGGACAGACAGACGGACCGACAGACGGACAGACAGACAGACGGACATGGCTAGATCGACTCGGCTAGTGATGCTGATCAAGAATATATATACTTTATAGGGTCGGAAATGTCTCCTTCACTGCGTTACAAACTTCTGGTCAAAATTATAATACCCTCTGCAAGGGTATAAAAACCTTAAATATTATGGTGAAAACTATAATTAAAAATCTCTAATACGGCTAAAAGTTACACTCAAGCAAAAATGTCAGGCAGAATTTTCGGACTGCAATTACGATCTAACAAAACAAAATAACGAACATAAACAATGCAGGTAGGTCGGAGAAACGGGAAGTGCGGGTGGGTGAGCAAGCATGAACAATGCGGGCGTCTCCCAAGCGAATGCGAAAGAGAGCAAGCGCATTTGATAAAGCTCTCTTTATATACTCTCCCGCTCGCTGGCATACGTACAGCTATCGCTCTCCAGCTCTCTCTCTCTCTTTACCTCAGTACGCTTTGTGTTCGCCTGATCGCGATTGTCGATTGTTGATAGCAACAACTACCAGCGACAGAAACTGATAAATGGCGGCGCAAAATCATTGACCTCAATTTTTTCGTCATGCGCCACACATACGCTTGCGGCTAATTGCATTGTGTGAGTGTGAGCAAGTGCAAGTTGACGAGCAAAAAAGGTAGTGGTGATGGGGGAAAAGGGGCGTGTCAACTGGCGTTATCGTTATGGATTTATCGTTCATAAGTTTAAACTATTTGGTTTAAATTGTTTGCTGTTGTATAACCGCTATTCATTCTTATTTGTTGCCGTCATTGAGCTTTGGGATGCATTCTGCAATAATGGCAAAGATGTCATAAATATTGATGTATGTACATATGTATGTAAATATGTATCTTGAGCATTCGTCAGTACGAAAAAAAATATATTGAAAATTGAAATGAATCAAATCAAAACGGAAAAAGTTGCGCAAAGACCATGCACTATTGCTGCTGCTGCTAAAACACGACGCCGTTAGCAATACCAGCAGCAGCAACAACATCACTCTTTCAAAAGGGCAAGGTCATGTACATACATATGTATTTGAGCTTGCTAAATAAAACGGGTTGTAAGAGAGAGAGAGAGAGAAACTGAGCTGTCCTTGTGGTTAGTCTTGATTTCGGCCTACTCCCGTTGTAGTTTCAGTTGTGACCCAGTTTCCAATTTTCGGACGAAGCTAGCAAAAAAACCAAGCAGATAACGAGCACAATGCCAAATCTTAAGTAAAACGCAAAAGGCTCCTTGTTACACATCCACCGGTAATTGATTTGCAGTTATTTGCTCCAATAGATTGTATTAGATTTAATCAGCTCTAAGAAATTAAGTTGTTATGAATATCTATTCAAAGGCATTAGCGAATACAAATTAGGTTGCGAATATCAGCCCTGATATTTGCAGATACAAATTTACCAAAAAACAAGAAAGGAAGGCTAGCTTCGGAACCCGAAGCTTAGAATACCCTTGCAGACCAGTTGCCTTCAAACTGTTTTGATCAATTGGATGGCAGCTATAGGATATAGTGATCCGATCTTTGGATTTTAAATTTCTAAAACGGCTTTAATGTCTATAAAAACTGTATTTGTCAAGAATGAGTTAATTGTCTTCAAAAACTCCAGAGTTATGCTCAATGATCCATTTTCTTCCATCGTTCCTATGACAGCTATAGGATATAGCCCAATTTTAATGAAACTTTCAGGATATGTTAAAATAGTCATTAATAAGAGTTTCCTAAGAACTAAATAAAATATCTATAAAAATGGCAAATGGTGCCCTTTTCCTAATCGTTCCTATGGCAGATATGTGATGTAGTGTTCCGATTCCAGCCGTTCCGACTTATATACTACCTGCAACAGATTGGAGGGTCGGTGCAAAGTTTCATCTCGATAGCTTTAAAACTGAGAGACTAATTTACAGTTTATAGTTTTCCGATTGTTGGTTTTCAATTCTATAAAACGGCTTTAATGTCTTGAAAAACACCAAAATTATGCTTAATAATACATCATTCCATCGTTCCTATGGCAGCTTTTGGATATAGTGGTCGGATTTTGATAATACCCTCAGGATAGGTAAAAATAATTATTAAATAATGTTGTGTAAAAAAATAATTAATTAACTTAAAAAAACGGCGTATTTATGGTATTTTTTCCAATCGTTCCTATGGCAGCTATGTGATGTTGTGTTTCGATCCCGGCCGATCCGACTTATATGCTGATGGTCGTTTTCTAAGCAGCCAAAATCTGAACACTACACCTCATCGACGCTTTAAGAATGATTATTACTTTCCATGACCGATTGCAGCTACTGGTCTTGAACTACTAATTCCCTCTCCCTCGATTTGGGTCATATGCAAAATTTTGCGATTCCTCCTTCTGCTGTTTCTGACCTGACCTGGTTTCCCATTTGGTACGAGGTCAGTTCCTCAATTACGAGCGAAGGCGAACTCAAAATCAACGACGAGTGACGTCACGGGGAGCTATTGCAGACTTAGGAAGCGAAGAAGCTAATTCTTCTCGCCCTCCCCCCGCATTGCGTTTCCCTTGGCCAGGTCGCTTTTCGGTGCTGAAGGGTCTTTAAATAAAAACCTATAATACGGCTTGAGGTAGGTTCGAGTGGGAGATCGTGGAGTCGAAAAAGAGCCACTAAATCGCCCTTCGCATATTCCCTAATGCACATGCAGGTATAAGGTTGTGTGAATATAACGCTGCTGATATTGCCGAGCAATAATATATTTTGTGTGTGCATTCGTGTGCGTGTTTATTGCATCTCTCTTCCCCGAAACTCTCTCAGACAGGATTTAGAAGAAAAGGGATATAAATACAGAAATAATATTACAAGTTTTTCATAAAATACGCTCGCTACATTTAGAAACCTCGATTTTTAAAACTAAAAACATATTTAAAAAAATATTATTTTGAAAACTTTTTACAACTTAATATTATTCTTCTCTCCTTAAAAATTAGTTTTTCTATGGCTTCTATAAATACAAAAATTCCATAGTAAATCTTACCTGATGAAATCGAATTGACTGAGTCACTTCGCGGCGTATGTTGCATTCCTAAGCCCAAACCTATCATTCCTCCCCCTCCGCTAGCTCCGCCTCCAATGAGGCCGTTCGAGTTGCAATTTGTCTGGTGCAGGCTCATAGCACCAACACCGCCACCTCCTGCGCCCCCTAGACCGTTCTGTTGCAGGTGAAGTGTCGTGGTGGGCGTCGAGGGCGTTGTAGAGTTGATGAGTCCGTGGCTATTCTGCATTTGCTGCTGCATCCCATTCAAGCCTAGAGTGGTGGATCCGGAACCATAGTGTCCGTTCGAGCAATTGGCGGCTGCTCCACTTCCGTTTATCGGGATAATGGTTGTCTGGGCGGGTAATGTGCCATGCATGGCCAGAGATATAACACTTTGCTGCTGCAGTTGGTTTAGTCCGCTGCTGTTGGAGCCGACATACGGGCCAGAGTCGTTGCCGCAAAGCCAGAGCTCCTGGTCGCAGTAGTCGTGTGAGTCCAGCGACGAGGGCGACATATTGACCCCCGAGGGCAAAACGAGCCCGTTCGAGGAGGAGGTAACCTCCGAGGAGGACTCCTCCGGCAGACGCATGAAGCCGCCGTTGTTTGACCAGCGCCGCTTCATCCTCTGATATCCGATGGTCGCCGTTTTGGGGCCGTACCAAAAAATACTCCGCAGCCGGTTGGGTACAATCGCTTGTCCCTGGCAGTTTTTCCGGATGGTAAGTATGGAGAAGTGTTATTTCCTGTTATGATATCTTGCTGCTCTGTGAAGCTGGTAAAGAATCTATTCAGAGATTCTGCTCACTTTCTGCGCTTTCTTTTCTGATATTTTTCTGGCAGTACTAGTGGTATTTTTTTCTCACTTGCTTGCGTTCAAAATACATTTTCGCCCGCTTTCCTCCTCATTTAATACGCGGAAGAATTGAGATTGAGAGCTGTAATAAAAAACGGGTTCAACCCATAAACATGAGTCTGTATCGAAAGTGTCCCAAAACAAACCCGTTTCGACGGCTCCTCCAACATTTTGTGGTCACACTGAAAAACAAGAAGGTTCAACGCACCTGGGCGAGGCAAGCTCATGAAATTTTCATTTCATTTAATTGCAAATTTTTGTTCTTCCTTGTATAAACTGTGCTGGTGAGTAGCGTAGCTCACTTCCAGCCAAAATGAATACGTAATTCTTGAATAGATGAACCAAACGGGCTGTCTAAGCCCCAAGACACATGTTGCGTATCTTGCTGAGAATATCGCGTTTAGCGAAAACTTTTTTGCAGAGATTACAAACCCATATCACAATCTTTACCTCTTAGCCGGGCAGATTTATGATCATATGTATATGAGTTGGACCGACAACTAAATAAATATATCAGATTTCGCATCAATTACTCTGTGTTCTGTTCTTCTCCTACTTTGGATTTATGGTGTGTGCGCGTTAGCGACACTTAAATGTCGCATTAAAAATACTATGGGTTGGGTTGTCTAATTTGTATGGAATACCAGATTTATCGTATATGGTTTCGGCTCAATCGATAATTTTGGAAATAATCTGTTTGAGCACTTGTCACACTTGTCTAAATATCCTGACAGTCGATTTTGTTTACTTGCTCTATCATCGACTTCCAAATGTGTGTTGCACCTCAATTAAATATGAACAACAAAAACCAAATCATTGGATGGAATCGATGGGTTTAAGGATAAATTCCATCCTTTCCTTGTATAGTCAACCGATTCGATCTAGCCATTTACGAAAGTTCGTCTGCTATTTCTAGTCTTTTAGTTTCAAAGCTATCAGGTTGTAATCAAGCACTAACTATTCTTTCTTATAATACCCTTTGCAGAGGGTATTATAATTTTGAGCCTAAAAATTGTATATGTATATTCATGATCAGCGTTTGCTTCGCAAACTAATCTCCGAGTTGTAATGCTGTTGGCAAAAACTTTACCCAGAGCCTGCTTTCTGTTTCAAGTAGAATATAAGTCGGAAAGGTCGAAACCGAAACCCTACATCACATAGCCTTCCTTTCTTGTTTTCATACCCTTGCAAAGGGTATATTAAATTTGACCAGAAGTTTGCCACGCGGTGAAGGAGACATCTCCGAGCCCACAAAGTATACAGCATAATCAGCCGAGTCGACCTAGTCATGTCCGTCTGTCTGTCTGTTCCTAGGCAAACTAGTCTCTCAGTTTTTAAGCTATCAGGCTGAAACTATGCACCAGCCGGACAGGCCGGTATCGGAACCCTACATCACATAGCTGTCATTGGAACGATTGGAAAAAAAGGTCGTAAATTCAACATTTTTTTATGACAATTAATTGATTCTTTGTAAATCACTATTTAATAGTTATATTAACCTTTCCTGAAAGTCATATCAAAATCGAGCAACTGTATCCTATAGCCGTCATAGGAACGATGGGATAAAATGGGTCATTGAGCATAACTCTGATGTTTTTCAAGACAATTATTTCTTTCTTGGGAAATACATTAAAACTGTTTTAGAAAATTTGGAACCAAAAATCGGTTAACTATATCCAATGAAGGCAACTGGTCTGCAAGGGTATTCTAAGCTTTTGGGGCCCGAAGCTGGCCTTTCTTTCTTGCCCTTGCAGAGGGTATTATAATTTTTACCAGAAGTTTGTAACGCAGTGAGGGAGACGTCTCCGACCCTATAGAGTATATATATTCTTGATAAGCATTACCAGCCGAGTCGATCTAGCCACGTCCGTCTGTCGGTTGCTATGTAAACTAGTCTCTCAGTTTTAAAGCTATCGGGCTGAAACTTAGCACCGACGCTTTAATCTGTGGCAGGTAGTATATAAGTCGGAACGGCCGGAATCGAAACACTACATCACATAGTTGCCATAGGAACGAAGGAAGGAAGTGCCATAAATTCGCCACTTTTTAAGATAATTTATTTTTTTAACAAACTCTATTTAATGACTATTTTAACATATCCTGAAAGTATCATCAAAATCTGACCGCTATATCATATAGCTGCCATAGGAACAATGGAAGAAAATGGGTCATTGAGCATTACTCTGGTGTTTTTCAATACAATTAATTCATTCTTGAGAAATACAGTTTTCATAGACATTAAAGCCGTTTTAGAAAATGAAAACCTAAAAATCGGATGACTATATCCTATAGTCATTTATTTAACAGCTCATCTCATAAATAAATATTTCATGTTACCAGAATAAATTGCATTGGCAATTGTTTGGCGATTAGTTCATGGACTAGGTTGGGTGATGTCCGACTCAATCGCAATTTCGGGGCACAATAAGAATTTGCTTAACGTTTGCAATGCAGTGAGAACAAACCGAGAGCATTGACTCATCCGGCGATTTACAGGTGAATCATTATTTTTTTTATAGTTGTATGTATAGACGGTTGCCGCAGCTCTATGCCTCGATCTTTTTTTTTGGCTTCCCACCATTAAAAAATACCTGCATGGGGAGAGCAGAAGGAGAGGTAAACGATAATAAAGCAAAAGTCTGTAACTTTTTCTCTTTTCATTTTTATGTATATACTGGTAAAGCGCCAAATAACCGGTTTTAAGCCAGAGTGAGATAAAGCAAAAACTTAGAACCAAATCGAAACAAAAGAATCAGAATCAACCCGAAGGAAAAATAGAAACTAAGTAAAGAGCCAAAACAAGTCAAAAATAAAACTTTACATTTGTATACCCTTGCCGAGGGTATTATAATTTTGACCAGAAGTTTGTAACGCAATGAAGGAAACGTCTCCGACCCTATAAAGTATACCTATTCTTGATCATCATCAGGTTGCTATGGAACCTAGTCTCTTAGTTTTAAAGCTATCGGACTGAAACTTTGCACTGACGCTTCAATCTCTTGCAGGTAGTATATAAGTCAGAACGGTCGGAATCGGAACACTACAAATTTTTAAAGATCGATTGGGAAAAAATTCCATAAATTCGCCATTTTTTAAGATATTTTATTTATTTCTAAGGAAACTCTATTTAATGACCATTATAACATATCCTGAAAGATTCATTATAATCGGACTACTATATCCTACAGCTTCCATAGAAACGATGGGAGAAAATGGGTCATTGAGCATAACTCTGGTGTTTATCAAGACAATTAATTCATTCTTGAGAAATACAGTTTTAAGAAATTAAAATCCAAAAATTGGATTACTATATACTATAGCTGCCATACAAACGATCGAACGGCTTAAAGGCAACTGGTCTGCAATGGTATTCTAAGCTTCAGGTACCGAAGCTAGCCTTCCTTTCTTGTAATGTACTATTTTACTTGTTTGTTACCCAATTTTGCTTTAAAGTTTGCAAAGCATAAATCATATGTACTTGAGAGCCGTTGAGAACGCATTACCTTCATATACATGTGTAGGAATATGCGCCTTCAATTTAAATATACTGTATTAGCTATTGGTTCAAAAAGTATGTGGTGGTCCAATGGTTAGGACGTTTGGCTGAGAGCACGAAGGTCTTAGGTTCGAACCCCAGACCAGTCTCGGTATAAATACTTTTTTTTTGTTCTTGAATTATTTTGTTTATAACCAAGACCCTGTTAAAGAACAGTCGGGAATCTCGACTATAACGTTATTACTTGTTTTTTTTTGTCTTTGTCAGCTATGCACTTCTGTTAGCTAAGCAAATTTCCAATAATCAAGTATTGTACCTAAAAATTAGCCACAAAATCCAAAAAAGTGCAAACGACCGTGGCTGCAGTTCAAAAATGGAACTGCGCCACGTACATCACTCCCTTGTCGAATGAATAAGACGAGAGGGCACAATAAATACCCGCTAACAACAAGCAATCTGTTTATTCGCTCAAACAAACGGTAAATCGCTTGCGTTCGGATATAGTGATCCGATTTTAGGTGTTAAATTTTCTAAAACGGTTTTAATGTCTATGAAAACTGTATTTCTCAAGAATGAATTAGTCTTGAAAAACACCAGAGTTATGCTCAATGACCCAGTTTCTCCCATCGTTCCTATGGCAGCTATAGGATATAGTAGTCCGATATTAATGAAACTTTCAGGATATGTTAAAATAGTCATTAAATAGAGTTTTCTAAGAAATAAATAAAATATCTTTACAAATTTATGGCACTTTTTCCCAACCGTTCCTATGGCAGCTATGTGATGTAGTGTTCCCATTCCGTTGCGTCTTATATACTACCTACAACAGATAGAAGAGTAGGTGCAAAGTTTCAGCCCAATAGCTTTAAAACTGAGAGCCTAGTTTGCGTAGAAACAGACAGACGGGCAGACAGACAGACGGACGGACGGACAGGCAGACAGACGGACAGACAGGCAGACATACAGACGGACATGGCCAGATCGACTCGGCTGATGATGGTGATCAAGGTCGGAGATGTCTCCTTGACCGCGTTGCAAACTTCTGGTCAAAAATATAATATTTTCTGTAAGGATAACAATAATATAATATTAATTAATATATACGTGGTCTGTTCAAAAAGTATCGCGAATTTTGAATTTTCGTGGGTTACGTATATTCGAATTTCGATTTTTTTTGTGGCGTTATGTTGGTACACATGTCTCTCACTTATGCCGACAAGCTCGGCCATTTTTAATGTTCACTTAATTGTTGACAGCTGCTTTGCTTGCACGTGTTTTGTATCGTCTTCGATTTTTTGATTTTTCGCCGCGAAATTCGTACCAAAATGGCTCAATTGCGACCAAAAACAGCATCGCATGAACATTGCTAATGAGATGTTAAACTCTGTCCGCGACGACCCAAACTTGCTCCAGAGGGTCATAACTGGTGACGAATCGTGGGTTTACGGTTATGACGTGGAAACCAAAGTTCAATCATCTCAATGGAAGCTGCCGCACGAACCAAGACCGAAAAAAGCTCGCCAAGTTCGGTCGAATGTGAAAGTTTTGCTCACAGTTTCCTTCGATTGCAGGGGCTTGGTGCATCATGAGTTCTTGCCACAGGGAAGAACGGTCAATAAGGAATATTACCTGCAAGTTATGCGCAATTTGTGCGAAGCAATCCGCCAGAAACGGCAGGATTTGTGGAAGAACAAAAATTGGCTTTTGCACCACGATAACGCACCTGCTCACACATCGTTGCTTGTGCGCAACTTTTTGGCCAAAAACAACACACTAATGATGCCGCAGCCACCGTATTCCCCAGATCTGGCCCCCTGTGACTTTTTCTTGTTCAATAAACTGAAGAGGCCCATGAAATGACGACGTTACGCTACGCTTGACGAGATAAAGACGGCATCGAAGGAGGAGCTGAACAAGATTAAAAACAAGAAAGGAAGGCTAGCTTCGGTACCCGAAGCTTAGAATACCCTTGCAGGCTAGTTGCTTTAAACCGTTCAATCGTTTGTATGGCAGCTATAGGATATAGTAATCCGATTTTTGGGTTTTTAAATTTCTAAAAAGGCTTTACTGTCTATGAAAACTGTTTTTATCAAGAATGAATTAATTGTCTTGAAAAACACCAGAGTTATGCTCAGTGACCCATTTTTTCCCATAGTTCCTATGGCAGCTATAGGATATAGTGGTCCGATTTTAATGAAACTTTTAGGATATGTTAAAATTGCTATTAAATAGAGTTTACCAAGAAATAAATAAAAAACCTTTAAGAATGGCGAATT
Source organism: Drosophila setifemur (assembly GCA_021224005.1). Classification (NCBI taxonomy): domain Eukaryota; kingdom Metazoa; phylum Arthropoda; class Insecta; order Diptera; family Drosophilidae; genus Drosophila; species Drosophila setifemur. The sequence goes on from JAJJHY010010898.1 coordinate 764,066, forward strand.
TATGGCTTTTTTTCCCAATCGTTCCTATGGCAGCTACGTGATCTAGTGTTCCGATTCCGGCCGTTCCGACTTATATACTAACTGCAACAGATTGAAGGGTCGGTGCAAAGTTTAAGCCTGATAGCTTTAAAACTGAGGGACTAGTTTACATAGCAACCGACAGACGGACAGACGGACAGACGGACAGACGGACAGACAGACGGACAGACGGACAGACGGACAGACGGACATGGCTAGATCGACTCGGCTGGTGATGCTGATCAAGAATATATATACTTTATAGGGTCGGAAATGTCTCCTTCACTGCGTTACAAACTTCTGGTCAAAATTATAATACCCTCTGCAAGGGTATAACAAGAACGGAGGCTAGCTTCGGAACCCGAAGCTTAGAATACCCTTGAAGACCAGTTGCCTTCAAACTGTTTTGATCGATTGTATGGCAGCTATAGGATATAGTGATCCGATCTTTGGATTTTAAGTTTCTAAAACGGCTTTAATGTCTATGAAAACTGTATTTCTCAAGAATGATTTAATTGTCTTGAAAAACTCCAGAGTTATGCTCAATGACCCATTTTATCCCATCGTTCTTATAGCAGCTATAAGATATAGTGATCCGATTTTAATGAAACTTTTAGGATATGTTTAAATAGTCAATAAATAGAGTTTCCCAAGATATAAATAAAATAACTTAAGAAATTGCGAATTTATAAAACTTTTTCCCAATCGTTCCTATGGCAGCTATGTGATGTAGTGTTCTGATTCCGTCCGTTCCGATTTATATACTACCTGCAATATATTGACGGATTGGTGCAAAGTTTCAGCCCGATAGCTTTAAAACTGAGAGACTAGTTTACATAGCAACCGACAGACGGACAGACAGACGGACAGACAGACAGACAGACGGACATGGCTAGATCGACTAGGCTGGTGATGCTGATCAATAATATATATACTTTATAGGGTCGGAAATGTCTTCTTCACTTTGTTACAAACTTCTGGTCAAAATTAGAATACCATCAAGGGTATAAAAAGGAAAGACTGTCTAAGATTTGGGTGGAAAGGTGCTGGGAAGGCAAGGGATGGGACGCCGAGCTAAGATTTGGACAGCATTTAGAAAAAAAACTTGTCGTGCAACTGAATTTTTCGAGCAGAAATACAAAAACAATACAAACAGGTTGTTCCTTGGCGATTTTGCTTTGTTGTCTAAAAAAATATTTCTGAAAACATCAGTAGAAAAACCGAGCGAAGCGCGTATTTATCGCATTGGTAGTATACTACACTCACTTACACTTATATTTATTTTATTTTGTGTGTGTGTGAGTGTATGTATGTACGAGGTGCGCTGCGATATATACATATGAACAACCTTTGTCTTGTTTTGTTCTTGTTGTTGATGCTCTTTGTTTTGCGGCTCGTTTATTTTTCTCATTTTACTTATTTGTGGTTCTCCCTGGATTTTATTCTGCGGGCTCTGGTAACCCAAGTTGAGTGGAGTACAAAAGGTTTAAAATCGGAATCAAAAATCTTAAGGCAACGCGCACACTCAGATGACTTTCAATCTCTCCACCCTTAGCAGCATAAAATTGCNTACATAAATACATAGCTATAAATATGAAAATATTATAATTTTGACCAGAACTTTGTAACGCAGTGAAGAAGACATCTGCAACGGCATAAAGTATATGTATTCTTGCTCGAAATCTTCATCCAAGTTGATCTAGCAATTTCCGTCTGTCTGTCAATCCGTCTTTCGGTTACTACGCTGAAAATTTGACCAAGCCTTCTTTCTGTTACAGGTAGTGTATAAGTCAGAATGGACGAAAACAGAACATCATATCACATAGCTGTCAATATCTACTTAAGTCATTATTAAAGACTCATAAAAATCGGACTACATATATATAGCTGCCATATTAACGATGGAAAACAAGTAAGAACGTTACAGTCGAGTTTCCCGACTGTTACAGACCCTGTAAAAATTTGGTTATGAGCTAAATAAATCAAAACCAAAAAAAAACAAGAAAGGAAGGCTAGCTTCGGTACCCGAAGCTTAGAATACCCTTGCAGACCAGTTGTGCTTAAGCCGTTCGATCGTTTGAATGGCAGCTATAGGATATAGTGATCCGATCTTTTGTTTTTAAATTTCTAAAAAGGCTTTAATGCCTATGAAAACTGTTTTTCTCAAGAATGAATTAATTGTCTTGAAAAACACCAGAGTTATGCTCAATGACCCATTTTTTCCTATCGTTCCTATGACAGCTATAGGATATAGTAGTCCGATTTTGATGAAACTTTCAGGATAAGTTAAAATAGTCATTAAAAAAAATTTTTTAAAAATAAAGAAATTATCTTGAAAAACAGAAAATTATTGGCACTTTTTCCCAATCGTTCCTATGTGATGTAGTTTTCCGATTCCGGCCGTTCCGACTTATATACTACCTGCAACAAATAAAAAGGGTCGGTGCAAAGTTTCAGCCCGATAGCTTCAAAACTGAGAGATTAGTTTACATAGCAACAGACAGACAGACAGACAGACGGACGGTCAAGATCAAGAATATATATCGATTGACAAGAGCAGAATTATTTTAAATATATATTTAAAGCAAGAAAGGAAGGCTAGCTTCGGTACCCGAAGCTTAGAATACCCTTGCAGGCTAGTTGCTTTCAAACCGTTCAATCGTTCCTATGGCAGCTGTAGGATATAGTAGTCCGATTTTGATGAAACTTTCAGGATATGTTAAAATAATCATTTAATATAGCTTTCTAAGAAATACATTTATTAACTTTAAAAATGGCGAATTTATTTCACTTTTTCCCAATCGTTTCTATGGCAGCTATGTGATGTAGTGTTCCGATTCCGGCCGTTCCGACTTATATACTAAATGCAACAGATTGAAGGGTTGGTGCAAAGTTTCAGTCCGATAGCTTTAAAACTGAGGGACTAGTTTACATAGCAACCGACAGACGGACAGACGGACAGACGGACAGACAGACGGACAGACGGACATGGCTATATCGACTCGGCTGGTGATGCTGATCAAGAATATATATACTTTATAGGGTCGGAGACGTCTCCTTCACTGCGTTACAAACTTCTGGTCAAAATTATAATACCCTCTGCAAGGGTATAAATATATTTACACCGATTCCGGTCTGGGATTCGAACCCAAGATCTTCACGCTTTCAATCTAACGTCGTAACCATTCGACCACAAAAAACTTTATAAATCAGCAGCTAATACAGTAAAAATATATTGAAGGCACACATTCATACAAATGTATATAAGAGGTAGTGGCAGCTGCAGCTACAGCGGCACTTCCGTGAAATATCAACCACCGAACGCAAGCGTTTTACCGTTTGTTTGACCAAAGACACAGATTACTTGTGTTTAGCGCTTGTAAACTTAACGTATTTATTGTGCGCTTTCTAATTAACCAATCTTAATAAAATTTCCAGGATCGGTAGAAATCTATGCTCCATTGCATGTGTATTTAAAAAAAAAAATTTTTTTGTTAATTGTGCAGTGCAGGGCAGTGCAAAAATTAAAATACAAATTGCGGGGACGGTGGGCGTGGCGCCGACAAAAAAAAAATATACTTCAGCTGCGTCAGTATTAGGAGAATCTACACTGGTAATACGGTTCCTCTAGCTCTTACAGTTGCTGAGATCCGTGTGTTCATCCAGACGGACGGACGGACGAACGGACGGACGGAGGGACAGACGGACATGGCTAAATCGACTCAGCTCGTCATGCTGATCAAGAATATATATACTTTTTGTACTATTCACAAACTTAATATACCTTTTACATACCTTTTAATATACCTATTTACTACATTCAACAAGTTGTGAATAAAGCTACAAGGATAAAGATCCAAATGTGTGTAGTCTATTAACTTCCCTTAACGCTGAAATACGCACACGGTAGTTTAGGGTGTAAGATCAAGGTCGAACATCATCTAGATTAAGTTCATACTCAATTAACTTAAGAAAACACTAAGAGAAACGTTCGACCTTGGTAGAAACTTTTGACTATCTTGGGGATATTTGACAAAGCTTTTGAACTGGCGTTAAAATTGGAAAGACGCATGCTGCCAAACATGGTAAAAAAAAATACATACATAAGTCTGTACATAAGAACATAGACAAAGCTTGTCGTAATGATCAATAAAGAAGTAGTTTAAACAAGAGAAAAGATGGTGATGGTATTCGGGTAACGAAATAGCATATCCCTTATGAATCATTTTCGAAGTTCCAAGAGGTATAAAATGTATTTATCTAACAACTCCACAACAAAACAAGAAAGAAAGGCTAGCTTCGGTACCCTAGCTTAGAATACCCTTGCAGACCAGTTGCACTCAAACCGTTCGATCGTTGCAATGGCAGCTATAGGATATAGGGATCCGATTTTTGCTTTTGAATTTTATAAAACGGCATTAATGTGTTTGAAAACTATATTTTCCAAGAACAAATACATTGTCTTGAAAAACACTAGAGTTATACTCAATGGCCCCATTTCTCACATCGTTCCTATGGCAGCTTTAAGATATAGTGGCCCGATTTTGATGAAACTCTCAGGATATGTTAACATAGTCATTAATTAGAATTTTTGTAAAATAAATAAATTATTTTAGAAAATGACGAATTTATGGCACTTTCCCAACCGTTCCTATGGCAGCTATGTGATGTAGTGTTCCGATTCCGGCCGTTCCGACTTATATACTACATGTAACAGATAGAAGGGTCGGTGATAAGTTTCAGCACGATAGCTTTAAATGTGAGAGACTAGTTTACAAAGCAACCGACAGACGGACAGACAGACAGACGGACATGGCTAGATCGACTCGGCTGGTGATACTGATATATATACTTTATAGGGTCGGAAATGTCTCCTTCACTGCGTTACAAACTTCTGGTCAAAATTAGAATACCCACTGCAAGGGTATAATATAATAGGAATTTTTAAAATATATTGTATGCATTGCTCAAAAAAACATAGGCAAACAAGTACGAACATCGAAGTCGAGTTTCCCGACTGTTACAGACCCTGTACAAATTTGGCCTGTAAACTTTAGGTATTTATTGTGCGCTTTCTAATTAACCTCCAATCTATGCTCCAATTGCATGTGTATTTTTAAAAAAATGTTTGCTTGAAAATTGTGCAGTGCAGGGCAGTGCAAAAATTTAAATTTAAATTGCGGGGGCGGGGTGCGTGGTGCCGACTTAAAAAAATAAACTCTAATTGCCTCAGTATTAGGAGAATTTACACTGGCAATGCGGTTCCTCTAGCTCTTACAGTTGCTGAGATCCGTGTGTTTATCCAGACGGACAGACGGACATGGCTATATCGACTCAGCTCGTCATGCTGATCAAGAATATATATACTTTGTGGGGTCTGCCACGCCTCCTTCTGCCTGTTACATACATTTGCACAAACTTAATATACCCTTTACCCTTTGGGTACAGGGCCTAAAAATCGATTTAATTTACCGAAAAACGAGCGTAATCCTTAAAATGCTTATTGGACCACTGTGACTCGTGTAAAAGTATATCGATGGCTGACACTCGAAAGCCAATTGCCTGGACTTCCTATTCCCTCTCTATTCACTTAAGAAAAACAAGAAAGGAAGGCTAGCTTCGGTACCCGAAGCTTAGAATACCCTTGCAGACCTGTTGCCTGTTTGATCGTTTGTATGGCAGCTATGGCATATAGTGATCCGATTTTTGGATTTTAATTTTCTAAAAAGGCTTTAATGTCTATGAAAACTGTATTTCTCAAGAATTAATTATTAATTTTCCCCATCGTTCCTATGACAGCTATAGGATATAGTAATCAGATTTTGATTAAACTTTCAGGATATGTTAAAATAGTTATTAATAAGAGTTTCGAAAGAAATAATTAATATATATTTACAAATGGCGAATTTATGGCACTTTTACCCTCAGCAAGTGTATAACAACAGTCAACTATAAGGCAAAAATTCTATACTGGGACCGCTGGAAGGAGGGTGAATGGGGTTGTATATTAGGCTCGCTAAAACAAATCCCCATTAACCTACACGCTCACAATAACATCTGTATGTATGTATGTTACATATATTTGTATGTTTGCAAAGGGAACCCGGATCCTTTTAATTTCCTGCTGGTATTTTCCTACATAGCGGGAAAACGCTGCATGATTTCCATTTGCAAAGGTACTCGGTCGTTCTTTTTGGTTTTTATACTTTGCAATGTTTTATAATATTCGTTTTTTTTTATTCTTGATGTATTTCAAGAGGCGCTTATAAAAAAATTGGTACAGGGTATTTTTCAGTCGAAAAAATTGACTTTAATGTTCTTTTTAAGACAATTTATTTATTATTAATAAATCCCCTTTTAATAGCTATGTTAACCTATCTGTAAGTGTTATAAATTTTAAACTACTATTTTCTATAGCTTTTATAGGAACGATGGGAGAAAATGGGTCGTTGACCATAACTCTGGTGTTTATCAATATAATTGATTCATTCTTGTATAATATATTATCCATAGACCCAAAAGCCTATTTAAACCAGAAAGAAAGGCTAGCGTTGGGGCCCGAAGCTTAAAATACCCTTGCAGACCAGTTGCCTTCAAACCGTTCGATAGTTCGTATGGCAGCTATAAGATATAGTGATCCGATTTTTGTTTTTCATTTTCTAAATTGGATTTAATCTTTATAAAGTATATTTATTAATAAACACCAGAGGTCTGGTCTATGACCCATTTTCTCCCATCGTTCCTATGGCACCTATAGGATATAGTGGTCCGATTTTGATAAGACTTTTAAGATGTTGCATAATTATAATTTTGATAAGACTTTAGGAATGTTTACATTCAAGGGTATTATAAAAATGAAAAACAAGAATCCGACCACTATATCCTATAGCTGTCATACAATCTACCGAAAGATTCAAGGCAGCTGGTGATCAAGGGTATTCTAAGCTTCGGAACCATTAGCTAGCCTTCCTCTCTTGTTATAAGCTTCCTTAGACATGGATCCATATCCAATATGAGCTCCAGCATTATTCATTCAGCTGTTTACATTCACAGACAGATATCTTTCAGTTCTTCCAGCTAATTCTATGCACACAAAATCAATTAACATCAACAGCATAACTAAAATCCATAGAATTAATTCCGTGGCCCCTAAAAGGTTTACACTGTTTTGTGGAGGCTTTTCCGAGTCTTAAAAACCTGAAAAATGTGAATAAATAAAAACAAAAAATTTACGGGGCAGCGAACTTATTGGGGAAGAAACAATTAGAGCTTTGATGCTGCAAACAGCTATCAATAAGCAAAAGCATAAATAATAAGGGGCTAGCCCTGCGTCACCATGGCTCCAACGGGTAAAAAAACGGGTTGGGCTATCTAAAAAAACGCGCCTTAATCATTTCCTTTTCCGGTTAAGCGGTGTATCTTTCTTTTTATTCTTTGCCGTAGCCGATTTGCATTTAAATTCGAGAATGTTATATGCATATGACGATCTAACTGATGACTGACCTCTTCGGCAGCAATGAATACACATCAAAGCTAATATATGGGTAATGAGACACTTCTTTAACACATCTCGTCGACCTTGACATGTTTTCTATTTCCGTTTAAGAGACATTAAAATACATTTGTCATTTAGTTCAAAACTGTATGTTCTTAAAATATTCTTAAATATTTGCATTAGTCATTATTGCAGAATGTATTATAATTTTGACCAGAAGTTTGTAACGCAGTGAAGAAGAGATCTACGACCCTATAAAGTATATATATTCTTGATCAGCATCACCAGGCGAGTCGATCTAGCCATGTCCGTCTGTCTGTCTGTCCGTCTGTCTGTCCGTCTGTCTGTCCGTCTGTCTGTCTGTCTGTCCGTCTGTCGGTTGCTATGTAAACTATTCTTTCAGTTTTAAAACTATCGGGCTGAAACTTTGCAACAACCCTTCAATCTGTTGCAGGTAGTATATAAGTTGGAACGGCCGGAATCGGAACACTACATCACATAGCTGCCATAGGAACGATTGTGAAAAAGTATCATAACAGACAGACAGACAGACGGACAGCCAGACGGACATGGCTCGATCGACTCGCCTGGTGATGCTGATCAAGAATATATATACTTTATAGGGTCGGAAATGTCTCCTTCACTGCGTTACAAGCTTCTGGTCAAAATTATAATACCCCCCGAAGCTTAGAATTCCCTTGCAGACCAGTTGCTCGCAAACCGTTTTAGACCCTGTACCCAAAGGGTACATTATAAGGATGGTACAGGGTCTGTAACAGTCGGGAAACTCGACTGTAACGGTTATACTTGTTGGTTTTTAATTTTATAAAACGGCATTATTGTCTTTGAAAACTATATTCTCCAAGAACAAATTCATTGTCTTGAAAAACACGAGAACTATGCTAAATGACCCCATTTCTCACATTGTTCCTATGGCAGCTATAGGATGTAGTGGTCCGTTTCGACTTATATACTACCTGCAACAGATTGAAGGGTCAGCGCAAAGTTTCAGCCCGATAGTTTTAAAACTGAGAGACATAGCAACCGACAGACGAACAGACAGACAGACAGACGGACAGACAGACGGAAATGGCTAGATCGACTCGGCTGGTGATACTGATCAAGAATATATATACTTTAGAGGGTCGGATACGTCTCCTTCACTGCGTTACAAACTTCAGGTCAAAATTATAATACCCTCTGTAAGGGTATAAAAATCCGCCTGCGAAAGCTTTAATCTTTTGTAGTGGAACGCATTTGACAGGAAACTTACACAGAAAACAACTGACAATATAAGGTACTGAATGCAATTGGGTACAAGGACAACTGGTGCATGATGGCTGTACCTTTTCCTAAGAGTACATGAGCGCCGAAAGTTTTCACTCATTACTTTGGCCAGCATCCAGCTACCTTTATAAGTTTTATTGAATTTGCAGCGGAGTTGAATTTCTATCCTGTTTGTTAAAAGGAATAATGCATTTCACTTTATTGGAATGAAAAAGTTACTACAAAATTTAAATTTTGCTAAATTTGCTAAATATTTCGTAGAAAGTAGAGAGGGCTAAGAAGAGTAAAAAGAAAAGCCAAGAACTAACAATTCTTGCGAGTGAGTCCAACTATATGGGGATGTGCTTGAGAACTGGAGAACGAACTCAGCCTGGGCTGTCAAATAATGACTTATTAAGTGCCTTAAATTGGAAGCTCTATTATAAAACAAGTAAGAACGTTACAGTCGAGTTTCCCGACTGTTACAGACCCTGTACAAATTTTGTTATAAGCAAAATAAATCAAAACAAAAAAATATATATTTACTCCGAGCCCGGTCTGGGATTCGAACCCAAGATCTTCACGCTTTAAATCAAACGTCGTAACCATTCGACCACTCAAAGCTTTTTGGACCTGCAGCTAATACAGTACAAATATATTGAAGGCGCACATTCATACATATGTATATGAAGGTAGTGGCAGCTGCAGCGGCACTTCCGAGAAAAATCAACAACCGAACGCAAGCAATTTACCGTTTGTTTAAGCAAATAAACAGATTTTTTGTGGTTAGCGCCTGTAAACTTTAGGTATTCATTGTGCGCTTTCTAATTAACCAATCTTAATGAAAATTTAAGGATCGGTAGAAATCTATGCTTCAATTGCATGTGTATTTAAAAAAAATTAGCTTAAAAATTGTGCAGTGCAGGGCAGTGCGAAAATTCAAATACCAATTAAGGGGGCGGTGGGCGTGGCGCCGACTTAAAAAAATAAACTCTAAATCCGTCAGTGTTAGGAGAATCTACACTGGTAATACGGTTCTTCTAGCTCTTACAATTGCTGAGATCCGTGTGTTCATCCAGACGGACAGACGGACATGGCTATATCGTCATGCTGATCAAGAATATATATACTTTGTGGGGTCTGCCACGCCTCCTTCTGCCTGTTACATACATTTGCACAAACTTAATATACCCTTTACCCGTTGGGTACAGGGTCTAAAAAATATGTTTTGAAGTATATAAGTTTACTATAACTTTTCTTAAGAAATGGGCTTGGAATGTGGTAAACGGAACATATTTTTAATCATTCCATTCTCCAAGCCGCCTAGATATCTAAGTTGTTTAAATTAAATGAATCCGAAAAAAATTAAGCGTTTATCATGTTTTGTATATTTGGAAAAAAATTCAAAATTCAGAAATAAAATTATTTTAAAAACAAGAAAGGATGGCTAGCTTCGGTACCCAAAGCTTAGAATACCCTTGCAGGCCCTTGCAGGATATAATAATCCGATTTTTGGGTTTTTAATTTTCTAATCGGCTTTACTGTCTATGGAAACTGTATTTCTCAAGAATGACCCATTTTCTCCCATCGTTCCTATGACAGCTATAGGATATAGTTGTCCGATTCTGATAAAACTTTCAGGATGTAAAAAAAAAACCATTAAAAAGAGTTTCCAAAAAATAAATAAATTATCTTGAAAAATAGCGAATTTATGGCAATTTTTCCCAATCGTTCCTGTTGCATCTATGTGATATAGTGGTCAGATTTCGGCCGTTCCGACTTATATACTACCTGCAACAGATTGAAGGGTCGGTGCAAAGTTTCAGCCCGATAATTTTAAAACTGAGAGACTAGTTTACATAGCAACCGACAGACGGACAGACGGAAAGACAGACAGACGGACATGGCTAGATCGACTCGGCTGGTGATGCTGATCAAGAATATATATACTTTATAGGGTAGGAAATGTCTCCTTCACGGCGTTACAAACTTCTGGTCAAAATTATAATACCCTCTGCAAATGTATAAAAAGCGGTTTGTTAAAAGGTTAGTTTATTAATTTATTTAATTTAATCTTTCCATTGTACAAATTACAAAAAATGCAGCGGGTATTATAATATTCACCAGACGTTTAAAACGCAGTGTAGGGACATCTCCTACCCTATCAGTATCACTGCGTTACAAACTACTGGTCAAAATTATAAAACCTTTTGCAAGGGTATAACAAAATCTGAGAAATTTTACATTGCTGTGTTAACTTTTTAATTGACCGTATGTTAGATGTCATGACAATATTAAATGCGTAACCAATTTAACATGTGTATCATTAGACTTGTGTCTATGTATCTACGTGCCCATATGCTGTGCATGTCTCGGCATTGAAAACGCCTCATTCTGTTTGTATTCATATTGTTTGCACCAAGAGGAAATGGAAAACGTTTTGGTTCACATGGGTCTAGTGACAAGTGAGATACGACAAACACATCAGATTCAAAAGAATTCAAAAGTATATTTTCTTTAATAAGGAAATTCAACAAACAAGTAGCTAATTTGAGTTTATCACTTTTCATTTGATGACCACAAAATGTTATGGAAAACGAGCCTGTTGAAGTTCTAGTTCGCGCCACTTACCATATGAATCAATAAAGTACGCCAGTTCAGCTGCTAATCCACAAGTATCCATGGGATAATCCAGTGGGCTAATACTAATTATGTTTATAATTATAATTTTGCTGAAACTGTATCTGTAACTGGAATATACAACGCTTAAATCCCTTGAAGACAACGTACTTTAGATGCTGTGATACGGTAAATGTGAATGGATTCTTTGGTGTGTAAGAAGCGAGGAGATGGGCCTTTCCGCAGGCTGCGACTAGACAAAGGTCTGTCCGCTCGCAACTGCGCTGCCGATGATTACGTAGCTACTTTCTTGATGTTTGATTTAAAATCGGTCTTGTCTTCCCTTTTCGTTATTTTCTAATGCTTTCACCGTTGCGTTGTTTATCTATTTTATTTACACATCGTCCCCGTCGAATTCTCTTTCGACGACTCGCTATATAATATCTGTACAAATATGAATATATGCTCTCGATATTTAAGGACTTTGTATTTCTCTGGTTTTTTTCACGTTGTATGCATCTTTTCTCAAATATATGTTATTTGTCTTATGTGGCTCAAATACAATGCATTTGCACTTTTTTTAAATTTCTCCCGATGAATTGCACTTGTTTTTTTTTATAGATATTGGTGTAGGTTTTTAGATATTTACTATTTTGGGCTGTTCTAACAATATCTCATAAATATGGGTGTGTGTGTGTGTAAATAGGCTTTTTAAACTTAATTTCGTTTGGTTGCAACATTTTGTTTTCGTTTTTTAAAAACCTTCCCGGATGGTTTTTTTATTTTAAATATTTTGTTTCACTCAATATTGGTTCGAACATTGAAAAACACAAACAGCGACGAACGAACGCGGTCGAAAGAGCGAGCGAACAACCGTCAACAACAATGTCAAAATTCAAACAAAATTTGTCTCGGGGTCTCAGCGTTTATTCCTCGCGTCGCGTTGCAAAGCACAACGTGGTGAGCTGTTAGCTAGCTTAACAGACTCTTGGGTAGAGAGCGTTAGTGACAGTGAGAGCATAGAGTAAAGACTACCATTTTACTTTGTGGTGAGAGAGTAGTGAGCGGCACATGACACACATATATCTGTACAAAATCAATGAGCGAAACGGCCAGAATTTTTAACACAAAATTCTCTCAAAACTGTTGGCTTGCGTTCAGTCCGAGCGAATTCACCACACACTTGCACTCACACCACTGCCCAACAAAATAGAGAGAGCCCAAAACGAAATAAGCGCTAAAGTAAATGTGAGGCGCAGACCAGCAGAGCACATAGAGCTATGCGTGCTCTCACACACAGAAAAACGGCCAGACAGTATCCGTGAGGCTTGAATGAAAATGCCGATGCAATCGGGAGATTGTCTTTGTCTGCTCACCGTCACGCATCTGTATCTGTGAGATGTTAGCGTCAGTGCGAGCGTGAGTAGCCCTCGTCGCCTGCCTTTTCTTGCCTCCTCTGTTTTATTTTTTTTTATTTGTATTTTTTCGTTGATGTTTTGTAGCTACTCTGTCGTCTTTGGTACAAGTGCAAATTCACACGTACCCTCGAAATGTGTTCGTACAGTGGTGCGAAAATGCTGCGAAACGAAATTATATTGGAAAGACCGGCTAATGAAAATGGGAACATTAAATTATAATACCAAAAAAAATCGGAATAGTAGTACAAATATCGATTTATTTATATAATTAAATCACGGAACACAAAGAAAACATTTATTTTTTATTAGAAAGTTAAGCAGTTTCGAGCCATATCCGTTGTTTTAAAAATTTATAAAAATTAAAAAAAAGTCGAATCGGAAAACTTTATTCTTACATGTTTTAAACAAAAATGTCAATTGATTTTTATTACATTTATAAACAACTTAATATGTGATCGATCGTTGAGGTTTCATAGGATACATATTTTTTAGCAATCTAAAATGGATCATACAACAGCAAAATCAAACGTATCTATGTACAGACGTCATAATGACTAAACCGTCAGTTCGGCGGCGTAAAAATTGCACATTTAAAATACATTGTGCTTAAAAAGTAAGCACAATATGACAGCGAGGCGAAATACTCAAATACAGATACGCATACATGGAATCCAGATAATTGTGTTCCATTCACCTCACCCCTTGCACAAACTGATTCACTCAATTCATGTTTTTCAAACGTATATGTGTGCGTTGAGCAGACGCTGGACAAGTTCAAGTGTATAATGCATTAGATATATGCAGTTACGAGAAAAAGACCGAGCAAGAGAAAGCAACAAACGTTAAGCGGCGATATGGGGCCAAGAGCGAATCCATACAGTTTCTCTCTCTCTACGCATACGCATAGAAAAGCCGGTAAAGGCAAGGGCAATATGGGTGTGGGTAGGAGAGGTTATCTTTAGAAGTGAAGGGGGACGTGTTACGATGAGCGTTGTGGTGAGTTTTGTCTGATTGGGGTTGGCTAGACACATTGAACCGCAAAAGTTCAAGACGAAAACACAAATATCAACAATGACAGCTGAGTAGTAGGAACAATATGGTAAGAAGCAGAACTTTAGATGTAGGATGGATAACGTCTCTCTTTTTATATTTTTGTGTGCGTGTGTGTGTGCATTGGTGGACACCCATACAAATACAGCTGCCACCCATACTTTTAGCGCGCCCCACTGTACCTTCCCATTTTTTCACACTTTTCTTACTTCTCCAATACTTCTTACCGCACCCATCGAAACCCTCTTCTTGGCTGACTGCCAAACGTCTCTCAGTTCAGTAGTACACTAGAGCAATTGCTCTGGGTGTGAGTTCAACGTATAGCTGTATAGTCTCTGTTGGCAATTGTGCATATATATGTATATATGTATTTCGGCATCTGAGTATCTGTGTCCAGCTGCGGGGTGTGCAGGCCAAGCCGTAGTCATGTGCATGGCGTTTGTTGGGGTAGTTCGCCGGCATATTAAATAAATAGGCAAGAGCTGATTGAAAAGTTTCTATAGTCGCAATGAATTCTTTATACCCTTCATCGAGAATTTCAAAAATAGCTTGAACTATTACGAAACCTGCAGAATGAAAGCATTATCTATCTATTATTTATAATTCACCTCCATGTTAAGAATTCGTATTAATATAGTTCCCATAACATAGTAATAGTTAACCTTTTTTCCATTAACATTTGTTTACACTAGGTCGTTCCATTCCATGGATATCATATTTTTACCAAAACCAACTGGTGTACATCTTGTATATGTGTATATTATGTATCTTTCCAGCGTTCTGTGGGTATGTCTGCATATGTATGCAAGTTTTAGTAAGCAGGATAGCTGGATAGGAAAATGGAAAAACAAAAGAGAAAAAAACTTGTCTACATGGTTTTTGTACATGCTGCAAAATTTATGCGAAGGCACACAAATCCACTGAACGAGAGACCGACAACCCTGGCTTGGCCGTTGTTGTATTTGCTGTTATACCCATAGACAGGCGGCACCACTCCGTACCGAGCCAATCCCCCGCACCCTTTGGATGCATGGACAATTATAATTTGTTGGATTTTCTCTTGTTAGTCTGGTTTGCCTTGGTTCGCATTGCCTCGATTCTGATCGGATGGGAACGTCTCGCTCAGTTTGCCTTTTTGTACATTTTGACTTTGAATCGGGTGCCAACAAGTTATAAAGTGGGGACGAGAGGAAAAGAGAGTTAGACGGAGATAAAGGCGCTGGCAAAGTCATGTTTAATATCGTTCAGGAGGACCATGAGGTAAGGGGAAGCACGTGTGACTAGGTGTACAACGGCATCAAAGAGTGGGCTGGGACCGCTCGTGGCCAAAAAGAAACAGACGGCAAACGGCACCGCGCGACCGTGAGCAAATAGTCAAACATCGGTGATGGTTTGCCGATAAAAGGTAGACCATGAAGAGGATCCAGGTGCAGCTGTCCGACCGTTAATAGAAGGGGTAAATATTATGGTAGGGAAATGGTATTGGAAAAATAAATATAAAATGGGATGCTAGCACGACGAATACATACATATAACAATACTAACAAGTGGAAGTATGAGGTCTATATGGTTTTCCAAGATTCTCTAGACCGGCCGAGATGACGTCCAATACATGTAAATTTGCATATAGTTTTGAGCATTTTAAAAAGTTATATTCCATGGTACGCTATACTTATCGGAGTAACCAGCATTTTATTATGTCGTCTCATGTGGTAATGTATGTAGCAACAAGAAAGGAAGGCTAGCTTCGGGGTCCGAAGCTTAGAATACCTTTGTAGACTAGTTGGCTTTAAACCCTTCTATAGTTTGTATGGCAGCTATAGGATATAGTGGTCTGATTTTTGGTTTTCCATTTTGTAATTTGGCTTCAATGCATTTGAAGTATATTGACCAAGAATGAATTAATTCTATTAATAAACACCAGAGACGTCTACAACCCTATAAAGTATATATATTCTTGATCAGCATCACCAGCCGAGTCGATCTAGCCATGCCCGTCTGTCTGTCCGTCTGTCTGTCTGTCTGTCCGTCTGTCGGTTGCTATGTAAACTAGTCCCTCAGTTTTAAAGCTATCGGACTGAAACTTTGCACCGACCCTTCAATCTGTTGCAGGTAGTATATAAGTCGGAACGGCTGGAATCGGAACACTACATCACATAGCTGCCACAGGAACGATTGGGAAAAAGTCCCACAATTTCGGCATTTTTAAAGATAATTTATTTATTTCTTGGAAAACTCTATTTAATAGCAATTTTAACATATCCTGAAAGTTTCATTAAAATCGGACTACTATATCCTACAGCTGCCATAGGAACGATTGAACGGTTTGAAAGCAACTAGCCTGCAAGGGTATTCTAAGCTTCGGGTACCGAAGCTAGCCTTCCTTTCTTGTTTTTCATTTGTTTTGCTCGTTTTCACACTTATCAATCGTGCAATTTTACTAAACCAGTTAAATTCTGACAGTTTACTTTTGAGGCTTTGAATGTCTGCATGTAAAAATGTTGCAACGGTAGACTCTGGGTACGTTCTTTTCAGCGTTCAATATGAAGGGCAAACGCTTCTCAGGATATGCGTTTCTGTGATCAGTAGATCAATTTTCGTTAAACTTATCAAATCAGTTAAAAACCTAATTAAAAGACAAATTCTGAAAAATTAATTTGTTATCTTAAAGCTTAAAGAGCTTATATTAGCTATAAAGTGTTGCTATTCCGGCTATGGCTTATAATAATTGGCCTAGATATGCTGTTTAAGAATATATATATAAGACCAATAGCACAGAGAACAAGCAAGATGGCGGTGAAAGCAGTTTCATGGGCAGGCTTTTAACTTTCAAATTCAAATGTGATTTCCCCGTCACGTTCACATTCAAACAACATAGAAACACGAGAACTCCAACTATGAAGAACTTAACCTTTACAGGATTGTTGGTGGATGACTCCTCGAAGCTAAGACTCCTGGGACTCGGGCGAGGCGATGCAAATGTTTGTAACAACAGCAACTACATCGACGCATACGTAAACTTCCTTTGGATTTTCGCCTGCATATTTGCAATATCCATGCTTGTACAACTTTTGGAACGATACCTGGGCCAGCGGTTGCTTGACCAAAGCCACTGTAGCGATATCCGCTCTGTCAACCGCGAATGGGAGCAGACCCTAAAACTGTACGAGACCGTCAAGCAACAGCAGGGAGAAAAAGTGAGAACGCTGCTCGCGAAGAACCTCAACATGGAGCGCATGATGACTGATCTGCGCGAATGCAATATCCACCTGATCAGCGAGAACTTTATGAGATCCGTGCTGCAGGAGCAAACTCAAAATCAGAAGCCGCCGCCCCAGTCGAACATCTACATTACCAACAGTCACTTCCACCTTACTGGACAAGTCTTTGCCAACGAGAGCCACATTGACCTCAACGTGCGCAACTCTGGCGGAAAGGACCTCTGCCCAATGGAAACCCCAGAGAAGGGACTGAATATTTGGATACAGTACTTGAGGATGCGCAAGTGCTACATGGGCCCGATCGCCGATCAAAATTTAATAGCTCCCAGCAGCCCCAAACATATACTACCCATTGTTATGACCACCGAGCAATTGGCCAAGTTGCAGGGTGAGTAATCATGCCTTTTACAAATAAGATAGTATGTTACAACTTTTGTCTCGTTTCAGGTATGATCTAGTTGGTTTAAGTTCTTATTTGTGAGTTTTATTCAACAAAAATGAAAACCTTCATAAAAATACATACAAATTCCAGTTTAAATCATATTAGTCTTTTTATATCTTTTGACCCAGAAGACTGCTTCGCACTGAAGGTCACATCTCCAACCCTATAAAATATATTTATGTATCAACGGGGGTCACGATTTATTTATAACGGTCTGTGTGTGTATCTATCCGTCTGATTTTACGCTAAATACTCTCAGTTGTAAAGTTATTGGTCTCTTACTTTGTCGGTAAGGGAACACTCAATAACATTGAAATCTAAGTAACGTTTAAGTACCTGTGCTACAAGGGTCGGAGACTCTCAATAGTTATCTAAATTATGGTGAGGGTAATAAGACAAATCGATCTAACCATACGAGGTGTGTGAATAAAGTAATGAGACTAATTTTTTTCAATTTTTAGACCCTGTACCCAAAGGGTAAAGGGTATATTAAGTTTGTGCAAATGTATGTAACAGGCAGAAGGAGTCGATATAGCCATGTCCGTCTGTCCGTCCGTCCGTCTGTCCGTTTGGCTAAAAGAACGGATCTCAGAAACTGTAAGAGCTAGAAGAACCTTATTAACAGTTCAGATTCTCGTAATTATTACGCAAATGAAGTTTTTTCAGGTGCCACGCCCACCGCTCACGCAATTTTGTATTTTTATTTTTCTCGGAAGTGCCTCTGAGAACGCACTACCTTCTTATACATATGTATGAATGTGCGCCTTCAATATATTTATACTGTATTAGCTACTGGTTGAGAAAGAATGGCGTGGTCGAATGGTTTCGACGTTTAACTGAAAGCGCGAAATTCTTGGGTTCGAATCCCAGACCGGACTTGGTGTAAATATATATATATTTATACCCTTGCAGAGGGTTTTATAATTTTGACCAGAAGTTTGTAACGCAGTGAAGGAGACATTTCCGACCCTATAAAGTATATATATTCTTTATCAGCATCACCAGCCGAGTCGATCTAGCCATGTCCGTCTGTCGGTTGCTATGTAAACTAGTCTCTCAGTTTTAAAGCTATCGGGCTGAAACTTTGCACTGATCCTTCAATCTGTTGCAGGTAGTATATAAGCCGAAACGGCTGGAATCGGAACTACATCACATAGCTGCCATAGGGCCGATTGGGAAAAACTGCCATAAATTCGCTACTTTTTAAGATAATTTATTTATTTTTTAGGAAACTCGTTTAATGACTAATTTAACTTATCCTGAAAGTTTCATAAAAATCGGACCACTACATCCTATAGCAGCCATAGGAACGATGTGAGAAAATGGGTCATTGAGCATAACTCTGGTGTTTTTCAAGACAATTAATTCATTCTTGAGAAATAAAGTTTTCATAGGCATTAATGCCGTTTTAGAAATTTAAATACCAAAAATCGGATCAGTATATCCTATAGCTGCCATACAAACGATCGAACGGCTTAAAGGCATCTGGTCTGCAAGGGTATTCTAAGCTTCGGGTACCCGAAGCTAGCCTTCCTTTCTTGTTTTTTTTTTGGTTTTGATTTATTTAGCTTATAACCAAATTTGTACAGGGTCTGTAACAGTCGGGAAACTCGACTGTAAAATTCTTACTTGTTTATTCAAAGAATATTATAATGCAATACTGTCTCCCTTGAAATAGTTACCCTGGAAGCGCTGGAGACGGTTCTTCCAAACATCATAGCCTTGCTGGAACTCCGATACTGGAATAGCCTTCAGCTGGTCGGTTACAGTTTTTTGAATAATTGCAAATGAGTTCCCTCGAGGTGATTTTTCAATCTCGGGAAGAGAAAAAAGTCACAGGCTGAGGAGCTACAGGAATGTTTTTACTGACTAAAAACTGCAATATTGAGATTACAATACAGTACAGTGTACAGTGTAGGGCGTTCAAACTCATACCGGGGTCGTATCACATGTGCGACGTTGCCAGTCTCATTACTTGATTTACACACCTCGTATCTTTCTGTCCGTTCATTTGTCTGACCGTCTATACATATGTATGAACAAACAGATATCAGAGATGGTAAGAGCTAGGGACAGCAATCCTTTTGATTTGGACTTCTTATGATTATGATTCTGCTTAGCAGGAAGTTTATGAATTTTTTCCGCAACCCTCCCTCCGCAATATGCATAGATTTTGAAATGGGATAAGACCTGTAACTTACATATAACATATGATCAAGTTGGTTTACAAGTTGTGTCACCTCTCACACGCCCCAGGAAAAACAAGTAAGAACGTTGCAGTCGAGTTTTCCGACTGTTACAGACCCTGTACAAATTTGGTTATAAGCTAAATAAATCAAAACCAAAATACAACAAAAAATTTTAACTCCGAGTCCGGTCTGGGATTCGAACCCAAGATCTTCGCGTTTTCAGTCGAACGTCGTAACCATTCGACCCACCAAACTTTTTGAACCGCAGCTAATACAGTATAAATATATTGAAGGCGCACATTCATACATATGTATAAGAAGGTAGTGCGTTCTCAGAGGCACTTCCGAGAAAAATCAACCACCGAACGCAAGCGATTTACAGTTTGTTTGAGCAAATAAACAGATTACTTGTTGTTAGCGCCTGTAAACTTATTTATTGTGCGCTTTCTAATTAACCAATCTTAATGAAATTTTCAGGATCGGTTGAAATCTATGCTCTAATCGCATGTGTATTTTTAAAATTTAAATTTAAATTTTAGCTTGAAAATTGTGCAGTTCAAAATACAAATTGAGGGGGCGGTGGACGTGGCGCCGACTTAAAAAAATAAACTCTAATTGCCTCAGTATTAGGGAAATTACACTGGTAATACGGTTCTTCTAGCTCTTAAAGTTGCTGAGATCCATGTGTTCATCCGGACGGACGGACGGACAGACGGACAGACGGACATGGCTATATCGACTCAGCTCATCATGCTGATCAAGAATATATTTACTTTTAGGGGTCTGCCACGCCTCCTTCTGCCTGTTACATACATTTGCACAAACTTAATATACCCTTTACCCTTTGCGTACAGGGTCTAAAAAGTTTGTGTGCTCAACGGCAGCACAAGTAAGAACATTTTAGTCGAGTTTCCCTATCCCCTGTACCCAATTCGTCCCAAAAGAATCCAATTACAATAATTAATGGTGTTAGTTTACGTGTATAAAAAAAATGCTGTCCGTCACAAAATTTCTATTGATATATATATATAATAAAGTATATTTAAGTTTATGTTATTCTATTATACATTTAATTTAATGAAAGGAAGAAGAAAGCGAAGGAAAAATGCAATAGCAACCAACGAAACAAATTCTGTTTAACAATATGGGAACTTCATTTATTGTAATTCAAGATGATTTTAAATGAAATTTCCAATAAGGGCGTCGCGTCAAATATTTTACATTTGCGTGTCCACCAACCTTTCTTTCAAAGAAAACAAGAAAGGAAGGCTAGCTTCGGTACCCGAAGCTTAGAATACCCTCGCAGACCAGTTGCCTTAAAGCCGTATGATCGTTTGTATGCAGCTATAGGATATAGTGATCCGATTTTTGGTTTTTAATTTTTTAAAACGGCATTAATGTCTATGAAAACTTTATTTCTCAAGAATGAATTAATTGTCTTGAAAAACACCAGAGTTATGCTCAAAGACCCATTTTCTCCCATCGTTCCTATGGCAGCTATAGGATATAGTTTTCCGATTTTGATGATACTTTCAGGATATGTTAAAATAGTCATTAAGTAGAGTTTGCTTAAAATTAAATAGTTTATCTTAACAAATGTCGAATTTATGACACTTTTTTCCAATCGTTCCTATGTCAGCTATGTGATGTAGTGTTAGTGTAGACTTATAATACTACTTGCAAAAGATTAAAGGGTCGGTGCAAAGTTTCAGCCCGATAGCTTCAAAACTGAGAGACTAGTGTACATAGCAACCGACAGACAGACGGACAGACAGACGGACAGACAGACGGACAGACAGACGGACAGACAGACGGACAGACAGACGGACAGACAGACAGACGGACAGACAGACGGACAGACATACAAACAGACAGACGGACATGGCTAGACCGACTCGGGTGGTGATGCTGATCAAGAATATATATACTTTACTCATTCACTGCTTTACAAACTTCTGGTCAAAATTATAATACCCTATATATAAATATTGATCAGCTTCACCAGCCGAGTCGATCTAGCCATGTCCGTCTGTCTGTCCGTCTGTCGGTTGCTATGTAAACTAGTCTCTCAGTTTTAAAGCTAGTATATAAGGTAGTATATAATTCCGAACGGCTGGAATCGGAAGACTACATCACATAGCTGCCATAGGAACGATTGGGAAAAAGTGTCATAAATTCTACATTTTTTAAGATAATTAATTTCTTTTTTGGAAAACTCTATTTAATGACTATTTTAACATATCCTGAAAGTTTCATAAAAATCGGACCACTATATCTTATAGCTGCCATAGGAACGATGGAAGAAAATGGGTCTTTGAGCATAACTCTGTTGTTTTTTAAGACAATTAATTCATTCTTGAGGAATACAGTTTTCATATACATTAAAGCCGTTTTAGAAAATTAAAAACCCAAAAATCGGACCACTGTATTCTATAGCTGTCATACCAACGACCAAACAGTTTTAAGGCAAATGGTCTGCAAGGGTATTCTAAGCTTCGGGTACCGAAGCTAGCCTTCCTTTCTTGTTATTTAGGTGTTTTTGTTCAACTGGTATTGCAAAGTCGATGACTTATCAGGGCAAAATTAAGCGACTGCTCTCCGTTGCCCTCCACTTTTTTTTTAATTTGCGTTAGGGTCATTGACAGTTATCATTGCAATTTTGTAATCAGTTGCGGCTCAAGGTCAAGTGTTCCCTGGCACAGTGGAACAAAATGACTGGATCTGAGACTCATTCCCTTCCCGGCATTTTTATACCCTTGCAGAGGGTATTATAATTTTGACCAGAAGTTTGAAACGCAGTGAAGGCGTCTCCGACCCTATAAAGTATATATATTCTTGATCAGCATCACCAATCGCGTCGATCTAGCTATGACGGTCTGTCTGTCCGTCTGTCGGTTGCTATGTAAACTAGTCTCTCAGTTTTAAAGCTATCGGGCTGAAACTTTGCACCGACCCTTCAATCTGTTGCAGGTATATATATATAAGTCGGAACGGCTGGAATCGGCACACTACATCACAAAGCTGCCATAGGAACGATTGGGAAAAATTGCCATAAATTCATTTTTAAAGATATTTTATTTATTACTAGGGAAACTCTATTTAATAACTAATCACATATCGTGAAAGTTTCATCAAAATCGGACCACTATATCCTACAGCTGCCATACAAACGATCAAACGGCTTTAAGGCAACTGGTCTGCAAGGGAATTCTAAGCTTCGGGTACCGAAGCTAGACTCAACTCCTTGGTCTGCGAGGGTATTTAGAGTTTCGGCACAGCCTTGCTTCTTGTTTGTGCTTGCATGTATACGCTTATGGTATAGTATATATAATCTTGATCAGCATCACCAGCCTGAAGCTCCACTTCTTTCTGTTGCTTATAGACTATAAGTCGAAATGGCCGAAATCGGAATACATATCTGCCATAGGAACAATTTTTAAAATAGGTCATATAATCGCAATTTTCCACTTTCCACTTTAAACTATCCTGAAAGTTAGATAAGTATAAACGAATAAAGCACTCTCGCTTGGTAACACTGACCGACATCAATGGGACACCCTCATCTTTTAACTCTGTTCTATTATCAATTTGAACTATCACATGCCATGTCCATAAAAAAAACGAACCATGTTTAAATGATAATGGTATATTTTAGCCCATACCATCAATGCAAATGGAAGTCGTAAGACGGCTAGAGACTTATTGTAGTTTACTTATTGATCATTCAGAGATCACTCTACTCTTGACCAGCGACATTTGCATAGGTAATATTTTAGGGCTCTAGTGATGAATTATAATTCCCCAACCGCAAATAATATGGCACATTTTCCTACAGCCGCAAATAATCTAATCGTTAATTGGCACACTAACCCCAAATAAATGCTATGCCATTGACCTCATTCCACTTTCGCTGATAAAAATAGTTTACGTTTGTTTATTCAAGGTTGTTTGCCAAAAAATAGCAAATAGAAATAAAAACAAAAAATGAGAAAATGAAAGTAAAAACAACACCGAGAACGAGTGCGATGGTGTGTAAATATATAGACCGTAACGAATTCAATAAGGAACGACCTTGAGATAATGCGACCATATGTATATATACGAGTATATATGTATGCATTTGATATTTGTTTGTTTAGTGTTGATCAAAATTGAAAAGGTAAAATATTCTAAGCAATAAGCTACAAAACAAACAAAAAACAAGTAAGAACGTTACAGTCGAGTTTCCCGACTGTTACAGACCCTGTACAAATTTGGTTTTAGGCAAAATAAAAAAAAAAACCAAAACAAATATGTATGTGTATTCAACCGAGTCCGGTCTGGAATTCGAACCCAAGATCTTCGCGTTGTAAGTCGAACGTCGTAACCATTCGACAAACCCAAACTTTTTGAACCGGCAGCTAATACAGTAAAAATATATTGAAGGCACACATTCATACATATGTATATGAAGGTAGTGGCAGCGCAGCTGCAGCGGCACTTCCGAGAAAAATCAACCACCGAACGCAAGCGATTTACCGTTTGTTTGCGCAAATAAACAGATTTTTTTGTGTTTAGCGCCTGTAAACTTTAGGTATTTATTGTGCGCTTTCTAATTAACCAATCTTGATGAAATTTTCAGGATCGGTAGAAATCTATGCTCCAATTGCATGTGTATTTTTAAAAAAATTTTAGCTTGAAAATTGTGCAGTGCAGGGCAGTGCAAAAATTCAAATACAAATTGCGGGGGCGGTGGGCGTGGCGCCGACTTAAAAAAATAAACTCTAATTGACTCAGTATTAGGAGAATCTACACTGGTAATACGGTTCCTCTAGCTCTTACAGTTGCTGAGATCCGTGTGTTCATCCGGACGGACGGACGGACGGACGGACGGACGGACGGACAGACGGACAGACGGACATGGCTATATCGACTCAGCTCATCATGCTGATCAAGAATATATATACTTTGTGGGGTCTGCCACGCCTCCTTCTGCCTGTTACATACATTTGCACAAACTTAATATACCCTTTACCCTTTGGGTACAGGGTCTAACAAGTGAGAACGTTACAGTCGAGTATCCCGACTGTTACAGACCCTGTACAAATTTGGTTATATGCAAAATAAATCAAAACAAAAAAAAAATATTTTCTCCGAGTCCGGTCTGGGATTCGAACCCAATATCTTCACGCTTTCAATCAAACGGCGTAACCATTCGGCTAACCCAAACTTTTTGAACCGGGAGCTAATACAGTAAAAATATATTGAAGGCACACATTCATACATATGTATATGAAGGTAGTGGCAGCGCAGCTGCAGCGGCACTTCTGAGAAAAATCAACCACCTAACGCAAGCGATTTTCCGTTTGTTTGCGCAAATAAACAGATTTTTTGTGTTTAGCGCCTGTAAACTTTAGGTATTTATTGTGCGCTTTCTAATTAACCAATCTTGATGAAATTTTCAGGATCGGTAGAAATCTATGCTCCAATTGCATGTGTATTTTTAAAAAAATTTTAGCTTGAAAATTGTGCAGTGCAGGGCAGTGTAAAAATTCAAATACAAATTGCGGGGGCGGTGGGCGTGGCGCCGACTTAAAAAAATAAACTCTAATTGACTCAGTATTAGGAGAATCTACACTGGTAATACGGTTCCTCTAACTCTTACAGTTGCTGAGATCCGTGTGTTCATCCGGATGGACGGACGGACGGACGGACGGACGGACGGACGGACGGACGGACGGACAGACGGACAGACGGACATGGCTATATCGATTCAGCTCGTCATGCTGATCAAGAATATATATACTTTGTGGGGCCACGCCTCCTTCTGCCTGTTACATACATTAGCACAAACTTAATATACCCTTTAGGTACAGGGTCTAAAAACTACCAAACTACCTCCAAATTATGAGACAGATATCCTAGTCATTTCACCAACAAATACATTTTTACGTAATTAGCTAACAATACAAATAAATTTAAGGCACACACATTCATATCTATGTATATGAAGGTAGTGCGTTCTCAACGGCACTCTCGAGAAAAGTAAACTTGAACAAGTCTATTTTGCCGTGTTTTGAAAGGTGTCGAGAAGATTCGAACTAACGACCACAAGCGGAATTTATTTGAAAGCAGATACATAGCTTGTTGTTAGCGGCTGTAAAGTTTGCTTAGTTATTGTGCGATTTCTAATAAACCAAACTTAATGATTTTCAGGATCAGTAGAAATTTATGCTTCAATTGCGCGTGCTAAAGTCCAGGACTCTAGATTGAAAATTGTGGTTAAAACATTAAAACGTAAAATAAATTGATTGCGCGGTGAGGGTGGGACCCACACCAACCATGAAAAAAATAAACTTTATTTGAGATCCGTTTGTTCATACAGACAAACGGACGGAAAGTCGTAATGCTGTTCAAGAATATAAATGAATATACTTTGCACAAACTTCATATGCAGTATCTAAAAAGCAGGAAAAAACACAGAGATCAGAAAAAAACTCTTCAAGAAAACCAAAAACGTTGTGTTAATTTTCAGTATTGGGCTTTGCAGCTTGCCGATCGCTCTATGATAGATTGAAATTGGAAAAAAGTAGTCCCTGGCTACCAAAAAATTGGGGTCATGGTCACGGGACTCCAAGTTGTCGTTGCGCTACATTGCTGCCCTACTATCAAGTATCACGTCTACGTTTCATTCTCTGATTGTAAATACGTGCCAACGAAAAAAAACAGCATAAATTTGTACATAAATAAAGATTTGAATGAAAAAAGGCAGAGAGAATGCCAGTAAGTATTCATGACTCCCATTCTAATTTCATTTAAATGTCTTACACATCAGACGTACTGCCATTTCGCTCTTGCGTACTATCTTTTGCCTGGGTCTTAAAAAAACGAAAATATCTATATATACAAAATTTTAGCCGACGTCGGCCATTTTGGTATTACTTGTATTTTGTTTCATTTTTTGGCGATATTTTATTTTGCTTTCGGATTCCCAAATTGTTGTTTTTGCCTCCGTGACCATATCTACCGTGCTCTCTCTCTCTCCGCTGAAGCTGAAACACTCTTCGTGAGTGTTGTATGGTAGCTACCTCGCCCCGCACCGCCTCTTTCACTTACGCTTTTATCATAATCTTCGTCATTCTGTCTTGTTTTTTGAAGCACAAAAACGTGTTGCCATCGGTTTTACTTTTTTGGATGATTAATATGCTTGCGTACATACATTACGAACTTTGTATTTTTGTATTATCATTGCCTGCAAAGTTTTTTGATAAATACAAAGGTGTACAAGTTCTATATCCCAAACATATTTAAAATTCCCTTTGCTGCTTTCCTTTTTGAATTATTACAAGCCAATATGAACAAACAATGTACAATTAGAGCTTTTTGACTTCGAAACAAGAAAGGAAGGCATCTTCGGGGCCCGAAGCTTAGAATACCCTTGCAGAGCAGTTGCCTTAAAACTATTTGATCGTTTGTATGGCAGCTATAGGATATAGTAATCCGATTTTTGGTTTATAATTTTCTAAAACGGCTTTAGTGTCTATAAAAATTGTATTTCTCAAGAATGAATTAATTGTCTTGAAAAACACTAAAGTTATGCTCAATGTCCCATTTTCTCCCATCGTTCCAATGACAGCTGTAGGATATAGTGGTCTGATTTTGATGATACTTTCAGGATATGTTAAAATCGTCATTAAGTATAGTATGCTTAAAAATAAATAATTAATCTTAACAAATGTCGAATTTATGACACTTTTTTCCAATCGTTCCTATGGCAGCAATGTGATGTAGTGTTAGTGTAGACTTATAATACTACTTGCAAAAGATTAAAGGGTCGGTGCAAAGTTTCAGCCCGATAGCTTCAAAACTGAGAGACTAGTGTACATAGCAACCGACAGACAGACAGACGGACAGACAGACGGACATGGCTAGACCGACTCGGCTGGTGATCAGCGATCAAGAATATATAATTTAAAGGGTCGGAGACGTCTCCTACACTGCTTTACAAACTTCTGTTCAAAATTATAATACCCGCTGCAAGGGTGTAAAAAATCTAACTAAAATCTGGAATTTTTTCTAAACAAGTAAAAGCCGATTGTTACCCAACGGTCCTGTGGCGCAATGGCGATGCTCGCAGACATTTTTTTAATTCCGCTGAGCTAGCCGGCAATTTACACGATCGGAATATACCACGATAGAACATTTAAATAGTAGGTTTTAAAATCTAAAATAAATAAATATAATTCTTGGGATTTCCACGTCTGTAACTAAATTAAAGTCAATGAGTGGTGAGAAATTAAGTTGACCACTATGATTGACTAAATGAATTTTATGGGCAATGTATTTATCATTACCCGTTAATTTTCTCGTATTCTGGCTTATATTTTAAGGCAGAATGGGTACTGTCATTCTATTCTTGCAACTATTCATAGATTTCTATTTTAATTTTACCCTGACCAACCGCAATACTTTTCATATTGCTTTGTCTACACAGCTGCAGAATCAAAAAAAAATAATGCCAACTATTTATGGCAAAATTCGTTCGCTTCTTCTGTTGTTTCTGCTCTCTTTCTATCGCAGTATCTGCCATTGCTTTTTATTATAGTTTGTTGCTTTATTGTATTTATTAGAACCTGTACCCAAAGGGTAAATAGTATATAAAGTTTGTGCAATCATATGTAACCGCCAGAAGGAGGTAAAAGCCGATTGTTACCCAACGGTCCTGTGGCGCAATGGATAACGCGTCTGACTACGGATCAAAATATTCCAGGTTCGACTCCTGGCAGCGCAACGCAGACGTTTTTTTTAATTCCGCTAGCCGGTAATTTACACGTTCGAAAAATACTACGATAGAACATTTAAACAGGTTTTAAGATCTAAAATAAATAAATATAGTTCTTGCGATTTCCACGTACATATGTAATTAAATTAGTCATATAAGTGGTGAGAAATTAAGTTGAACACTATGATTGACTAAATGAATTTGATGGGCTTCGGGGCTTCGGCACTTCGACTCCTCGCGTCACCTTGAAAAATCATTAATTATTATGTTGTAATTTCCTTAACTTAATTTTTTTTGTAATATTATTTCTTTATTTTTTTTACGAAACACGGCAAAATAAAGTTGCTCAAATTGACTTTTTTAGAGAGTGGACGCTAAACGTATTTAGCGAACTTCCTTCACCACCTTTATATGCTATTTTCTACATAATTCAATGGTGCAATTGTTAGGATGTCTTGCTCGTAAGCTGAAAGGCCCAGGTTGGATCCCTGACTCGGTCGTTATTTTCGGCTTGCAATGTTTTATAATTTTGATTTATTGTTTTTTTTTGTTGGTTTTTCAGCCTTTATATATAGTATATATATTACTAAAAAACTGGTACAGAGTCGGGAAACTCGGGTGCAATGTTCTTACTTGTTTTTATTTAATTTTGTTATTTGTGTTTGGGGTTCTCTGTGCTCCCAACTCAGAAGCAGCATTAACAGTAATCAAACGAAACGGCAATAATTCATCTTACCAAACGCAACATTGATTAAAGTGTCACTCAAATAGGTTTTCAAAAAAAATAATTAAACTTTTAAACTTCTTTATAGCCAATATCATCAATTGATTTCACCTTTCTAGCTTTCCTTTTTTTAAACATTCCTCGTTGATTCGATCTGGTTTTGGGTTTCGTTGGTCTTTGTTCTCGAAATTTTTTTTTTTACTAAAATGATTTGAAAAGCTTTGTTCTCATTGCCCACAAGCACATGTACGCATGCAATTTGTATGTGTGATTTTTTGGCAAACTCATGTTCAGGTATTATCAGAATTTATTGCGTTTTAGGTTCATTGCTTCTCCCCAATTTAGCATTTGTTTTTTTTTCCAGTATACACTAACTAAATTGTGTACGTCTTGAAATGGTTCTTTGTTTTAGCATTTTGTAATTACATTTTACTGATGAACAAAAAGGTATATGACACTTGTTTCCAATCGTTCCTATGGCAGCTATATGATATAGTATTCCGATTCTGGCAACAATTCGGGGTCCGAAGCTTAGAATACCCTTGCAGATTAGTTGTCTTTAAACCGTTCGATAGTTTGTATGACAGCTATAGAATATAAAGGTCCGCTTCTTGGTTTTTTCATTTTCTAAATTGGCTTTAATGTAAATGAGGAATATTGTCCAAGAATGAAATAATTTTGTTTATAAACACCAGAGTTATGCCCAATGACCCATTTCCTTCCATCGTTCTTATGGCAGCTATAGGATATATTGGTCCGATTTTGATGATACTTTCAGGATATGTTAAAATAGTCATTAAATAGAGTTTCCTAAAAAATAAATTAATTATCTTAAAAAATTGCGAACTTATAGCACTTTTTCCCAATCGTTCCTATGTAGTGTTTCGATTCCAGCCGTTCCGAATGCTTAAAAAATGCTTGTATATAATAAAATATATTTTTACAACATTAAAACGATGTGTAAATAAAGGCAAAATATAACATAGCGAAAAATATTACCGTTGCCTGTTTATCATTTTGATTTCGTTTTTTTATTTCAAATTCTCCTGCTTGCCTGTGTAATTAGCTTAGGCGCAGAGGTGCATGTGTGTGACAGTGAAATGGGTTGCGTTTTGTTGTTGGTTTCCTCTTTTTGGAAATTATCGCGCGAGCTTTGTATTTGCGTATACATATGTATGTATATATGTATTCACCTTCATCTCTCTCTTGCTCCACCTAAAAATGAAAGCCACTCGTCGCTTTCATTTTGACCGCGTACACAATCGCGTTGACAAACTGCATACAGCTAAAAAAAATATATATACATATATACCTATGCATGTACATTCAAATGCATTCACACATATGACAATATACAAAAAAAAGAAAGAAAAAGAAATGCGCTGGGTAATTATCAGACTCGATGCCATGAAATTAATTATCTTTTTACAGATGTACGATAAACTGTCGAGACTTGGAAAAGCCAAAGTTCGCTGTATTAATTCAAGGCCAAGTGCGAATGCGAAAATGTGCAAACAGCAGCCTCAACAACAATGACAATAGCAACAATAACAATGAGTAAATATTCATGTGTACATATGCGATATACGCTTTATACATACAAATGTATGTACATATACATTAGCGACGAGTATATCAGAAAAAATCCGCCCAGAGAACCACTGCTAAATGTTATAGTGATTTCTTTTCGGATTTTTTTTTTGCCCTAGAATGTAATGCAAATTTAGTAAAGACGTATTTTTAAAATTTTATGTGTATGTACATACATATATAAAATTTGAAAAAATTTAAATAAAACAAAATAAGCAATCTAACATTTCAGCTACAAAGGCATTTCAAAATTTAAATTTTATTGGAATTCACGCCAGTTTTGGCACATTTGATCAGATCGTTCCTTTGGAAGCCGTACAGTCGATTTTGACAGTTTTATGAATACTTTGAAGTTTTCAAGATCGGACTACCTAATTTCCCTAGTATTCAGTTTACATTCGATGATTATTCTTTAAGCGAGTGGATTTTGGTTTTTTATTTTATAAAACGGCTTTAATGGATATGCTAACTATATTTTTTCAAGAATAAATTTTTGGTCTTGAAAACACCAGAGTTATGCTCATTTTCTTACATCGTTCCTATGGCAGCTAAAGAATATAGTAGTCCGATTTTAATGATACTTTCAGGATAGGTTAAAATAGTTATTAAATAGTGATTTCTAAAAGATAAGTAAATATCTCAAAAAATGTAGAATTTATGGCACTTTTTCCCAATCGTTCCTATGGCAGCTATGTGCTCCGATTCCGGCCGTTTCGACTTATATGCGACCTGACGGCTAGACAAACAGATAGACAGACGGTTATGACTGCATCGACTCGGCTGGTGATGCTGATCAAGAATATATATACGTTATAGGGTCGGAGATGTCTCCACAGCGTTACAAAATTCTGCTCAAATTTAATAATACACTCTGCAAGGGTATACAAATTATCAAATTTAAAATCGTTGTCATTATAAAGTTCACAATCAAGAAACCTCAATTTGCACATGAATTTCAAGGACAAACTCCAATATACATACTCGTATATGGACACACATATGTATATGTGTATGTATTAACATCGACCCGCTCTATTTGAAAGACCCTTTTTATTTTCAGAATTTGTTATTTTTGCGGATCTTCTTGTGATCGCTTACTTTGGTTCGATTTTTTTTTGGAGAACTCAAACAAGAGGGTTCTGCATGAACGCCATTCTTATGTTTACATATATATTACACTTATACTTAAGTGCAAACAAGAACCCGAAACTCTGGTATGGCAGTGTCAAACGAGTCTTTTGTGCTAATGGCATTTGGCCTATTTATGCTTCTAAAGGGTCTTTCAACATGGACGGGTTAATAACATAACAATTTGTGTTTTTACGTTTGCACCACACTGCGCAAGCTAGAGTCTTGGGCGTCCTTATTGAACACATAACAGCGGTACCAACACGCCACCGCTTTACTGGTAGCCCTCCTTCGTCATATTGTCACAAACATAGAGCTTGGGGTAACTTTTCAGTTGTCGAACTTTGGGTTTCGAATGGCGGAATGACGGTGAATGGTAAGTTAATTGGCCGTTTTTATTTTGATTTTGAAAATATATTAATATGTTATGATAAATTGCGTACAAATTAGGGAATGATTGCAAAATTGGAGGATCAATTTTTATACCCTTGCTGTATTATAATTTTGAACAAGAAATGAAGGTAACCTTCGCAAACCAGTTGCCTTCAAACTGTTTGTTTGTTTGGCAGCTTAGGACATAGTGATCCGAGTTTTGGGTTTTAATTTTCTGAGTCGGCTTTAATGTCTACGAAAAGTTTTTTTTATTAAGAACGCATATGTTATATTTAAAACAAGTAAGAACGTTACAGTCGAGTTTCCCGACTGTTACAGACCCTGTCAGGGACTCGAGCCCAAGATCTTCGCGTTTTAAGTCGAACGTCGTAACCATTCGACCAACCCAAACTTTTTGAATCGGCAGCTAATACAGTATAAATATATTGAAGGCGCACATTCATACATATGTATATGAAGGTAGTGGCAGCTGCAGCAAGCGATTTACCGTTTGTTTGAGCAAATAAACAGATAACTTGTGTTTAGCGTTCGTTTATCCAGACGGACAGACGTACAGACGGACAGACGGACATGGCTATATCGACTCAGCTCGTCATGCTGACCATGAATATATATACTTTGTGGGGTCTGCCACGCCTCCTTCTGCCAGTTACATACATTTGCACAATCTTAATATACCCTTTACCCTTTGGGTACAGGGTCTAACAAGTAAAAACATTACAGTCGAGTTCCCCGACTGTTAAATATCCTGTACCAATTTGGTTATAAGCTAAATAAATCAAGAACGGAAAAAAATAAATAGCGAGTCTGTCCTGGCGCTCGAACCTGAGATCTCCGTGTTATCAGCCAGACGTTCTAATCATTGCACCACCATATGCATTTCGAAGCAAGTAGCAAATACAGAATAAATATACTGAAGGCGCACATTCGTACATATGTATGTATTTGAAGGTAGTGCGTCCTCAGCGGTACTTTCTAGAAAAATAAACCCCCGACCTCAAGCGATTTACCGTTTATTTGAGCTTGTTGTTCGCGGCTGTAAACTTTGTATATATTTTGTGCGCTTTCTAATTAGCCAAACTTGAAATTTTCAGGATCGGTCGAAATGTATGCTCCAAATGCGAACAACAAAAAATCTATAGTCTCTAGCTTATAAATTGTGCAGTGCAGTGCAAACATATAAATGCCAATTACGGGAGCGGTGGACGTGGCACCGACAAAAAAGTATACTTCATTTGCGCCAGTATTAGAAGAATCAACACTAGTAATACGGTTGCTCTAGCTCTTACAGTTTCTGAGATGCTTTCGTTTAGAGATTTTTCTAGGAAGTGCCGCACTACCTTTATATACATACATGTGCGCCTTCAATATATTTATACTGTATTAGATATTTGATTCGAAGTGTATATGATGGTGCAATGGTTAGGACGTCTAGTTGATAACACCGAGGTCTCAGGTTTGAACCCCAGACCAGACTCGGTATATAATTTTTTGTTTATACCCTTCCAGAGGGTATTATAGTTTTGACCAGAAGTTTGTAACGCAGTGAAAAAGACGTCTCCGACCCTATAAAGTATATATATTCTTGATAAGCATCACCAGCCGAGTCGATTTAGCCATGTCCGTATGTCCGTCTGTCTGTCGGTTGCTATGTAAACTTGTCTCAGTTTTAAAGCTATCGGGCTAAAATTGGCACCGACCCTTCAATCTGTTGCAGGCAGTATATAAGTCGGAACGGCCGTAATCGGAACACTACACCACATAGCTGTCATAGAAACGATTGGGAAAAAGGGTAATAAATTCGAAATTTTTTAAGATAATTAATTTATTTCTTGGGAAACTTTATTTGATGACTATTTTAACATATCCTAAAAGTTTCATCAAAATCGGATCACTATATCCTATTGCTGCCATAGGAACGATGGAAAATGGGTCATTGAGCATAACTCTGGTGTTTTTCAAGACATTAATGCCGTTTTCGAAGATTAAAAAATCGGATCACTATATCCTTTAACAGTCATACAAACGAATGATCGGCTTTGAGGCAACTGGCCTGCAAGGGTATTCTAAGATTCGGGTGCGAAGCTAACCTTCCTTTCTTGTTTTTTTTTTCGTTTTTGATTGATTTAGCTTATAACCAAATGGGTACAGGGTATTAAAATGTCGGGAAATTCGACTGTAATGTTCTTACTTGTTAATTTTATAAAATGGCATTATTTTTGAAAACTATATTTATCAGAATGAATTCATTGTCTTGAAAAACACCAGAGTTATATACCAGAGAATATAAAAAATGGGACCTGAATTTTGACGGACCCCGCAGCTTCTTAATTTACAAAAAGGTTGCGCGACCTTCCTTCCCACATAAAAAATGGTTATCCCTGTACGGACATATGTACATATACATACATATGTATATCATCAAGATCAAGGTCAAACTTTATTTGCTATACATATGTACATCAAAAGCTATATGGAAAAATACCAAAAAAGAAAGAAACGAAAACATGTGCCTCAAAAACCATGCCACAAGCTGTGGCCCGATACTGAAGTCTAATCGTCCGTCCTTCGATAGGCCTGTCCGTCTTTTTGTCCATTTGTTCGCCTTTTTACTGCTCAGCGGTTATACATATGCTGTGGTTTAGCAACCCTTGCAGACAATTTGACACACTAAGGTAAAAGTTCGGCTTGTTATCCTTTATTTTTGGACAATGGCAGACAAGTGTACCTGCTGGTAGAAAAAAAAGGCAGCTGGTATCCCTTGGACTTTGACGCTGTCGCTAGGACCTTGAACTGAGCACAACGACAAATTAAGGGAAGACCGCCAGTCCAATACGTTTCAAAGTTGGTAGTTAGTTTGTTTAAGATTAGTTTTAAAAACTAGTATTAAAAGCATTTCGAACCCTAAAAAGAAAGGAAATTGTGTTGGAGCGTCCGATCGAACCTGGGCCACCATTAATACGAAACAGTCATCTTACCACATGCACCACCGAAAACATTCCGAAGGAAATACCAAATATATACAATTTTTTTAAACAAATAAACAGATAGCTGTTGTTAGCGTTGTTAATCAACCTAATTTCCAGGATCCAGGATCTAAGACTGTTAAACATGGTGGACTGAGTATTGTGATATGGGCTTGTTTTTCGTACATAGGCGTAGGTCAAACAAGAAAGAAATGATAGGTTCGGGGCCCGAAGCTTAGAATATCCTTGCAGACCACTTGCCTTCAAAACGTTATATCGTTTTAGCTCTCTTGCTCTATGGCGATATTGGATATAGTGGTCTGCTTTTCATAATACTTTTAGGATGGGTTAAAATAGTCATTAAATAATGCATAGCAACCAACATACGGACAGGCAGGCGGACAGACAGGCGGACAGACAGGCGAACAGACAGGCGAACAGACAGGCGGACAGACAGGCTTACAGACTGCCGGACAGACTGACGGACAGACAGGCGGACATGGCTAGATCGATTCGGCTGGTGTTGCTGATCAAGAATATATATACTTCATAGGGTCGAATATGTCTCCTTAAAATAATCAGCAGCTTTGGGACACCTTTAAGGATTTATGGGCGATGCAAGCTAGTTTTTTTTTTTAAAGGACCTAGCAATCATGTGGAACAAAATTTATAAAACAAAGTTTTAGTTTATTTCTTTTTTATAGACCCTGTACCCAAAGGGTACATGTCCGTCTGTCCGTCCGACCGTCCGGATGAACAGACGGATCTCAGCAACTGTAAGAGCTAGAGGATCCGTATTACCAGTGTAGATTCTCCTAATACTGACGCAACTGAAGTTTTTTTTTATTAAGTCGGCGCCACGCCCACCGCCCCCGCAATTTGTATTTTTTGCACTGCCCTGGACTGCACAATTTTCAAGCAATTGGAGCATAGATTTCTACCGATCCTGAAAATTTCATCAAGATTGTTTAATTAGAAAGCGCACAATAAATACCCAAAGTTTACAGGCGCAAAACACAAGTATTCTGTTTATTTGCTCAAACAAACGGTAAATCGCTTGCGTTCGGTGGTTGATTTTTCTCGGAAGTGCCGCTGAGAACGCACTACCTTCATATACGAGTACATATATATGAATGTGTGCCTTCAATATATTTATACTGTATTAGCTGCTGATTTATAAAGTATGGTGTAGTCGAATGGTTACGACGTTCGACTGAAAGCGTGAAGATCTTGGGTTCGAATCCCAGACCGCACTCGGTGTACATTTTTTTTTTTGGTTTTGTTTTATTTTGGCTATAACCAAATTTGTACGGGGTCTGTAACAGTCGGGACACTCGACTGTAACGTTCTTACTTGTTTTTTTGTATAATTTTGTCAATCCGTTTTATACCCATCTTTTATATCATTTAAAAACTTTTTAATTAAGCCATTTCCGATCTTCTTGCCAGATTCTTCAATTACTTTAAACCAGACGTGTTCCTACGAATTCCCAAGGTCAAGTTTTATTTGTTATCCTTTTATAAACAAAAGCTCGTGCTCAAAGGATGCGTGCTTAGATACTGCGCCGAAAACCGCAACAAGCCTTTTGTTAAATTATTCATTTGTGTCTCGAATCTTCCATGTTTCCTCATATTTGGGAGGATTCATATGCAACACCAATGCATAAACAAGAAAGGAAAGGCTTGCTTCGGTACTCGAAGCTTAGAATACCCTTGCAAACCAGTTGCACTCAATCCGTTCAATCGTTTGTATGGCAGCTATAGGATATAGTGATCCGGTTTTTTGGTTTTTAATTTTCTAAAACAGCTTTGTGTCTATGAAAACTGTATTTCGCATGAATGCATTAATTGTGTTCAAAAACACCAAAGCTCATTGATCATTGACACATTTTCTCCCAAAGTTCCAATGGCAACTAAAGGATATAGTGATCCCATTTTTATGAAACTTTCAGAATATGTTAAAATAGTCATTAATACAAGTTTCCTAAGAAATAAAATATAAAAAATATGAAAATGTGGAATTTATGGCCCTTTTTCCCAATCGTTCCTATGGCAGGCTACCTGCAACAGATTGAAGGGTCGGTGCAAAGTTTCAGTCCGATAGCTTTAAAACTGAGAGACTAGTTTACATAGCAACCGACAGACGGACAGACAGACGGACAGGCGGACAGACAGACAGACTGACGGACATGGCTAGATCGACTCGGCTGGTGATGCTGATCAAGAATATATATATATATACAAGTACGAACGTTACATTCGAGTTTCCCGACTGTTACAGACCCTGTACAAATTTGGTTAAAAGCAAAATAAATCAAAACAAAAAAAAAATATTTTCTCCGAGTCCGGTCTGGGATTCGAACCCAAGATCTTCGCGTTCTTAGTCGAACATAAAAACCATTCGACCAACCCA
The DNA here is from genome assembly GCA_021224005.1 of Drosophila setifemur. Classification (NCBI taxonomy): domain Eukaryota; kingdom Metazoa; phylum Arthropoda; class Insecta; order Diptera; family Drosophilidae; genus Drosophila; species Drosophila setifemur. The sequence continues at coordinate 801,758 of JAJJHY010010898.1, forward strand.
AACTCTTTGAATCGGCAGCTAATACAGTATAAACATATTGAAGGCACACATTCATACAAATGTATATGAAGGCAGTGGCAGCTGCAATTCCGAGAAAAATTGTGTATTTTTTCAATTTCAAATTTTAGCTTGAAAGTTGTGCAGTGCAGGGCAGTGCAAACATTAAAATACAAATTGCGGGGGCGGTGGGCTTGGTGCCGACAAAAAAAATATACTTCAGCTGCGTCAGTATTAGGAGAATCTACAGTGGTAATACGGTTCCTCTAGCTCTTACAGTTGCTGAGAGCCGTCTGTTCATCCGGACGGACAATTATAGAGAGAAACTAATAACTCCTCTGTTGCAACACCTATGGATGCCAAAATGGATTTACGAAACGTCGTTCGTCGTTCTTTTGAAGCTCACATCCTTTGTAATTAAGGGCTTCAAATTAAATCTTTAAGCGGATGTCATTTACACACACTTCAGTAAAGCATTCGACTCCGCGAATCATTCGCTTTTTATAATAAAGCTTGACAAAATAGGTTTTCCTGTGCTTAATAAAATTTATTAGCAGTTACCTGAGTAACAGGTCACAAAGGGTTATCTACAAGAACTCACTACTTACTCCGTGTCACCTAGGGCGTCCCTCAATGTAGTCACACTTTTTATTAAAAACCTTCTGGTCATACCTAATTTTCGCGAACTAATGTAAGCGGGTGATGTTAAGCTTTGTCTTAAATGGCCGATCTAAATAACTTTCAATCATGGTGTTATGCGGACTTATAAAAACTAAACGACTATACGTGTAAGTGCAAACTGGTGACGTTTTACCGTATAAGCCGCTTAGCTTGCTACTTATTCTCTAGACGGAGGATTCCTTGAAAGAATCATGCGTGTTGATAATCTTGGTGTCATACTTGATGCCAAGTTAAAATTTACTGACCACATTCGAGCATGGCCATGGGTTTATAAAAAGGTGGTCAAAAGAACTCAATGACCCATACTGCTACTACGTCTCTCTTATACGTCTCTCTTGTTCGGGAAATTATGGAGTTCACCAAAATCGCATCGAGTCCGCGCAATAAAGATTTTTGATTCTCGCTCCTCGAGGCCTTATCTGGGAACTAAACTTTCAACTTCCTTCATTTTACTTAACCTTATTAGCTAATAGTAGAACCATGCTTGATTCCTAAAACTAATTCACATTGAGGTTGATGGTTCTGTCTTATTAGAACGCATTAACTCTAATGTGTCTTGTACACTTACTAGTAATTCAAACTGTGTCCTGCATTAGCCCTTTAATAAATTTTACCAATTAACTAGTGATTTTCTTCAACTAGCGCATCACAGTTCTATGTAGTTTTCCTCGTAAATCTTTTTCATATTTTCCCTACATTATGCAGCTGCGCGCCCCGGTCGGTTGGGCGGAATGTGATTTGCATAACGTGTAACGGAAACTGGCCCAGCTTAGAATACCCTTACTGACTAGTTGACTTCAAACCCTTCTTTAGTTTGTATAGCAGCTATAGTTTATAGTAGTCAGATTTTGATAAGGTTTTCAGGATAGATTAATATAGTTGTTTTAAAGTGATTTATAAAGAATCAATCAATTATTTAAAAAAATACCGAATTTATGACCTTTTTTTCCAATCGCTAATACGGCAGCTATGTGATGATTGTGTGATGATATTATATACTACCTGTAACTGATAGAAGAGTTTCGCGATGGCTTTAAAACTGAGAGACTAGTTTGCGTAGAAACAGCCAGACGGACGGAGGACTTTAAAATTGTTTAAAACCCAAACAGAAGATTGAAATGGATTGGCATAAATAATCGGTACAAGTAGTAGACCATCGCACAGTGTATTTAAATAAAAATACAACGAAAATGGTCTAACATGGTTGAAAAATCAAGCATTGCATTAGAGACCTCCCTCACAAGAGAGAGGAAAGGCAAATCGCGAGAAAAATTGGAAATAAATAAAAGGGACTACCTTCAAAGACAAAGCTAAGTAGGACAGAAAGGGGCAGGGTCTGTCTAGCTGGTTTATCCTTACAAGCGCCAAAAGCCTTGGCTTGATTTCGTTACGCACGTACCCTTTCACCTCTGCCTTCGCCAGACCACTCCAGTCTCTTACTCGGCGACTCGTTCATTTTTTAAGACGCCGCAGCCCGCGCTCCGCCAGACTCATCTACGAGCTAGGCAGAGGAGTTTAGCCTGAACGAGTGAAAGCGAAGCAAACTTAAGCGCACGCACAAACCGTTAGGAAACTTTTTGGGGTGCGTAAAGGATCGATTATTTTCGCGCCGACTGGATACATTTTATTTTAGGAGCCATACAAGCAACCCAAAACACGACCCCCAGGACCCGAAACGAAGGCTGAGGCTGTGTCTAGAGCGTTAGCTCGAGCGTGTGTCTGGCGGGTGGCGGCGGTATTCTTTACTTCAAAGTTTGTTGTCCCTCCCCTCTTTCCATTCAATGCCAAAAATCTACGCAGGCGTCGCTGTGCTGTGACCTTCAACTTTCAACTTTATTGCCATTGTCAGTCAGACGCCCATAGCACCACCTCCACCCGCGAACATTTTTCTTTCTGTCTGCTTGTCCTACGGCAGCGCATTTTGGTAATTTCGAGGCTTACATTTTCCCAATGTTGCGATGCGAATCATTGTTGGGTTTGTGGGTGGTTTATGTCGACGTTTTGTTTGGATTGTCTGCAACGCCTGACCTTGAAGCTGGTCACGCTTTTACGTGAAAGGTGAAAGGCACGTTCTCGGCTTATGTCTGGTGATGTCTGTATGAGTGCGTACCTAAATTGTTTGCTCCCTTGCTCCTTCGTGTGGAATTAGGTATTTTCCTGATTATAATCGTGATTTGCTATTTTTGGAATCGACCGTTAAACATACTCAAAATCATTGAAATATGTACTGTGAGATTGTATTGGAACTAGATTTTACGTCGTTCAAAGAGTATTGGTTTCAAAAAAAACGAAGGCTAGCTCCAGGGCCCCATATTTAGACCAAAATATTTGCCCAAAATTAAGTATTAAATATTTGGTATTGGAAATGTAAATAAAATACAAAATCAAACTTTGTTATTTTGAAGTTATTTGTAATTTTCTACATTACTCCACGAATACCATCCTACGCAGTAGAGACTTTTAAATTTATGTCTTGAGTCTCGTAATATACTAGGACTCTTAGAAATGTAAAAAAATTAAAACGAACTTACATTTTTATAAACATTTTTATTTTTTCACATTTTTTAGTCAAACTAGCTCCATCTGTTGGGAAGCTAACAACTAAAATTTATATATACAGCACCATCTATGTTTTGCAAATTCGAAGAAGCGCCTCTAATTTTGTCGTCACTGTAAACAAAGCGCCATCTATATTTCATGTTTACTCTGGATTTTAAAAGTTTTTTTTATGCGGATTGTCTGCAACGCCTTTGAGCTTAAAGTCACGCATTCTTTCCTCCTGAAAATCCTTTATTTAAAGTGTATTTACCCTAAATGCCTTTTTAGATAATAATTGTAAATTAACTTTACGGATCAAAGCTTTTAATTCTGTTGCAAAACAATAACTGGGCCTGATCGGCTCTATACGATAAAGCATCAATTCTAAGAAATTGTGGTCTGCTATTTTCCATAGAAACAGACAGGTCGGGAATGCGTTGCATTCAGGGATATCAAATACTCTAGAAAATATTACTACAATTTTTGAATTGTTAACTCACCTGCTTTCCCATTTGGACTGTAATCGTAGCTACTGGCCGACATTGGCGACGCGTAGCCGTTAGACATGTTGTAGCTGTGATTTTGTGAGCCAGGAGACGGTGACAGCAGCGGAGCAGAGCTAGGAATGCTGCCAGGGCTAGGTGTGGACATCCATTCTTCGGCACTGCGGAGGATATAACTGGTATATGTTTTCCGGTATACTTAGAAAGCAGATCTTACGCATCCAAACGAGGCCGCTTGTTTGATACCAGCACCAAAAGACCGCTGGCGGACGCCGTTGCCGATGTTGAAGCTGCTGCGGCTACCGCTGACGTCGACTTATTAGGTGTTGATGTTTCAGGAGAGACAGCGTGGGCGGTCACAGTTGCTCCAACGCCAGCGGTGCTCAAAGCAATGGCGTCCAGCATAGGCTCAATTTTAATTGCAGTAAGAGTTTGCCTTGGTTTTTCTTGGGCTGCACTTGCAGATAATGGTGGCGAGGCAGTTGCTGTTGCGCCGCCATTCGCAGTACCGACCACATGCACGGTCAGGGAGGCATGACTGTTGTTTGATGGCGATGCACTGACGGAGAGCGAAGAGCAAGGCGAAACACCGGCCACAACGGAAACAGCTGGGGCCGTTAGTTGTTGTTGTAGGAATATGTGGCTGGGAATCGCTGACCGAATTTGCTTTGTTGTTGTTTGCTGTGGCTGCTGTTGTGTCTCATTCAGGCGGTACATTGTGGAAGATTCATGAGATCCTTTTCATCCGCGGTATATTTTTTTTGACAAAAGTGGCTGACACACTTTCATGTTGGCCACATTTAAATAATTTGTTAGATCCTATTAAATTAAAAAATAAAAATTGTTTAAAATACAAAAAAAAGACAAGAAAGGAAGGCTAGCTTCGGGGCCCGAAGCTTAGAATACCCTTGCAGACCAGTTGCCTTAAAACTGTTTGATCGTTTGTATTGCAGCTATAGGATCGGTGATCCGATTTTTGTTTTTACATTCTCTAAAACGGATTTAACGTCTATAAAAACTATATTTCTTAAGAATGAATTAATTGTCTTAAAAATTTCGGGTTTGTGACACTTTTTCCCAATAGTTCCGATCCCGGCCGTTACGACTTATATACTACCTGCAACGGATTGAGAGACTAGTTTACATAGCAACCGACAGACGGCCAAACGGACAGACAGACGGACATGGCTAGATCTACTCGGCAAGGGTATAACAAGAAAGGAAGGCTAGCTTCGGGGTCCGAGGCCAGTTACCTTCAAAACGTTCGATGGATATAGGGGTCAGATTTTTGGTTTTTCATTTTCTAAATTGGGTTTAATGAGTATGAAAAGTATATTGTCAAAGAAAGAAATATTAATATTAATAAACACAAGATATAGATAGGTATAGAAATGATGGGAGATCCTAAGATAAGAATTTCTGGATAGGTTAGGATAGGTAATTAAAAAGTGATTTATAAGGAGAGACTAGTTTGCGTAGAAACAGACAAACGACATGGCTAGATCACTGCATTGCTTCTGGGCAAAATTAAAATACCCTCTGCAAGGGTATAAAAACTTTATTTAAAAAAATTCTTCACGCCCCCGGGTGGACTCGAACCACCAACCTTTCGGTTAACAGCCGAACGCGCTAACCAATTGCGCCACGGAGGCACGTTGACAAAAGCTGCTAAAACGCGCTTGTTAACAGTGTCCACAAAAAACATTCTCGAAAATTAACAAGAACCACAATTTAACGAAAAAAAAAAACAAAATAATGTTTGCAAAACATAATTTTTTTTTATTTTTCGATCTCGTTTAAACGCCTTCATTCGTCTAGATCTAATAGTTTTTGAGATATGGTGGTGTAAAAACACATTTATGCAAATTTATAAATTAGGAGAACCCTTCATAGAATATTCTTGCAGTCCAATTGCTCTCATATGACACTTTTACACTAGTGAAAAATTTAAGACAGACTGTTTTTATGTGTTTTTATTTTTGAACAACATCAACAACTTTATTTCTGTTTCCTATACTTTAATTTTTGATATTAGCCAACAATCTGCAACGAATAGGACCCTTAAACTGTTTGCACCTTTTCTTATGGAACAAGAAACACATGGGCTTTTTTGAGACTCTGGGATACCTTTTCCAAGTGCCTTTTTTGTGAACAACGCGGTTTTTTCGAGATTTAAGAATAAAGAATTTGGTCAAGCTTCCATAGCCTACGTAGGGCAACCGGTTGCTTTGGTGGTTCGAGTCCAACCAGTTGGTCAAAATTTGTAACATAAAGAATTTGATAAAATTAATTTTTTTTAATTTGAAAATTTTTGATTTGTCATAAATTATTAAACGATATATAAATAAATAAAAAGAGACGCCCCCGGGTGGACTCGAACCACCAACCTTTCGGTTAACAGCCGAACGCGCTAACCAGTTGCGCCACGGAGGCCACTCGTATGCTGCCGTCACGGGGCATGCTTAAGTATACGAGCTAAATAGCTCGGTGAAATCACCGACCAAAAAAATGCAGTTGTAGTTTAAAGATTTTTAATAAATCAAGGATTTTATTTAATTTGTAACAGTGGATACAATTAATTTTACACAAATATTTTACATTTTTTTAAGTTACGTTCCTTTATTTATTTTGTTATTAATATGCATGAGCATGGAGATTTAATTGCATGTATCGAACGAGGTTACTGCAGTAGTTTAATGCACATTAAGTACGTTTGACATTCAATCGCCAAACATAAGCTAAAGCGAAGCCCTACGTCCCCTTCACCGAAATCAATGCCTTTGTTCTAGGGAAAAATTGAATTCTCAAGTGTGCCACCACCCTAAACGCACCAACACTCCCTTATGGCAACGCAACGCCGGAGGCCGACAAAATGGCGTAAGCATATTGACCCAGAATCCTTGATAAGGTCGTTCCACGTTGGCCAGCAGCACCCACAAACGAACCAAAAGCCCAACGAATAAATCCGAACACTGTGACCCAATTTCGATGAGTGATTATATAATATATATCCGCTGTCTTCCGTGGCAGTACCGTTATTTAATTTTAATTGTCTAACCAAGCGAAAAATCCGTAATTCACAAAAATTCTTACGTTTTCGTCGAATTGAGAATGCAATCGTTGGCGTCAGTTTTGCAGATCAAATCTATTTGCGGAGCAATACAAAAGCAAAAAAGAATCCTACTTTTACTTGGCTCCCCCGTGCACCCATTTTGGCAATCAACAGAGTTTGTTCGCCTTTCGGTTCCTTTCGTTTTGCACTTGCACTAATTTCGAGAACCGACACTTTGTTGCATTTGCTTGTATGAGTACGGCTAACCGTTGTAGAAACAACTGATATGGATAGTCGCTCTACAAATGATGCATTTCCGCTGTATAAAAAACAGAAGATCATGTTTGGTTTTTTTGGTTGGTGTTTTTCTTTGAAAAGAATTATGAAAACTCGAAGCGGTAACATCGCCGGATGCAGAAACGAGTTGAAAATGATGTGCATAACAATTACCAAATTTAGTTGCGCCCCTCCCTCCCCCATAATTTGTAGATGTGATTTCACACCAAAAAATTTGTATGGTCCCTAAATACATAACGAAATTCCTGCATATTGGATAATTTGTATACCCTTGTAGAGGGTATAATAATTTATTAGCACAGTGAAGGGACATCGTCCCGTATAAGGTATATTCTTGATCTCAGCATCACTAGCCGATTAGGAAAAATCAGCCCACGAGGTCAATTGGTCTTCGGGCTCCGAAGTTTCTTGTTTAATTTCCTTTTTAGACGCCGTATTTGTAATTTAAATTTGTGCAGATGTATGTAACAGGCAGGAGAAGGCGTGGCAGATCCCAAAAAGTAATATATATTATTAATCAGCGATATAGTCATTTCCATCTGTCCGTCCGTCCGGATGAACTGTAAGAGCTAGTGCAGATTCTTCTAATACTAATGCAGATCAAGTTTATTTCTTTCTAGAGCATAAATTTCTACCTATTCTGAAAATTTCATTAAGTTTGGTTAATTAGAAAGCGCACAGAAAATATGCTTGCGGCCGGAAGTTCGAATCCCCGCAGAGGGTATTATAATTTTGACCAGAAGTTTGCAACGCAGTGTCTTCTACCCTATAAAGTATAAATATTCTTAATCAGCATCACCAGCCGAGTCGATCTAGCCATGTCCGTCTGTCTGTCCGTCTGTCGGTTGCTATGTAAACTAGTCCGTCAGTTTTAAAGCTATCAGGCTGAAACTTTGCACCAACCCTTTAATCTGTTGCAGGTAGTATATAAGTCGAAACGGCCGGAATCAGAATACTACATCACATAGTTGCCATAGGAGCGATTGGGAAAAAGGGTCATAAATTCGCTATTTTTTAAGATATTTTGTTTATTTCTTAGGAAACTCTTATTAATGACTATTTTAATAAATCCTGAAAGTTTCATTAAAATGGGACTACTATATCCTATAGCTGCCATAGGAACGATGGAAGAAAATGGGTCATTGAGCATAACTCTGGAGTTTTGCAATACAATTAATTCATTCTTGATAAATACAGTTTTCATAGACATTAAAGCCGTTTTAGGAATTTAAAAACCAAAGATCGGATTACTATATCCTATAGCTTCTATATCAAACGGTTTGAAAGCAACTGGTCTGCAAGGGTATTCTAAGCTTCGGGTACCGAAGCTAGCCTTCCTTTCTTGTTTTTTTGTAAGTTATTATTTTTTTAAATTATGCAAACTATTAATTTTCTTTTATACCCTAATAGAGGGTAATAAAATTTTGACCAGAATGTTGTAACGCAGTGAAGGAGACATTTCCGAGCCTATAAAGTATTTATATTCTTGATCTGCATCACCGGCCGAGTCGATATGTCTGTCCGTCTGTCGGTTGAAATGTAAACTAGTTTCTCAGTTTTTAAGCTTTCGAGCTGAAATTTTGCACCGACCCTTCATCTGTTGCCGGTAGTATATATATTATATATAGCCGCCATAGGAACGATTGAGAAAAAAGGTCGTACATTCGACATTTTTAAAGATAATTGATTGATTCTTTACAAATACCTACATATTTAAATAACTATACTAGCCAACCCTAAAAGTATCATCAAAATCGAATTATTATTTAATTTATTCTTGAGAAATACAGTTTTCATAGATATTAAAACCGTTTTATAAAATTTAAAACCAAAAATCGGTCAACTATATCCGATATCTGCCATACAAACGATCGAACGGCTTGAAGGCAACTGGTCTGCAAGGGTATTCTAAGCATCGGGCCTTCATATGAATCTGCGCCCTTAATATATTTATACTGTATAAGCTGTTTAGTACGAAATGTATATGGTATATGGTTCATAACACGGAGGTCCCTGGTTCAAGCCCCATACTCGGGATTCCTTTATCCCACAGCTACCACAAAAATTATCGATCGGTTTAAAGGCAAGTTGTCTGCAAGGGTATTCTTTATTTACATATATATTGACCTCTCATTATTATGTCAATATAATAGTCCGTAGCATGTTGCAGTGCGACAAATGGAAAATTATCAGTTTATCAAATAATTGCTCAATGCTTCTTTTATAATATTTGTAGATTGCATACGTTTAATTGCTTAATTTTTATTGTTTATCCACTAACAACAAAAATCTGCAATTGATTTTGGGTCTGGATAATCGAACGGATCTCAAAAACTGTATATTTTCCTAATACTGACGCATATGAAGTTAAGTTTTTGTTTCTTGGTTTTACACATGCAATGGGAACATGAATTTCTACCGATTCTGAAAATATCATCAAGTTTGGTTAATTGGGACGCACAAAAGAAGTATGCAAATCAACAGGTAGCAAATAGATAAATGTTAAGTTGCCCAAATAAATGGTCATTTCGCTTGCGGTCGCGAGTTCGACTCCTCGCAACACCTTTCGAAACTTTCTATACCCATGCAGAGGGTCATCTAAATTTGACCAGCATCACCAGCCGAGTCGAACTAGTCGTGCCCTTCTGTCTGTATGTCTGTTTCTAGTCTCTTAGTCTAGATAGCTTTAAAATAATAGGCCCGATGGAGAAAATGACCATAACTCTGGTGTTTATCAATATAATTAATTCATTCTTGGACAATATACTTTTCATAAATCCCAGTTAGAAAGGGTATTATAAACTTTGGATCCTGAAGCTAGTCTTCCTTTCTTGTTCATTTTTTTATTGGTTTATAAAGTCGCATATTCAAGAATTATGTTTAAAAGTATGTTCAAGCCATAGTGAAAAAGAATTTTTTTTACGATAGTCTATAATGGGTTTCTCGGAGATAAATCTGTGAGAGCGAGAGCGGGGATGAAGAGTAAAAATAACTGCTCTACTCTGAGCCCCAAGACACGTGCATTTCCTGTTGCTGTTAAATTTGGAGCAATTAAACTGAAATGGCAATCGAATGTAACTATATTTGGGACACTAAGCTGTTGAAATTGTGAACTCCTAAGAGCTTTTGGTTTTTTAATGCTATAACATTGCACAGAGAATAGCCAGCATTCGAGCTTTTCCGTCATCGAGTCTCTCTTGCTCTTAGTTGCTCTCTTGCAAAGTCAGTAAACAAGCCCGAACTGCATGGAATGTTAGCGATGGTCGAGTGCTGGGATTGAAAGGGGGACGTGTCACAGGCAAACGGCAATAACACAACGAAACATCCAACTAAAGACAGTTTTTCTTACTTAATTTACTTCATTGTCGGAATTTAAAAGCAGCAAAAATTGTTTTCCCACCACAAACTTAGAAACGCTCGGGGCTTTGTTTTCGTCCGCCAAGCTAACGCAATGCAAATGGAATTCCTTTCCCACAACACACAAGCATACAGCGATGGCGCTGCGCAATATTTAATCCGAAATGTATTGCACTTTTCTCCTTAATTTCCGTTAAATTCTAGCACAGTTTCAAAGTTTAATTAAATTCGGTCTGCATCTTTTCACCGACAATACGCGCTATGTAATTCCGAGACGCTCACAAAATCTGAAACAGAAACGTCAACGCCACCGCCTCTGTCGCCTCCAACACAGTCGCAGTCGTAGCTCTGCCGCTGCTGTCAGGTGGAAGTTCTCTCCGACGCTCTTGCACTCACACCGATGCTGCCTTGCTCTCCCTTTGCGGGGGCCAACTTGTAACAATTGTTGTTTTTCCTGCGCATGCTCCATGTACACATTTTCAGCTTGGCAATGCCGTCTTTTGACTTTTAGTTTCTGTTCTCCTAATTTGATTTTTTTTGCGCTAGGCCACTGTGACCCCTGGGCGGCGCTTGCTTGACTTTTGTGGCAGATCCAAGTTGCCAGATCAAACGCAACATTAACGGTGGGCAGTAGTCGATTTGGCCTAGCGCCAAAAGTATAAAATCAAATTACATATATTTTTAAATAACATGGAATTTATATTAATAATTGTCAAAAATTGCAGATTTATCAAATTCAAAGATAACCAATTTTATTTCGACACATTTGACATTTGAAGATGTTCTTTAAATTTCGTCACAGAATTCTTGGCTTGCTTTGGGCCAGTGTGCGAAACTTTTGAGAATCGAAAAACTGGTTTTCGTGCTGGGCTCATTTTGTTGTGGCTGCCAATCTTGGTTTCTTATTTCACTGTGGTTTTAAAGCTCTGCTCGTTAAAGACTGCGAGTTGCCGGCATCGCTAAAATTTTTTGTTGATGTTGTTGCTGAATTGGCGCTTGTGAATGTGTAACAAATTTTTTATACCCTTGCAGAGGGTATTATAATTTTGACCAGAAGTTTGTAACGCAGAGAAGGAGACATCTCCGACTCTATAAAGTGTATACATAATTGATCTTCATCACCAGCCGAGTCGATATAGCCATGTCCGTCTGTCTGTTTCTACGCAAACTAGTCTCTCAGTTTTTAAGCTATCGGGCTAAAACTTTGCATCAACTTCTATCTGTTGCAGCTAGTATATACGACGCAACGGAATCGGAACACTACATCACTTAGCTGCCATAGGAACGATTAGGAAAAAAGGTCGTAAATTCGACATTTTTAAAGATATTTGATTGATTCTTTATAAATCACTGTTAAATAACTATATTAACCTATTCCACTATACCACTATATCCTATAGCTGCCATAGGAACGATGGGAGAAAATTGAAGCCAATCCTATAGCTGTCATACAAACTATCAAACGGTTAAAAGGCAACTAGTCTGCAAGGGTATTCTAAGCTTTGGCCCCGAAGCTAGCCTTCCTTTTCCTGTTTGTGTGGATTTTGCCAGCTGTTGACGTTGCGGCCATAGTGGCTGAAATAAAACTTTACATTTGTATACCCTTGCCGAGGGTATTATAATTTTGACCAGAAGTTTGTAACGCAATGAAGGAAACGTCTCCGACCCTATAAAGTATACCTATTCTTGATCATCATCAGGTTGCTATGGAACCTAGTCTCTTAGTTTTAAAGCTATCGGACTGAAACTTTGCACTGACGCTTCAATCTCTTGCAGGTAGTATATAAGTCAGAACGGTCGGAATCGGAACACTACAAATTTTTAAAGATCGATTGGGAAAAAATTCCATAAATTCGCCATTTTTTAAGATATTTTATTTATTTCTAAGGAAACTCTATTTAATGACCATTATAACATATCCTGAAAGATTCATTATAATCGGACTACTATATCCTACAGCTTCCATAGAAACGATGGGAGAAAATGGGTCATTGAGCATAACTCTGGTGTTTATCAAGACAATTAATTCATTCTTGAGAAATACAGTTTTAAGAAATTAAAATCCAAAAATTGGATTACTATATACTATAGCTGCCATACAAACGATCGAACGGCTTAAAGGCAACTGGTCTGCAATGGTATTCTAAGCTTCAGGTACCGAAGCTAGCCTTCCTTTCTTGTAATGTACTATTTTACTTGTTTGTTACCCAATTTTGCTTTAAAGTTTGCAAAGCATAAATCATATGTACTTGAGAGCCGTTGAGAACGCATTACCTTCATATACATGTGTAGGAATATGCGCCTTCAATTTAAATATACTGTATTAGCTATTGGTTCAAAAAGTATGTGGTGGTCCAATGGTTAGGACGTTTGGCTGAGAGCACGAAGGTCTTAGGTTCGAACCCCAGACCAGTCTCGGTATAAATACTTTTTTTTTGTTCTTGAATTATTTTGTTTATAACCAAGACCCTGTTAAAGAACAGTCGGGAATCTCGACTATAACGTTATTACTTGTTTTTTTTTGTCTTTGTCAGCTATGCACTTCTGTTAGCTAAGCAAATTTCCAATAATCAAGTATTGTACCTAAAAATTAGCCACAAAATCCAAAAAAGTGCAAACGACCGTGGCTGCAGTTCAAAAATGGAACTGCGCCACGTACATCACTCCCTTGTCGAATGAATAAGACGAGAGGGCACAATAAATACCCGCTAACAACAAGCAATCTGTTTATTCGCTCAAACAAACGGTAAATCGCTTGCGTTCGGATATAGTGATCCGATTTTAGGTGTTAAATTTTCTAAAACGGTTTTAATGTCTATGAAAACTGTATTTCTCAAGAATGAATTAGTCTTGAAAAACACCAGAGTTATGCTCAATGACCCAGTTTCTCCCATCGTTCCTATGGCAGCTATAGGATATAGTAGTCCGATATTAATGAAACTTTCAGGATATGTTAAAATAGTCATTAAATAGAGTTTTCTAAGAAATAAATAAAATATCTTTACAAATTTATGGCACTTTTTCCCAACCGTTCCTATGGCAGCTATGTGATGTAGTGTTCCCATTCCGTTGCGTCTTATATACTACCTACAACAGATAGAAGAGTAGGTGCAAAGTTTCAGCCCAATAGCTTTAAAACTGAGAGCCTAGTTTGCGTAGAAACAGACAGACGGGCAGACAGACAGACGGACGGACGGACAGGCAGACAGACGGACAGACAGGCAGACATACAGACGGACATGGCCAGATCGACTCGGCTGATGATGGTGATCAAGGTCGGAGATGTCTCCTTGACCGCGTTGCAAACTTCTGGTCAAAAATATAATATTTTCTGTAAGGATAACAATAATATAATATTAATTAATATATACGTGGTCTGTTCAAAAAGTATCGCGAATTTTGAATTTTCGTGGGTTACGTATATTCGAATTTCGATTTTTTTTGTGGCGTTATGTTGGTACACATGTCTCTCACTTATGCCGACAAGCTCGGCCATTTTTAATGTTCACTTAATTGTTGACAGCTGCTTTGCTTGCACGTGTTTTGTATCGTCTTCGATTTTTTGATTTTTCGCCGCGAAATTCGTACCAAAATGGCTCAATTGCGACCAAAAACAGCATCGCATGAACATTGCTAATGAGATGTTAAACTCTGTCCGCGACGACCCAAACTTGCTCCAGAGGGTCATAACTGGTGACGAATCGTGGGTTTACGGTTATGACGTGGAAACCAAAGTTCAATCATCTCAATGGAAGCTGCCGCACGAACCAAGACCGAAAAAAGCTCGCCAAGTTCGGTCGAATGTGAAAGTTTTGCT
>JAJJHY010010898.1:816353-846625 GCA_021224005.1 Drosophila setifemur
TTTAAACCGTTCAATCGTTTGTATGGCAGCTATAGGATATAGTAATCCGATTTTTGGGTTTTTAAATTTCTGAAAAGGCTTTACTGTCTATGAAAACTGTTTTTATCAAGAATGAATTAATTGTCTTGAAAAACACCAGAGTTATGCTCAGTGACCCATTTTTTCCCATAGTTCCTATGGCAGCTATAGGATATAGTGGTCCGATTTTAATGAAACTTTTAGGATATGTTAAAATTGCTATTAAATAGAGTTTACCAAGAAATAAATAAAAAACCTTTAAGAATGGCGAATTTATGGCTTTTTTTCCCAATCGTTCCTATGGCAGCTACGTGATCTAGTGTTCCGATTCCGGCCGTTCCGACTTATATACTAACTGCAACAGATTGAAGGGTCGGTGCAAAGTTTAAGCCTGATAGCTTTAAAACTGAGGGACTAGTTTACATAGCAACCGACAGACGGACAGACGGACAGACGGACAGACGGACAGACAGACGGACAGACGGACAGACGGACAGACGGACATGGCTAGATCGACTCGGCTGGTGATGCTGATCAAGAATATATATACTTTATAGGGTCGGAAATGTCTCCTTCACTGCGTTACAAACTTCTGGTCAAAATTATAATACCCTCTGCAAGGGTATAAAAATGAATTGTTGAAGAGCTTCGAAGATTGGAAAAACCGTTGGCACAAGTGTATAATATCTAATGGGGATTATTTTAAAGGGGACAAAATAGATATTCATAAATAAATAAATAACTTTTGAAAAAACACAAAATTCGCGATACTTTTTGAACAGCCCTCGTATATCGCAAGATATACATTTGAAATATTTAAGTTTAAACTTAAACAATAATAAAGGTTGAAGCATAAATTTTAATTTGCAGCTGATCTGAGCTGAGCTTATAAGCACGTAATATTGTTGGCAATGAAAGTGCATGCACCGAAAGCTACTTAAGCTTAATTTTTCAGCTGCTGACGCAGCTAAAATTTTTTATACAATTATTCACTAATAATTACAGCTAAAATTCATGTGCTTAGCTTATAAGCTCAGATCAGTTCAGCTCCGTTAAGCTGCCTGTGTGCCCCCTTGAGATCCGTTTTAAATTTGAATGTGCCAATATCAATCAAATATTTGTAGGCATATTTTGTTATTATTGTTATTGAAGATTGTTAAACTAAAAACATGTTAGAAAGAAAAGTTTACAAATCAAACAAAGTGACTGACCCCTCATAAATTGGACATTGAAGGTAAAATTATGTTAAAAGTGCTGCTAACTGTTACAGTTGTCGGGATATCGATTTTCTATACTGATTAAAAAATAAATATGCCTAAATCAACTAAATAAATAATACTTCGCTTTTATGAGGAAACACTTTCATCCCTCAGTTATGTAAATACATATCATTTTAATGTTGTGTTGGCCATTACAGCCAAAATAACGAACATATATTTGCTATTTTAAAAACCAATTGATTGATATTAATGGCTGTCAAAACGGGCATAGGGCTGCGTAAATATATATTTTATCGGACCAATGAGATTAATGAGGTTCTGTTCCCACAATAAGCGTACACAAATCATATCGATGGTCTTTCATCAGATTAAAAAAGAGGACCACCACCACCAACCTTTCGGTTAACAGCCGAACGCGCTAACCGATTGCGCCACGGAGGCTACAACAGAACCCTAAAATTGGAACTTAAATTAAGTTTTATTAAATCTACTTATTATCTTTATGAAATAAAAATCCCTTTTTTGCTGATTCTGTATAGTATTTATGATCCGCATAGCCTCCGTGGCGCAATTGGTTAGCGCGTTCGGCTGTTAACCGAAAGGTTGGTGGTTCGAGTCCACCCGGGGGCGAAATGAACTTTTTTTTAATACTCGTTTTTTTATAGCCTTGCAGAGGGTATTTTAATTTTGACCAGAAGTTTGTAACGCAGTGGAGTAGACATCTTTGAACCTATAGCGTATATACATTTTTGATCAGCATCACCAGCCGAACCGATCTGGCCATGTCCGTCCGTCTGTCGGTTGCTATGTAAGCAAGTCTCTCAGTTTTTAAGCTATCGGGCTAAAACTTTGCACTGTTTGTTGAAGTACATAGCTGCCATGCGAAAAAGTGGTATAATTTCGGTATTTTTATACCCTTGCAGAAGGTATTATAATTTTGACCAGAAGTCTCCGACGTCTCCGTCCCTATAAAGTATATTAGCATCACCAGCCAAGTCGATCTAGCCATGTCCGTCTGTCCGTCTGTCTGCCCGTCTGTCTATCCGTCTGTCTGTCCGTCTGTCTGACCGTCTCTGTCCGTCTGTCTGTCTGTCTGTCAGTCCGTCTGTCTGTTGCTATGTAAACTAGTCTCACATTTTTAAAGCTATCGGGCTGAAACTTTGCACCAACCTTTCAATCTTTTGCAGGTAGTATATAAGTCGGAACGACCGGAATAGGATCACTACATCACATAGCTGCCATAGGAACGATTGGGAAAAAGTGCCATAAATTCGCCATTTTTAAGAGATATTTTGGTTATTTCTTAGAAAAATCCTGTTAATGACCTGGTCTGTAGGAGTATTCTAAGTTTCGGGTACCGAAGCTAGCCTTCCTTTCTTGTTTATATTTTTATAGCATTATTTCTATACTATTTGTTTAAGTTGACGTTTCTAGAGAGTGACTTTTCAATATATTTTTACTGTATAAGCTATCAAAAAATATTTGGTAGTGCAATAGTTAGGATGTCTGACTCATAACACGGAGGTCCCAAGACTTGGTAGTTCTTTTGCGCATTTTTAGACCCTGTACCCAAAGGGTAGAGGGTAGAGTTTGTGCAAATGTATGTAACAGACATAAGGAGGCGTGGCAGACCCCACAAAGTATATATATTCTTGATTCTTGATCAGCATGACGAGCTGAGTCGATATAGAAATGTTTGTCTGTCCGTTCGTCCGTCCGTCTGGAGGAACGAACGGATCTTAGCAACTGTAAGAGCTAAAAGAACCATATTACCAGGGCAGATTCTCCTAACCATTACGCCTGTGAATTTTTTTTTCCGGTGCCACGCCTACCCCCCCAGCAATTAGTATTTTATTGTTTGCACTGCACAATTTTCCGGCTACAAATACATATGCATTTGGAGCATAGATTTCTAACGATCCTGAAAATTTCATCAAGATTGGTTAATTAGAAAGTGCACAATAAATACCCAAGGTTTACAGGCGCTAACCACAAGCAATCTGTTTATTTGCTCAAACAAACGGTAAATCGCTTGCGTGTTTGGTGGTTGACTTTTATCGGAAGTGCCGCTGAGAACGCACTACCTACATACTGTTTTTTAGACCCTGTACCCAAAGGGTACAGCGCCACGCCCACCGCCCATGCCCACCGCCCCCGCAATTTGTATTCTCATTTTTGCACTGCCCTGCACTGCACAATTTTCAAGCTAAAATTTTTTTAAAAATACACATGCAATTGGAGCATAAATTTCTACCGATCCTGAAAATTTCATCAAGATTGGATAATTAGAAAGCGCACAATAAATACCTAAAGTTTACAGGCGCTAAACACAAAAAATCAGTTTATTTGCTCAAACAAATCGTAAATCGCTTGCGTTCGGTGGTTGATTTTTCTCGGAAGTGCCGCTGCAGCTGCGCTGCCACTACCTTCATATACATATGTATGAATGTGTGCCTTCAATATATTTTTACTGTATTAGCTGCTAATTTAAAAAGTTTGGGTTAGTCGAATGGTTACGACGTTCGACTTAAAACGCGAAGATCTTGGGCTCGAATCCCAATTTCGTGATCGTCTGTGTTCTTTTCCTTCGACTTTCTNTGCTTATAACCAAATTTGTACAGGGTCTGTAACAGTCGGGAAACTCGACTGTAACGTTCTTAGTTGTTTTTTTTTTGGTCTTGATTTATTTAGCTTATAACAAAATTGGTACAGGGTATTTAAAAGTCGGGAATCTCGCCGCCAAGATTTACCAATTCGCAGTCGAACGCGTTAGCTCGCGCAACCAACGAGGAGTAACGGTAAGAGAGGCGTAGTGCAAGAAAACGTGCGTTAGACAGAGCGCGTCATACTTTTGCACGTTCCATGCGCAGGGCGGATCCAGAATACAGAAATGAATGAGGGACCAAAATACTGCTGACCACGCATCTCGAAGCACCGATCCCCTATTCCGTATACCTGAGCAGGATCGGGATTCTTGGGTACGAGAGTAGCAACGGGACACATCTCAGACTCGGAAAACACGCCTACGAAGGAGTGTTTGTGAGTAGTAAACTCGAGAAATGACAGGATGAGTTACGCAGACAGTCTCAGCGCAACATTGCATAGCTGACCGTTCAGGAGAGGAAATAGTGAATGAACGGGAAAAGCAGCGTCAAAGGATTCCAAACAGTGAAGGAATGCTATCATCGAAATACACTGCTGGTCTTGGGTTAGACGCACTCAGTTTTCCACACAAATTTGTTATATATTTTTTATTTTAATGATTATTGAAAAAAAGTTAATATGCAAAATCCTTGGTTATTTAATAATACTTCAATTATAATATTGAAAATATAAAAATATAACATAATTTGTGTTTTCAAACATTTTCTTCAAGCAACTTAAAATAAGGCACATTTTTCTTGGTCAATAGGTTAGACGCCCTTTAGATTTCTTTGTCTTGCGTAAACAAGGGCAGTTTTTTGTATTAAGAAAATATTAAAAATAAACAAATACATTGTTTTAGAGCGATATTTAAAGTAAAAATGGGAAAAGCTGGTGTTATGAGCTTATTAGAACGTCAAAAAGTATACTTTTTTCACTTGCAAGGACTGTCCAATCGAAACATTGTCAAAAAGATAAATTGCAGCTCCAGAACTGTTGATAGATATTTAAAAGATCCAGAGGAATATGGAAAAAACTTCAAAGGAAAAAAAGAGCACTATCTGAACAAGCAGTACGCAAAACTGTTAGAATTGCATCAAATTCGACTAAGTCCACAGCTAAGATTAATGAATTAGCCGGAGTAAAAGCAAGCCTTTCAACTGTTCAGCGTAAAATCAGAAATGCAGAACACCTATAGCGTCTAAAAATCAAGAAAAAACCTCCTCTGATATTGCATCGGAAGAAAAATCGGCTTCGGTTCGCGAAAGAATACATGACGTGGAATGTTCAATCTGACACTCGGCTTAATGATTGGCGTTCTGTTGTTTTTACTGTTGAAAAACGTTTTAACTTAGATGGCCCCGATGGCTTTCAATATTATTATCACGATTTGCGAAAAGATGAGCTATATTTAAGTCGCCACCACAGCCGAGAAGGTGGAGTAATGGTGTGGGGTGCCATCACGTTTTATGGAACAATTGACTTGATTTGTATCGATCAGAAGATGAAGAGCGATCGCTTCAAAACATTGTTGGAGTTCGTATTTCCAAAATTAAATGATCTCTTTGGACCAATTCCTTGAATTTTTCAACAATTCAAAAATCCTATTCATAACGCTCGGGTAGTAAAGTCGTTTATTTCGAGTCAAAACGTTAACATCATGACCTGGCCACTATATTCTCCAGATCTTAACGTAATTGAAAATGTTTGGGGCTGGCTAACGCGGAAGGATTACGAAGGAGGAAAGCAATATGAAGATAAGGAAACATTAACTGCAGCTATTAAACGTGCTTGGAGCAAGATTTCGTTGAAATACATAGATTTCCTGTATTATTATATGAGGGACCGGATATATGAAGTTATTACTAACAAGGGAGGCAGTACTCATTACTGAAATGTTTTTTTTTTATTTCTAATAACTCAAATATTAACACCAACTACAAATTTAAGTTAAAAATAAGTTACTTTTTTTTTAAATAAATATTATGTCTAAGTGCGTCTAACCTATTGACCAAGAAAAATGTGCCTTATTTTAAGTTGCTTGAAGAAAATGTTTGAAAACACAACTTATGTTATATTTTTATAATATTTTGAATATTATAATTGAAGTATTATTAAATAACCTAGGTTTTTGCATATTAACTTTTTTTCAATAATCATTAAAATAAAAAATATATAACAAATTTGTGTGGAAAACTGAGTGCGTCTAACCCAAGACCAGCAGTGTATAAAGAAAGGGCCAACGGAAATTTATGGAAGCTGTGGAGGGACATGGTTCCCATCTCAGGTAAGTGGTTTACGGTTATTGGCTATTGGATAAATTTCCTAGTCAAGTAGTCCTAGTAGGCAATGCATTTAATCTGTCCAGTAAGTTTCCCAATTTGTCCGGAAAATATAAATATTGTAGCACTTGTCTAGCAAACGGCTTTTATTTCCCTGGAATGCCAGACTGCATTAAAGGTCTCATATGCCTTGAAGAACGCCTTATTTCTCCAAGACTTCCTTTCAGCCATTAACTCTCTCTAAAGGCAATTCGGAATGTTTATTAATGTCTCAATTTCCGTATCCGATGTAGTCATTGGGAAACTGAGAAAAAAAACTGCTGAAACTAAGTGGAATTAACTTTTAGTTATCCGTTCCCGTCTTTTGTACAATAGACGCATAAGTGAGGAGGAAGCAGCAGGGCTTTCTAGCTCGTTTTATCGGATCGGACCCTGTTATCGATATTTCGATAATTGGTTAAGGCAATTAATGAAATTTTGCACGAGCTCCGATATTTTTAGGGAATTCACACATTCCCACCCCTTTCCGACTATTTTATAGACCACATATTGCTTTTGTATCTTTGGCGAAATGAAAAATCCGATCTCATTTCTAACGAAAACGAAAACACATTTACAAATAATAATGCTGTGATAAATATAAACAAAAAGCAATATGATGTGTTTGACGATATGAAATTGGAGAGATTTCTGGAAGATTTGCAATAGGATAAAGAGGAAAATGCTTCAAATGCGGAAGGTACAGCCTCTCAATATCGTTGAGTTGCGGGCATTGGCTGTACTAAATGTTTACCCGAATGAGAAAGATTTTCGGGATGATAATGCTGGAAATAACCCTGAACAAGATGGCAAACTTTAAGTGATTAGACTTATATTTATCGGTCTGTAACTTGGTGAGCAAATAAGATTCCTGTGGCAACCGATTCAGCAAAGGTCTTATTATATGCTCCAACAGGAATTTCGTGTTCTCCCTTCCAATCAACCAGTCATCAGGGTCTTAAGGCCTTTAAGCAATGATAATTTAAACACTATTCATAGCAAATTGATTGACCTTTAATTTATTATAATTAATAAAATTAAAAATGCTTTCCGTTTTGTTTGAAAGGGAAATCAACTGGAGACCAGTTGGAGATAGTTGGATATTTTCGTATAGACAAATAATCCATATAGCGTTCTTGCAAGAACCAACTTGTGGGATAATTTTAGGTTTTTTGAGCTCACAGAGATCATGCAGCAGCATGAACTTAAACAAAATGCATTGGCTCTAATATGACAGATGCTGATATACTTGTAGAGACCCTAAATAAAATAGTTTTTTCGCTCAACGAAGTTTCCAATGAGGCCATTCATTTGTTTAGTTTCAATGATGAAGTCAACCATTTTAAGAACCTCATAGCAATCAGGCCCAATTAGAGACACAGGAGTTTGTATCAAAACATGTCAGCGCGAAATCGTTAAAATAAGCTGAGACAGGTCCAAATTATGAAAACCTCTGAAGCTCTGCCATAAAGTCTTTATCTAAAAACTACGGTAAAATTTATGGTCACCGTCAGTATTGACACAACCGAAGGTGCAGTAAATGGAGCAACTAGTCAATTTTTGCAAATTGACCATTGAGATTTAAATGGCTCAGAATTAGTGACAAGACATTGGATTGACTTTTTCGAACCCACAGTTCAATGGACTTCAATTTTTAAAGTCGCTCGAGTTTTTCAATGTGGTAGATCTGAGCATGGCAATCGTTCGAATGGTGATGGTAAAAATGGAATTATCATTTATGCCAAGCATAATATATTTGATAAAGTGGTCTTCTGTTTGAGACAATTATGTCGACAAGCCCAAGGACTATATATCAATCGACGGCTTTCAGGTTTTCATCATTTATAGTTGTTTATAGAAATCCAAGTTTTCCAGTCACAAGATTTCGAAATGAAATGACTGCAGATTTTAAAAGAGTACGCGAAATGGATTGCAATAGTAAAGTGGCTTTGTGTACAGATTTATTCAACATGAGGCGCGCTGGCATAATAATTACTTATCCAACTTTTAATTAGACCCTATACCTAAAGAGTAAAGGGTATATTAAGTTTGTGCAAATATATGTAACAGGCAGAAGGAGGCGTAGGGGACCCAACAAAGTATATACATTCTGGATCAGTTTACGAGCTGAGTCGATACAGCCATGTCTGTCTGTCCGTCCGTCTGGATGCACGAACGGTTTTAAGAACCTGTACGAGCTAGAGGAACCGTATTACCAGTGTACATTCTCCTAATACTGACGCAGCTGAAGTGTATTTTTTTTCGGTGCCACGCCCACCAATTTATATTTTAAAGTTTGCACTGCATTGTACTGCACAATTTTTAAGCTAGAGGCTTCAGCTATTTTTACGCAGTTCGTACAGGGTATGTAACTGTCGGGAAACTAGACTGTAATGTTCTTACTACTTTTAGATAATGAGATGATAATCCAAAAATCCTTGGAATTTCAGGTGACGAGTCGAGTGTGATTGCTATTAGCGGCTGAAAACTTTGCGTATTTATTTATGGTGCGCTTTCAAAAAAAACCAAACTTGATTAAATTGATTGCGTGTGTTAAAGCCCAACACTCTAGCTTGAAAATCGTGCAGTTAAATCATAAAAACACAAATTAAGGGGGAGGTGGGCGACAAACAAAAATGTTATCTGCCTGTATTTGGTTAGGTTACACTGGTAATACGGTTCCTTTAAGTTTTTGAGATCCGTTCGTTAAATCAGACGGACGCACGGATAATCGGAAACACGGTCGTACGGGCGGACAGGCGGACATGGATATATTGAGTCAGCTCTTCTTGCTGATCAAGAATATATATACTTTGTGGGGTCTGTCACGCCTCTTTCTGCCTGTTACATAAATTTGCACAAACTTAATACTCCCTTTATCTTCTGCGTACAAGGCCTAATAATTTTTCTAAGTGTAAACAATTCGAGGCGATAACGTAACTTGCATTTTAATTTATTTTTAATGTGAGATAAACTACAAATGTTTTCATTTTCTTTTTGACAATATGATAGAAATATTCTGGATTTATGCAAAAACCCATCTCAATTACTGAAACTATCGGCGTAAATATATTTAATTTAGATGGAACGCATGTTTTTTTACAGCGGTCCGAGATAATCCGCAAAATAAAGCTCTTCACAGCTGATTTTCTAAATGGTTTAAAAGTAACCTCCTTGGAAATGAAAAAGTTTTTTTTTTTTTTTGAATATCCCTTTAAGCTCGAAACAGTTACTCCAGCAATTTTTAATTTTTTTCGGAACATGTGCGGCCGTTTTGCATCGATTTCGGCCTTCAATCACTCCAATAATGCACAGTATTACTGGCTGGTGATTTTTGTGATTTTTACGATTGAAAAAAAAGGGCCATAAATTCGCAATTTTTTAAGGAAACTAATTCATTCTCTAGAACTATTTAATAACTACTTAAACGTATCCTGAAGTTATATCAAATTCGGACTATTGTATCCTAAAGCTGTCATAGGAACGATGGATGAAAATGGGTTATTGGTGTTTTTCAAGACAATTAATTACATAATATAGTTTTTATAGACATTAAAGCCGTTTTAGCAAATTAACAAGTCAGAACATTACAATCGAGTTTCCCGACTGTTAAAGACCCTGTACCAATTTGGTTATAAGCAAAATCAATCAAGAACGAAAAAAACAAGAAAGAAAGGCTAGCTTCGGTACCCGAAGCTTAGAATACCATTGCAGACCAGTTGCCTTTATGCCGTTCGATCGTTTGTATGGCAGCTATAGGATATAGTAATCCGATTTTAATTAAACTTTCACGATAAGTTAAAATAGTCATTAAAAAGAGTTTCCTAAGAAGTAAATAAATTTTCTTGAAAAATAGCGCATTTATGGCACTTTTCCCAATTGTTCCTAAGGCAGCTATGAGATGTAGTGTTCCGATTCTGGCCGTTCCGACTTATATACTACCTGCAACAAATTGAAGGGTCGGTGCAAAGTTTCAGCCCGATAGCTTTAAAACTGAGAGACTAGTTTACATTGCAACAGACAGACGGACTGACAGACAGACGGACATGGCTATATCGTCTCGGCTGGTGATGCTTATCAAGAATATATATATACTTTATAGGGTCGGAAATGTCTCCTTCACTGCGTTACAAACTTCTGGTCAAAATTATAATACCCTCTGCGAGGTGTAAAAACAACAAGAAAGGAAGGCTAGCTTCGGTACAAGAAAGGAAGGCTAGCTTCGGTACCCGATGCTTAGAATACCCTTGCAGACCAGTTGCCTTTAAACTGTTCGATCGATTGTATGACAGCTATAGGATATAGTGATCTGATCTTTGGTTTTTAAATTTCTAAAAAGGCTTTAATGACTTTGAAAACTGTTTTTCTCAAGAATGAATTAACTGTCTTGAAAAACACCAGAGTTATGCTCAATGGCCCATTTTCTCCTATCGTTCCTATCCTAGGATATAGTGGTCCAATTTTAATGAAGGATATGTTAAAATTGTCACTAATAAGAGTTTCCCAAGAACTAAATAAAATATCTTAAAAAATGGCGAATGGGGCCTGTTTGGTTATGCGACCAGAGTCAGACTCTTAAGAGTCTTAAGACTCTCTTAAATTCCCTTCATCTATCTCTGTTCTTTCTATTCCTTATTACCTTTATCTCATTGCGGCGGCTCTTTGCCTAAGCTCTATCATTTTCTCATTCTATTCGGTTTTCGTCTTTGTAGCGATCGCACGGCCAATTCGGGTCCGCTTGCGACTTTTGATATATAAAAATTATCTCGGTACGACTGCACGGCCAATTTGTGTCCGCTTGCCTACTTTCGATCGATAATCCCCAACTTTGTAAAACTATATAAAATTTATCTCGGTACGGCTGTACGGCCTCATTGTGTCCGCTTGCCCACGTTCGATAGATAAATCCCAAATTGTAACCTAAAAACCATTGCCCCTCGTGGCCTAATAAATTTAAATCAAACTAATATAATTACTTGTAATTATTGCGGAAAAATATAGCCAATGAAAAAGCTCATTGACTCAACAGGGCCCTTTTCCCAATCGTTCCAATGGCAGCTATGAGATGTAGGGGTCCGATTCCGGCCGTTCCGAATTATATACTACCTGCATCAGATTAAAGGGTCGGTGCAAAGTTTCAGCCCGATAGCTTTAAAACTGAGAGACTAATTTACATAGCAACCGACAGACGGACAGATGGACAGACGGACATGGCTAGATCGTCGAAAAATATAACTTTTCCTACGCTAGGGACATTGCATCTTTCAAAATAAGTGTCGCATTGGAGTTCTTCAACAGTATTTGCTCTCCCGGTTTCTGACTAGAGCATATTATAGTCCAAGAACACCAAGCTAGGAAAAGAAATAAAAACAATAAAAGGCCAATTGCCATTAAACTCCCCATCCAACTGTATCTGCTGTGAATCCACAAAACTAGCCTCCTCTTTCTTGTATATCCTATCAGAATACAAGAGGCCTACGAAGTAAGCTTACTAAATTGTACTCTGATAGTTTTTCATTTGGTTCACAGGTGATTGTGTTTACTGAAACCTGGTTAAAACCCGACACTCTCAGTTCCCAGGTTTTCCCAGGCAAGTACACAATCTTTAGAATTGATCGTCCTTTCCGGCGGGGTGGTGGAGTAGTACTTGCGGTTGACTTCAAACTCCCGGCGGAAGAGATATGCCTTCAAGAATTGGGTGATATGGAATTAATTTGCGCTAAATTAACTTTCTCAGGTAACACTTTCTTTATTACCTGTTCATATATTCCGCCTTCTTCCGAGTTACCCATGTACTGGGAGCACTTATCTGCTATCCAATCTGTTTCCAACTTGCTTGCCGACAGGAATCAGTTGATTGTTCTTGGTGATTTTAATCTACCAGAAGTCAATTGGCCCGACGATACAAAGTCTAACTCTATATTGCCTATGGCGCAACATGACCTTATTGTTGGCCTGCTTGAACTGTCATTGTCGCAAATTAACCATGTGCGAAACTCTTTAGGCCGCATACTGGATCTGTGCTTTGTATCAGACCCGGACAGCGTGATTCTATCAAGAACCTCCCCTCTAACACAACCTGAAGATCACTATCATCCCACTTTCGAGATGACGGTCGACAATGTGGAAATCGAGGTTTTCAAATCGAATAGGAAAGCCCCGCGTACCAGATGCTTTCGGAACACTGATTTCCTTAAATTAAACTCTCTTATAGCCGGCTATGATTGGTCCGACCTCTACTCATGCGCCGACATTGTGAAGTGTGCTAAGTTATTTTATAAAAAATTAAATATGTTTTTCGACTTATGTTTTCCGCTGCGGTATCCATCTAATTCAGAAACTCCGCCGTGGTTTACCAAACATTTAAAAAATTTAAAAATAATTAAAACTAGACTTTACACTTAATTTAAAGAAACCGGGTCGAGCAAGGTATATGCTCAGTACTTAACTGCTCGGTCTAATTTCACCGTGCTAAACGCTCAGTGCTATAATAATTATTTAACTCGTTGCAAGGTCCAGTTCACTCAGGACCCAAAAACAGTTTTATAATTTTGTTAACACCAAGCGTAAGTCTGTTCTATACCCATCATGTATGTCATTTGAAAACTCATCGGCAAACACCGATCAGGCCATTGCCGATATTTTTGCTAAGTTTTTCAAAACCACATATGAACCCGCAATAATTTTAAACCATACGGATTCCCAGGAATTCCCAAGGTCGAATTTAATTTTTTGTCCTGTCATTAACGAAAGCTCGATTATGTCCGATCTTCAACGGGTTAAGCCAATTTTTTCGCCAGGACCGGATGGTATACCAGGCTGCGTGCTTAGAACTGCGCCGATTACCTGAGCAAACCTCTTCTTAAATTATTTAGTCTGTCTCGAGTCCTCAACGTTTCCTAGGATATGGGAGGAATCATACGTTATTCCTATCCATAAAAAAGGTAAACGAGACGATGCAAGCAATTGCAGAGGTATCTCTAAATTGTCTGCTATCCCCAAGCTCTTCGAGAAACTTATAACCCCTCGATTGCAACACCTATGCAGCTCTTTTATTTCTACATGCCAACAATTATTTATGAAACGTCGCTCGACGACTACTTATCTTTTGGAGCTCTCATCCTTTGTTATCAAGGGCTTCCAGTCAAATTTTCAAACGGACGTCATTTACACAGACTTCAGTAAAGCATTCGACTCCGTTAATCACTCTCTTCTTTTAATAAAGCTTGACAAAATGGGTTTCCCTGTAGGCTTACTAAAATTGATCAGCAGTTACTTGAATAATAGAACGCAAAGGGTTCTTTTCAAGAGCTCACTTTCTGGTGAAATCCGTGTCACCTCGGGCGTCCCTCAAGGTAGTCACCTTGGTCCTCTGCTGTTCACACTTTTTATTAACGACCTTCCATCGGTCGTGCCTAATTCTCGCGTACTAATGTACGCGGACGATGTCAAGCTTTGGATTCAATATAATGATCCCTCTCGTCAATCGGTCTTACAGGCCGATCTTAATAACTTACAGGCATGGTGTCAAGCAAAATTCACTAAAATTAAACGGCTCTAAGTGCAAACTGATGACATTTCACCGCAAAGATCCTCAGTTTGCTGCTTACTCTCTAGACGGAGTCTTTCTTGATAGAATCACGCGTGTTGATGATCTTGGTGTCGTACTTGATGCCAAATTAAAATTTACTGACCACATATCATGCATGGTAAATAAGGCCATGGGTGTGTTAGGTTTCATAAAAAGGTGGTCAAAAGAATTTAATGACCCCTATGTGACTAAGATTTGGAATTCATCAAGACAAAATTGAATCCGTGCCAAAAAGATTTTTTATTTTCGCGCTTAGAGGCCTCAACTGGGAACCAAACTTTAAACTTCCCTCTTACTCTAGTAGACTGATGCTTCTAAACCTACCCACACTTACTAATCGTAGAACCATGCTTGGTGTATTTTTCATCCTCAAACTAATACACAATGAGGTTGATAGTTCTGCCTTGTTAGAACGCATCAACTTTAATGTGCCCCGTAGACGTACAAGAAATTATATCACACTAGCTTTAAACCACAGTAGTTCGAATTATGTCTTGCATGAGCCATTTAGAGTACTTTGCCCAGATAACAATGTAGTGCACCAACTAAAGCCCAATTTTTCTTCTATTAACGACCTTACGCATATTAAGCCGCTAATTCTTATCTACCTTACTCACCACAATTCTATGTAGTTTTCCTCGAAATCTTTCTACTATTTTCCCTGCATGCTCGGTCCTATCTTCGCGATCGAGCCGTACGTTATGCTGCTGCGCCCCTCGGTCGGTTGGGCGGGAGGTGGGTTGCATCACGTGCAAAGGGGAAAAAAAATTTCCCCTTCACTGTATTACAAACTTCTGGTCAAAATTATAATTCCCTCTGCAAGGGTATAAAAAGGAAGGCTAGCTTCGGGGCCGAAGCTTTGAATACCCTTGCAGACTAGTTGCCTTCAAACCGTTCGATAGTTTGTATGACAGCTATAGGATATAGTGGACCGATTTTTGGTTTTTCATTTTCTAAATTGGCTTTCATATATGTGAAGTATATTGTCCAACAATGAATTAATTATATTATTAAACATCAGTGTTATGGTCAATGACCCTTTTCCCCCATAGTTCCTATGGCAGCCATAGGAAAAAATAATTCGATTTTGAAAAGATTTTTAGGATAGATTAACATAATTATTTAAAAGTGATTTAAAAATAATCAATCGATTATCTTTAAACATGTCGAATTAAAACATATTTTTCTTAATCATTCCTATGGCAGCTATGTGATGTGGTGATCCGATTCCGGCCGCTCCGACTTAAATACTACCCGTAACAGATAGAAAAGTTGGTGCAAAGCTTTAGCCCGATAACTTTACGACTAAAAGATTCGATTGCTCGGAGACAGACAGACGGACAGACAGACGGACATGGTTGGATCAACTCGGCTAGTGATGATGATAAAAAATATATATAATTTATAGGGTCGAAGACGTCTCCTTCACCGCTTTGCAAACTTCTTGTTAAAATTATAATGTCCTCTGCAAGGGTAAAAAAACGTATTTATTTATATAGTCCCTTTTTAGCTTAATACATGCAATTGAGCGTGATTAAAATTATTGTATCGCATCCAAATAATATAATTTTTTGATTCCTTAAAATATGCATTTGTTTCCTCACCTGACCCAATTCTTTTGCTGTTAATACCTTAAGAACTTGAACCATTTGGAAAAAAATTAAAAAAATTTATTTAGCCTAAAAAAATAAAAAGACTTATCAAACGACCCTCTGTTTAACTTTTTGCATAAGTTAAAATAAAAGTTTCTTGACAATTCCTTCAATTCCTCCGACTTGCATACTACAATAATTAAAAACACAGCTTTTATATGCAATAAATATAAGTTAAAAGACATACTTATAATATTTTTAAAACTAACCTTGTTTTTGCTCAAGGAAAGCAAAAAATATAGTTTAGAATCAAATAAAAAAGTGTGTCGCCCCCGGGTGGACTCGAACCACCAACCTTTCGGTTAACAGCCGAACGCGCTAACCGATTGCGCCACGGAGGCTCACAGTTTTAAATTCCCAAATATGCGTTTTATTAATCGTCTGAAACATTAAAGAGGGAGCGTAAAGAGTTCGGATTTTTAAAAATTAGTAAGTAAAGATGGGATTTAAATATTCTATTCTATTCTGACAGACAGATTTAATTAAAGAAAATAAGAGGGTGTACCCTCTATTTACATATGTACATATTTTATTGTTTTGCGAAAATCGGTTTCATATACATTTGTATAGAACATATTATATCCTTTTATACATACATACTTAAATAAGATGTCGCCTTGCGGTTTTTTTTTTGTTCTATTAGTTTTGATAAAGTTACGGTGACAGTTGGAAACAGCCAATATAGAATAATTCCAGTGGGGCAAAATGTGCTAATATTTGTATTCTCAAGGCCTTTTTAAATTCTAAGAGTTTTTAAGCAATTTTAATATATATGTGGCAAAGTATTGCTAAGGAAAATTGGAGAAATATACATATATAATATCAATTTGATTCGTGAAACTGCTTAAAAACAAACTGTCGAGCTCGGAGGAAAGAGCTGTGACCAATCTTCACGTTTTAATTGATCATAGCACTGAAAATTTGTAAAATTGTATTTGGTGATTTAATTAAAATTACTCCTCTCTTCACATATGTACCTTGACTTCAGAAATGAAAAAAAAAACCAGCCCTGCCGAATACCGAGGACTTTGAAGCTCTAGTATTATCTAAAAAAAAAACATGCCGGACTATACATATGTAATTTAAAAAGAATTCACAAAATGACTTCATGATTTTCATGAAAACAACGATGCAAGAACTAATGTAATACAAGTATATAACAAAAACAAGAAAGAAGGGCCTCGGGGCCCGAAGCTTAGAATACCCTTGCAGACCAGTTGCCTTTCAACCGTTAGATGGTTTGAATGGTAGCTATTGGATATAGTAATAAGATTTTTGTTTTTCATATGCTAAATTGGTTTTAATATATGTAAAGTATAGTGTCCAAGATTGAATTAATTATGTTAATAAACAACAGAGTTATGGCCAATGACCCATTTTCTCCTATCGTTCCTAGGGCATATAGGATATAGTGGTCCGATTTTGATGAGATTTTCAGGATAAATGAATAAATATATTAATTTTTTCAAGTAATTTATAAAGAATCAATCAATTATCTTCAAAAATGTCGAATTTACGACCATTTTTTCCAATCGTTCCTATGGCAGTTATGTGATAAGTTCCGACTTATATACATACAATACAAGGTGTGTAAATAAAGTAATGAGACTGATATTTTTAAAATTTTTTTATTTAAAGAATATTATAATGAAATACTGTCTCCTTTAAAATATATCCCTTGGAAAGCTACACAGCGCTGCAGACGGTTCTTCCAATCATCATAGCATTGCTGGAACTCCGATACTGGAATAGCCTTCAGCTGGTCGGTTTCAGCTTTTTGAATGTTTGCAAGTGTCCCAAAATGAGTTCCCTTGAGGTGATTTTTCAATCTCTGACAAACCGATGAGGAGGCGTTTCACATGTGCACCTGACGGTGTTTAAAAACGCTCGCATTCAGCGTTGCCAGATCGTGAACGACGTTGCAAATCTCATTACTTTATTTACACACCTCATATGTAATCATTGGATCAAAACAATAAAGGAATGAACATATGTATGTATGTATTAAATATAAATACGTATAGACACATATGCGTTCTACAAGTAGACGGACATGGCTAGATCGACTCGGCTGGTGATGCTGATCAAGAATATATATACTTTATAGGGTCGGAAATGTCTTCTTTTTTGCGTTACAAACTTCTGGTCAAAATTATCATACCCTCTGCAAGGGTACAAAAATTTGTCGAATTTATGGCCCTTTTCCCCAAACAGAAATGACAGATATGTGATGCAGTGTTACGGCCAAATAGCTTTTAAACTGTAATAATAGTTTCAACCGACAGACGGACATTCGTACAGACCTTTAGCAGGTGATACTGATCAAGAATATTTTTTATATATACTTCATTGGGTAGAAGAAGGGTCTAAATTATAATACCCTCTGTATCTATTTTGACATTTTTTAAAACTTAGCTATGTCCGAGGACCCACCCGCCCGTTTGAATGTCTGTTTCTGTCTCTTTTGTAACGCTATCTAAATCCTTGCACTTTATCAAGCAGGTAATACATATGTATGTACAGTTTATTAATACGGGTGAACATCGAATTGTCCGAAACTGCAGAAAATACTATGTTTATAGTATTTTATTGCCCTCAAATTAATTTCTTTAATTTCTCCATGCCAACATGGATTTATGAAACGTCGCTTGACGACTACTAATCACCACATATCAATTCAATATACGTCAATCGGTCTTAATAACTTACAAGCATGGTGTCAAGCAAACTCACTAAAACTAACTAAACATTTTACCGTATAGAACCTCAGTTTGCTACTTACTCTTTAGACGAAGGCTTTCTTGAAAAAATAACGCGTGTTGATGATCTTGGTGTCATACTTGATGACAAGTTAAAATTTACTGACCACATTTCGTTCATGGTAAATAAGGCCATGAATGTGTTAGGGTTTATAAAAAGGTGGTCAAAAGAATTCAATAACCCCTATGTGACTAAGACTTTATACCTTTCGCATGTCCGGCGAATTCTTGAGTACGGATCATGCGTCTGGAGTCCTCAGTATGGAGTTCATCAAGACCGAATGGAATCCGTGCAAAAAAGATTTCTGATTTTCGCGCTTAGAGGCCTTAACTGTGAACCAAACTTTCAACTTCAATCTTACTCTAGTAGACTCATGCTACTAAACCTACCCACACTTACTAATCGTAGAATGTTTGGTGTAGTTTTCATGCCTTATTAGAACGCATAAACTTTGATGTGCCCCTTAGACGTACTAGAAATTATATCCCCCTAGCTTTAAGCCATAGTAGTTCGAATTATGCCCTGCATGAGCCCTTTAGAGTCCTTTGCTCAGAATTTTACGTATTGCACCAACTAAGCTCTGATTTTTCATCAATTAACGACCTTACTCATATTAAGTCCCCAATTCTTACCTATCTAACACATCATAGTTCTATGTAGTTTTCCTTGAAAATCTTTCTCCTATTTTCCCTGTTATGCGGCTGCGTTACGTGGGTTGCATTACGTGCAACGGGATTCGCGTAAAAAATTATTTACTTTAACAAATATAATACTAAGAGAAATTAAGAATAAAGCCAGAACGGCCGGACTCAGAACATTAATTCACATAGCTGTCATAAAATCGGGACTGTAGATACATCAACATTTATGAAAAGTGTATTGTCCAAGAATGAATATTAATAAACACCAGAGTTATGGTCAATGATCCATTTACTCCCTTCGTTCCAATATATAATATAATAGTCCGATTTTGATAAGATTTTAAGGATAGGCTAGCATTGTGAATTTTAAAGAATAAATCAATTATCTTAAAAAAAAATTAATTACGACCTTTTTTCCAAATCGTTCCTATGGCAGCTATGTGATGTAGTGTTCCAATTCCGATCCGACTTATATACTATGTTACGTGTAACAGATAGAAGAGTTGGTGCAAAGTTTCATCCCGATAGCTTTAAAAGTGAGAGACTTGTTGCGTAGAAGCAGACGGACAGACGGACATGGCTAGATCGACTCGGCTAGTGATGCTGATCAAGAATATATGTACTTTATGGGGTCGGAGATGTATCCTTCCCTGCGTTGCAAGCTTCTGGTCAAAATTATAATACCATCTACAAGGGTATAATAAGAAAGAAACGCTAGTTTCGGGGCCTGAAGCTTAGAATACCCTTACAGACCAGTTGCTTTCAAACCATTCGATAGTTTGTATAGCAGCTAGGGATATGGTGGTCCGATTTGTGATTTTTCATTATCTAAATTGGATGTAATGTCTTTGAAAAGAATATTGACGAATAATGGATTAATTATATTGATAACAAGAAAGGAAGGCTAGCTTTGGGGCCCGAAGCTTAGAATACCCTTGCAGACCATTTGCCTTCAAACCGTTTGATCGTTTATATAGCAGCTAGGGATATAGTGGTCCGATTTGTGATTTTTCATTATCTAAATTGGATGTAATGTCTTTGAAAAGAATATTGACGAATAATGGATTAATTATATTGATAACAAGAAAGGAAGGCTAGCATTGGGTCCCGAAGCTTAGAATACCCTTGCAGACCATTTGCCTTCAAACCGTTTGATCGTTTATATAGCAGCAGATAGGATATAGTTTCCCAATTTTTGGTTTTAAATTTTTTTAAAACGGCCTAATGTCTATAAAAACTATGTTTTCCAAGAATTAATTAGTTGTCTTCAAAAACATTAAAGTTATGCTCAATTTTCCATTTTCTCACATCCTTCCTATGACAGCTATAAGATATAGTGGTCCGATTATGATTCGAAATTTTTTAAGATAATTAATTTATCAGCAAAATCGGACCACTATTAGGATCGGTCAAAGTTAACCATAAAAGACCATATATAAGAAATTAGTCAATTACTTTTCAAATGTTCGAGGTTATGTTACTTTTACCAATAGTTCCCATGGTAGCTTTGTAATTTAATGTTCAAGCCGTTTCGACTTTATATGAACGTGCAACACAAAGAAGGCTCTAGGCTAATTTCAGCACATTAACTTAAAATCTGAAAGGCAACTTTCCATAGCAAGTGACAGACGAACAGGCAAACGGGCATAGTCCTAGCTTAATAGGATCGGATATGTCTACTTCACTGCGTTAAAAACTTCTGTTCAATATTTTCGCTACCATCTGCCAGGGTATACATCAGAAAGTTGCATCAAGTGTGATCAAGTTGGCTGGATTCGCCCTTGCTGAATATCCGGTTTGAGTCAACACAGCGATTGTGCACTTACATGTCCAATCAAGTTGCTTGCAACCTCAAAACGAGGTCGTTTGATCGGGTTGTTTACGAACTCGTGTTGATTTATATGTTACCTTCGAGCTTGTGTTGCACGTTGGCTTGATCGGTTTGACTTTTGGGGTATTTTATGAATGACCTTCAGTGGCACTTCCGAGAAAAATCAACCCCTGACCGCAAGCGATTTATCGTTTATTTGAGCAAATAAACTTAGCGGCTGTAACCTTTGCATATTTTTTGTGCGCTTTCTAATTTTTCAAACTTTATGAAAATTTCAGGATCGGTAGAAATTCATGCTCCAATTGCGTAAAATATAGCTCAAGTTGTGCAGTGCAGTTCAAACATAAAATTACAAATTGCGAGGGTGGGCGTGGCACCGACAAAAAAAATAAATTTAATCTGCGTCAGTATTAGGAGAATCCTCACTGATAATATGGTTACTCTAGCTCTTACAGTTGCTGATATCAGTTTGTTCATCTGGACGGACAGACGGGCATGGCTATATCGACTCAGCTCGTCATGATGATCAATAGTATATATACTTTGTGGGGTCTGCCACACCTCCTTCTTACTGTTAGATACATTTGCACAAATATTAAAGTTAAAATTAACTAAAGTCATGTGATTTATCATTTCATATATGTATGTATAGTTTTAAAGCTTTTAAGTTTTTGAAATGGTAAATTAAAAATCGATGTAACATTTAATTTTTGAATTCAAAAACAGCAAGCTATCGCTGACCACGTTTCTGATAAATATACATACATATATATGTACATATGTAACATTGCCAGCCCTCTGCTCTTGCACTGTTTGGTGGCATTGAATGTATTTCCAGCGCTAATTTTGATATTTTATTTAATTTTTGCTCCACCACTTAACCAAATTTAAATGTTGGGTCATCTTAACTACTTATTTACTATATGTTTATACTTTATCGACAGGTGTATGGGTTTTCGAAATAGATTGGTTTAGCAAATGTGAAAAAAAGAACTCGACAATGTCATTTAAAGAAACGAAATTATCAAAAACTGGCTTCGGTGAATTGGATTTACTTGGATCTGTGTTAACTTTATTAAAAGAAGAATAGGAAGTTGTTACTGATGTGGTTGGTCATTTTCATTATTTAATACTGACATTGACTGAGAAATTTAATGGAGAATGGCTGTTTCATTAAATTGGATCTATTTCGTTCGGGTGCATACTTATAGGAGGTGGGTATACTCATTATGCTGATTTATGCCAAAAACTGAGATTGGTTACCCAAATTTCACCCAATTTTTCCAGAAGTTTGCACACAGTAATGAAAACATCTCCGACCCCATAAAATATATATATTCTTGATCAGCATAATCAGCCGAGCCGATCTAGCCATGTCCGACTGTCTGTTTTTACCCAACCTAGTCTCTCAGTTTTAAAGCTATCGGGCTGAAACTTTGCACCAACCCTTCTTTCTGTTGTAAGAACGCCCGGAATCGCAACACTGCATCACAAAAGCTAGGGTTGCCAAATTTTTAAGTTTAAACAGAATTGTATAAATATGAACAGTATTAAGACCCTTTACCCTTTGGGTAAAGGGTATATTAAGTTTGTGCAAATGTATGTAACAGGCAGAAGGAGGCGTGGCAGACCCCACAAAAAGTATATATATTCTTGATCAGCATGACGAGCTGAGTCGATATAGCCATGTCCGTCTGTCCGTCCGTCCGTCTGTCCGTCTGGATAAACGAACGCATCTCAGAAACTGTAAGACCTAGAAGAACCTTATTAGCAGTGCAGACTCTCGTAATTATTACGCAGATGAATTTTTTTTTTAAGTGCCACGTTCGACGTTCGACTGAAAGCGCGAAGATCTTGGGTTCGAACACCAGACCGGACTCGGTGTAAATATACATATTTTTGGGTTTTGATTTGTTTTGCTTATAACCAAATTTGTACAGGGTCTGTAACAGTCGGGAAACTCGACTGTAACGTTCTTACTTGTTTTTAGACCCTGTACCCAACGGGTAAAGGGTATATTAAGTTTGTGCAAATGTATGTAACAGGCAGAAGGAGGCGTGGCAGACCCCACAAAGTATATATATTCTTGATCAGCATGACGAGCTGAATCGATATAGCCATGTCCGTCTGTCCGTCCGTCCGTCCGGATGAACACACGGATCTCAGCAACTGTAAGAGTTAGAGGAACCGTATTACCAGTGTAGATTCTCCTAATACTGAGTCAATTAGAGTTTATTTTTTTAAGTCGGCGCCACGCCCACCGCCCCCGCAATTTGTATTTGAATTTTTGCACTGCCCTGCACTGCACAATTTTCAAGCTAAAATTTTTTTAAAAATACACATGCAATTGGAGCATAGATTTCTACCGATCCTGAAATTTTCATCAAGATTTGTTAATTAGAAAGCGCACAATAAATACTTAAAGTTTACAGGCGATAAACACAAAAAATCTGTTTATTTGCGCAAACAAACGGTAAATCGCTTGCGTTAGGTGGTTGATTTTTCTCAGAAGTGCCGCTGCAGCTGCGCTGCCACTACCTTCATATACATATGTATGAATGTGTGCCTTCAATATATTTATACTGTATTAGCTGCTGATTTAAAAAGTTTGGGCTAGCCGAATGGTTACGTCGTTTGATTGAAAGCGTGAATATATTGGGTTTTTTTTTGTTTTGATTTATTTTGCATATAACCAAATTTGTAAAGGGTCTGTAACAGTCGGGAAACTCGACTGTAACGTTCTCACTTGTTTTTTTTTATAGTTTTATTTAAAAATATTTAATATATGACTAGCAAACCCGGCGAACTTCATTTCGCCACCAGATGGCTTCGATTTATGTAACATTTCGTTTGGTGATTAAAAGATGAAGAAACATGTTTTTTTTTTTATATTGAAAATGGAAAATTTTATTTCATTTCACAACAGTAATGAATTCATTTGGATTACAAAAATGGCCCGGTCCCAACTCACGTTCAATTTCCGTCCACTTCGGATTGCATGTGAACGTAATAAATAGATCCGGAGTTCCATAATTTCGCACGTACGTCATAACGTCTTAAGGGAATTCGTGCATGTGGCGTGGGCTTCCGATATGATGCTGGGAGAATCGTCAGACGTCCCATATTTTGAACATCACCATTTGAATGAATAGCATCACGCAAGTGTATATAGTCCTCAGATCGTAGCTCTGCCTGATTGAATCGGATGAACACTAAACGTTCGGTTTCGACTTTGACATACATGTCGACAGCGAATACCTGGAATAGCCGACGGCACTTCAGAATGACATTTTTCTCATGTGTACGAATCATCATACGATACGCATAGTAATTCATTGCGCTTAGATTTTTATTCGTTAATACACCTGAAAATGAAAAGTTAAATGAATTGTTAATGGAAACCAATAATAGCAATAATTAGTGTGTGAATATTGTACCTGTAATTGAATCAACCATCTTCAACGTGATGTCGTATCCGTCTTGCCCTTGCCAATAAATGATTGGATATTGTAACGCATCGTACAAACAATGTGTCTCGTTTACACGATGCATGATATTGCTTCTTCGCTGAACGACAATGTCTTGTTGGATCGCCAACAATAATTGCAGCAACATCATTAACGGTGGGTGCATTGAATCTTCGCACATGTTCACCTGTTGGGGTACAATCCGCTCTTATGACAAATTTGTGCGTATCCGATGGCATTCGTTCCAATGCTGTTTTGAACATATTAACCACAGCATTATTAGCGTAAAAAATGCTTTCAACTGTTCAATAATTATCTTTAACTGTTGTGTTCCCTGTATATTGCACCGTACATTCAGCTGATCCACCATCGACGAAATGAAATATATTTGAAGAAATTAATGCGGTTCATCTGGTGTTGGCACCATTGAACCATGCAAATTATGTATTTGTCCTTGTATCTGTAACTGCAAGCAATCATTTTTTAAAGAATACGGTGTAACTTCTGATCGTGTGATGGTGTAGAGTGTGGTGTATATGTAGTTGTTATGTGTTGCAATTCTTTGTGTTGGGGTGAGTGATTGGTAATGTGTGTTGTATCTTTTACCTTGCAAGTCGGAATGAAGCCGCCTTCTCGAATGATATTAGCTCCAAAGGAAATCATGCGAAAGCAGTTATTGTATTCAAGGATGTGTTGAAGAAAAAGACTGGAATCGAGATCACTTCCATCGAACAGTGGTTTCAGTGCCTGTGGTGGTGTAAGCAATGGATCCAGTTTGACTTTTCCACTTGCGCAGCACAATCTAGCCGTTTCTCTTTTGAACTTTAACGCATTGCAATATCGGCATATAGTCTGTAGTTCGAACTGTAGAACTGTAGTTCGAACTGTAGAACTGTAGTTCGAATTGTAGAACTGTAGTTCGAACTGTAGAACTGTAGTTCGAACTGTAGAACTGTAGTGCGAACTGTAGAACTGTAGTTCGCAGTGGGATCATATTGGAATGCCCCGCGATTTTATGATGCCAATGATCTTCGTGTGCTCACCCGTTGTCTATATTTTGTCTTTCTTCGCTTAAGTTCTGCGCGGCGGCCGATTGACATTTTGACTATGGACAGAGTGGTGAATTTAACCTCAAATGCACGATCCACATAATTTACACAGTTCAACTTACCACCTTAAAGACAAATGCTTCCTTTTTTTCACAGTTTCACAGTGAACACAATACCGGTTTGTCACATAAAATTAACTGAGCAGAGAACAATGAGTAGCTGTCAAACAATGTATCACGGACCGGCACCATCTACTTAAAATATTGGTTTGAAGCAGAGATGTTACGGAGCTTCGACTCCGGTTCCGTTAAGTCGGAACTTCCGATTATTATAACACCTTCGGTTCCGACTTCGGCTCCGACACTTTTAAATCAAATAAAGGCCTTAATCGGAGGTCGAAGCATATCGAAACATAGCGGCGGCGGCGGTTTACTTAAGTGGAAATAAGCCAATTTTTTTCATTGTTTGTATTTTATTTTATAATTGAAAATTTAAATGAAAAAATTTGACTAAATAATGTTTTATTTGCCTTTAAATAAAAATTCTCTCATGTCACCACTTCTGACCCTGCCTCCGACTCCGATTCCGACTTCAATAAACCAAATTTAAAAACTCCGCCTTCGGTTCCAATAAAACTACCTCCGTTACACCCCTGGTTTGTAGTACATGCTATGTATCAGAGATGGCGCTGTATGTAAAAAAATATTTTCCCGCGAGCGCTAAAAATTTTTTCAATTCTACTCTTCTGCACGCAGAAACTGAAAAATGGCTATAGATTTTTAATATTATGATCTCAATGTCATAATTTAAACAATTCATAGCATGTTTTACTGAATTGTGCACAATATGGGCATGACAATTTCCTTTATTAAGTCTGACACTATTTTTAATAAATTTGTGTATAATTAATGATTATGTCCGAAATTCGCAACAAATTACTAACTTATCTTATTATTTGAGCTTATTGAAAAAAAATCACACCAAGAAACTAATTAACTTGCCCAACACCTGCTTAAGATATATGTATGTAGTAAATGTTAAAGCACATATTTTACATCTGGTATTAAATTCACATAGAGTATCACTCGTTAACCAGTCATATTGGCATTCCCATTCGCCCTTGTATTTTTGTAGAACCTTCGACAGCTTTGCTTTTTTTTGCGTAGTAGGAGGTGATTCGTTTCCACTTTCCATTTTTTGTGCAAAAAAAACTCACAACTATGTCAACCGCCAGCATATTTTGGGGATGGACAGTTCCGATTCTTGCGAATTGGTTCTCAAAAAGAACGCGATCCTCAAGAATCGATTCTTCTAAAAAATAATATAGTTATCGAGTGAAATCGGGTATGGAGGGATTTTCAAATATATGTGAGCGAATAAGACTAGAACTTATAGTGATTAGCATTTTAATGCTGAAAACAATATTTTGTATACTTTATTTTTGTTCAACAGTAAAAAGTATAATTTAGTTGGTTGGCAACCCTACCCATAGCTGCCATAGGACCGATTGGGAAAAGGCTCAAAAATTCTAAGTACTTTAAAATAATTGATTTTTTTTTTTTATAAATCTATTTTAATAATTATTTTTACTTATCCTTAAATTCTTAAATCGCCCCACTATATCCAATAGCTGTCATAGGAACGATTGGAGCAAATGGGTCATTGACCAATACTCTGGTGTTTATCAAGATAATTAATTAATTTTTGGACCATATATTATTCATACACATTGAAGCCGTTTTTGAAAATTAAAAACCAAAAATCAGTCAACTTTATCCTATAGTTGCCATACAAACGCTCGAACGGTTTTAAGGCAACTTATCTATCTGCAAGCTCCTAAGCTTCGGAGCCTTTCTTTCTTGTTTTTTCTTTAAAGAGTGAAATGGCACCTACGGCATTAATGTTCGGATTACAAAAGCTTTGAATTTTTTTGTGTTGAAGACAAATCAGAGCAGAATAAGAGAGGAAGACTAGCTACGGGTCCCGAAGCTTAGAATACCCTTGCCGACTAGTTGCCTTCAAACCCTTCTAGAGTTTGTAAGGCAGCTTATAAGATATAGTGGGCCGATTTTTGGGTTTTTCATTTTCTAAATTGGCTTTAATGTTTATGAAGTTGGATTAACATAGTTATTGAAAAATTATTTAAAAAGAATCAATCAATTATCCTTACAAAAGGTCGAATTTACAAACTTTTTTCCAACCGTTCCTATGGCAGCTATGTGATGAAGTGTTCCGATTTCAGCTGCTCCGACTTATATACTACCTGCCACAGATATATGGATTGGTTCAAAGTTTCAGCCCGATAGCTTTAAAACTGAGGGACTAGTTTGCGTAGAAACAGACAGAGGGACATGGCTAGATCGACACGGCTGATGATGCTGATCAAGAATATATAAGATGGCAAGAAGTGTCATCTTAAATCAGCGACCACACAGCGGTGCTTTGTTTAATTCAAAGCGAGCATATTCAAAAATAGGACGAGCACGGTTGCGACTCGAGTATGTTTGATGAACATACTCGTTTTTATCAATGGACGAGCGGTTTTTACTTGTTATTGCACCAGAACTTCGAACTGTGGCAAAAACTAAGTAAATGTTTGAGTAGATCTTTTAAAAATCTACTCATTGCAGCTCTCTGGTATACACAGCATTGGAAAAATGTTCGTTCCGACCATAAGTTAAAAAAAAAATGAAATATAAAAAATCTATACATAAATTAAAAAGGTAAAAAAAATTGGTGGTTTTTTTCACCAAAATTTTTAAAACGTAAACAGTACGACCGCGAACGTTGTGTTATTACATAAATAAGAAAGCTAGATACATGGCCATACATACATACATACATATGTATACATACATACAAAGAAAAACAAGCAATCGGCGGTAGGGCTGCCTTCATAATATGATTACCGTTCAGTGTTCCGGCGGAGAATTACATTAATTAACGAAATGGACCGAGGTGCTAAAAAATTGGTCGCAGAGGCATTTTGTGGAAGCCTATAAACACATATAGGGCAGCAAGAGAGAATCGCAAGTACACACAAACTCATGCAGGCGTACAAATGTATGTAGGTATGCACATATATTTTAATGGAGGGAGTCACTGAAACAGCACCTAAGCGAACAAGAACAATCAAGAACAGAAACGAGAACCGCAAAAGTTACAAATATTTAAAAAGCGAAAAACAGAAACAACAATGGCGTCTGTTTGCCGCAGTCTTCGGTCTCTGCGTCTTTTCGACACTGCGCTTCAGCCGAAGCAGACGATGAAAACAAAAAAGCATGCCGAAAACAGAATGTACAAAATTATGAGAAGAGAGAGGAAGTCAAAGAAAGCAAGAACTGCTGCAAAGGCAGATATGGAAGGGAACAAAAAAGTTTTAAGTGGATTTACGGCTTTTAAGCGGAAACTTATCGAAGCCGATTATAAAAAAAGTTTATAATTACCACTTTGTGATTTCAATTTCACATGAAACAAACTAAACACATTTAACACTCACAAAAATTTTTGGTTGGAATTTTCGCGGTTCTTCTCGAATGGATTACTTCCAACAACTTCGTTTACATTTATACAGAACCTTCCGCGATTTTGTCCTCTTTACCGAGTGATTGCTTTATTGGTTTCCCATTTGTGTTTTGTCGCGAAAGCCAACTCTCAGTCGAAATTCGCTTTGTTCAGTCAAACTACACTCTGCGAAAGCCCAAGTTAGACTGAGACCCACTGTTGACCCTATCGACGTAGACGCCGGCACTGATGGCGTTGTTGCTGGCATTGTGTTGGCGTCAACTGGAGCTAAAGTTCCGTGCTTAAAAATTAAGTTTTTTTTTTATAAAAAAATGAACCAACTATGCGCATTTCAGATTTACTTTCATGCATTTTTAGTGCATGTGAATAGAGTCAGTACTGCTTTCATTAAAGTGTCGATAACAAAGAGTCACCTCTACATAAAGCTCCCGACGTACTTATAGTGTTTTTGGACATATTCATATTGTGTGGTCCTGTGGCGCAATGGATAACGCGTCTGACTACGGATCAGAAGATTCCAGGTTCGACTCCTGGCAGGATCGAAGGGGGATTTTTTGGCAATTCATTGTAAATTTTTTTTTTCATACATTTTTAGAAATATTTTGAAGAGTCTCAGTAACAAAAATCAGTTTTTGGGTAACATGATTTATAAAATTATTTTTAACGCAAGTGTAACAAATTCAATAAAATTCGATAACATTTTTAAGTACTATTTATATGAGGAGGAGGTACCTCTAACGTTTTGTATTTTTGTAAAGGAAACGGACTTTTTTTATGAGTCAGTCTAGTCTAGCCGTGTCCTTTTGTTTGTT
Source organism: Drosophila setifemur (assembly GCA_021224005.1). Taxonomy (NCBI): domain Eukaryota; kingdom Metazoa; phylum Arthropoda; class Insecta; order Diptera; family Drosophilidae; genus Drosophila; species Drosophila setifemur. The sequence goes on from JAJJHY010010898.1 coordinate 845,884, forward strand.
ATAATATATACAAGAATTATTTAATGTTAATTAATATGAAATAAGAAAATAAAATAGTTAATTCCGCCCAACGTGGGGCTCGAACCCACGACCCTGAGATTAAGAGTCTCATGCTCTACCGACTGAGCTAGCCGGGCATTTGGTACGGGTGTGATAAAATACAAAACTGTATTAGTGTCAGTACCTTTTAATTTGGCAAGCTATCGTTTATTATTATGCACAAATTCGCAAACTAAAAACATCATTGTTTTATTAAAAAGCTTTGGCGAAAATTCTTATTAATAGTGGGCTTCTTCTAACCACATGGTCCTGTGGCGCAATGGATAACGCGTCTGACTACGGATCAGAAGATTCCAGGTTCGACTCCTGGCAGGATCGAAGAATTTTTTTTAAAGATAAATCTTGAAACCTTTGCATCCAAGATAAAGCCATGTTTGTCTGTATATTTACTTACTCAGTTTTGTTGGCAGTCTGACTTGTCTTAGTTTTTAAACTTGATATATTTTGAGGTGTCGTATTACTAATTACAGCTTAATTTTAAATGTCAGATTTATGGGTAAATGTAATTTTAATTGCTTGGATATAGAAGTGTTTTAATGATGTTTAGTGAATGAACCCCATGTATATTTGTATAATTTTTGTCATAACCCTTAATGCCGGTAGGTGACAGTCATTAACCTAACAAAAAATATTTTAGGACTATTAAAATTATTTGAACAATTTTTTTTTTTAAATATTACGG
>JAJJHY010010898.1:846652-948267 GCA_021224005.1 Drosophila setifemur
ATAAATAATAATTATATATATATATATATATAATATATATAATTATACCCTTGTAGAGGGTATTATAATTTTGACTAGAAGTTTGTAACGCAGTGAAGGAGACATTTCCGACACTATAAATTATATATATCCTTGATCAGCATCACCAGCCGAGTCGATAGAGCCATGTCCGTCTGTCTGTCTGTCGGTTGCTATGTTAACTAGTCTCTCAGTTTTAAAGTTATCGGGCTGAAAATTTGCACCGACCTTTCAATCTGTTGCACGTAGTATATAAGTTGGAACGGCCGGAATCGGAACACTACATCACATAGCTGCCATAGGAACGATTGGGATAAAGTGCAAAAATTTCAAAACTTTTAAAGATATTTTATTTATATCTTTGGAAACTCTATTTAAGGACAGTAACATACCCTAAAAGTTTCATCAAAATCGGACCACTCTATCCATAGGTGCCATAGGAACGTTGGGAGAAAATGGGTCATTGAGCATAACTCTGGTGTTTTTCATAACAATTAATTCATTCTTGAGAAATACAGTTTTCATAGACATTAAATCCATTTTAGAAATTTAAAAACCAAAGATCGGAACACTATCGATCAAACAGTTTGAAGGCAACTGGTCTGCATGGGTATTCCAAGCTTCGGGTACCGAAGCTAGCTTTCCTTTCTTGTTTTTTGTGCAGTACACATGTAGGCCTACACGGCAATAAAAAAAAAAATAATAATACACTAGCTTAACCCTACCACACTTCGCTGTGGAATATTGTGGTTGCATGCATGAACATACAAAGTTTTATGTCCATTAAATTTTGTTACACTTGTTGGTATACAATATTTTTTGTTTTTCCATTTTTGGCATAAAAGTAAAGGCTATTTGGTTTACCTACACTGGGTGACGCTGCATACAATTGTGTGTGTGAGAAGCTCAAAGATTGGCCTTGAGCTTTATTGATTGTCATTGCGAATGTCAATTTAAAAAGGTGTATCGGTTGGAATTAAGGGTGTTCGAGGGATGAGGACATCTTCACCGTTGAATGTCCCGTTAATTTAAACCTACCTATATATACTTTATAGGGTCGGAGATGTCTCTTTCACTGCCTTACAAACTTTTTGTCGAATAAATTACCCTCTGCAAGGGTATAATGAACAAGAAGAAATTGTATGCACGGTTTTAAGGACGATTCCATACTTTTGGGGTTATTTTAAATTTCAATTAAATATTTAAACCCTTGCAGAGGGTATTAAATGTTGACTTTAAGTTTGTAACGGAGTGAAGTAGACATCTATATAAATATATTCTTACTCAGCTTTACCAGCCGAGTCGACCTAGCCATGCCCGCCTGCCTGTTCGTCTGTCCGTCTGTCGGGCTATCGGACTAAAATTTTACCCAAAGCTTTATTTCTATTGCATGGTATAGAACGCAATGACAATAAGGCTGAGCAATCGACGTTTTCAGATCATTAATAAATGCTAGTCCAGCGATGCACTAATCGACATCTACTATGGTAAGGGAGTATAGGGTTTTCAAAGTTCAATGGAAACAGAGAAAATTTTAGAAACTGCTTCTGCAGTCTATTGACATGAGCGGCAGACGGGTTCTATATAAATAAAGCGTATTCAAGGCGGGAGCGAACAAAAGCAGAATAAACTGCCATTCTCGTATAAGGGTCACTGAACTGGAAGTGTTTTGTTTAACAAATTCCAGTATGGCATAGGCTTTAGGCAGTATGTAGTCTAGTTGTCTGGAAACAATAACTTTAGTCAAACATCACACCCAAATCAATAAATTATAGTTTAGGCATACGAGCACGACCACCGAGAGAATATGTTGTTATAAGCGCATAAAATCTTACTGTACTTGATGTGAAAACATTCTATTAATTGAGTGGCATCAAATATCGTCTGCACCAGAAAGCAACTTCAGTTAGACTTTGCTGAAGGCAAATGCTGTCACTGAGCGTTATGCGCTTAATGCGTTTAAGCTATGTACATATTGGCAAATTTCAAGCAAAACAAACATTTGCGCTGTGGCTTTTACATTTAAATTTAACTTGTACTATGTTGGGTGCTGCTCCCAACATCCTCCCGCCGTTGGAAGACGTAGGCTTTCAACCGAATCGGTGTGTATATAGGTAAAACAGCAAGCTTGGAAACTGCTCATTTCGCCAGTCTAGCGACGGTTCGGACCATGGCAACGCGGTGAACCTCATCTTCGCCATGCGCAGTGGACTCAATCCGGCCAAGCCGCCATTTTAAAGGCCGCAGATTTTCGTCTTCTAGCACTATGGCCCCAGGATGTAGGCTCGCCACTTGCGGTAGGGATAAGTAGCTGACGCTCCAACGTTTCCAAAACGTCTGCTGCATCTAACAAATGCGTTGCCAGCGACTGCGATGATTGACTTGGAAATGCGTAAAGTCAGGTTCCTCGATTGTAGTGTAGCTAAAGCTAGTGAGAAAGTGTGCAGGTGGGAGTACATCTAAATCATTTGGACTTTCTGAAATTGGGCATAGTGGGCGAGAATTTTGTACGGAAGATATTTGGCAATCGAGAGTGCGCAGTTCATCGAGGGTGAAAAATGCTGTGCCAACAACGCAAAAGAAATTGTGTTTTTCTGCATAGTGCAATGGTGTATGCAAAACAACTATGATTAAGTAGATCATTTGGAGCGCAACCACGAGATAAAATATCTGCTGGGTTCAATTGAGTTGGGACATGATGCCGTTTTTCCTTTGTCATACCCTGGATTTGCAAGACTCTATTCGATACGAAAATATTAAAAAGTGACGGCGATTCACGATTCCATGATAGAACAATTGTTGAATCAGACCAGCAGTAGAATTCGCAAGAAAAGGATAAGGATGGGCCATGCTGTCAACATGTTCAGCCAAGAGAAGAGCGGCAGACAAAACCAATTTAGGTATGGTTAATGTCTTTAAAGGCACAACTCTAGCCCTAGAACATAGTAGATGCGATGAAACTGATTCACGATATTCAGACCATAGATATATGCAAGATCCATATGCTTGCAATCATGCTTGCATCACAAAAGGCGGGTATTTGATAATATGCTTGAGATCCCAAAAGCGTATCGAGTAAATTTGAAATTGCTAACGATAGAGAATTATGATATGAGCTCACATCAAGGCGAGTGCAAATATCGAGGCAGGCTTGAGAGCCAATACAGCTTTTCATTACATAGTGCCTGCAGGAAAATCTTCGACTTTGTTACGATGGGAGATATCAATCCAAGCGGGTCGTAGATTTTGGCTATTGTCGAACGAGCTGTTAGTCGCCGGGACTTCCGGCAGAGTTTACGAAAAGTTAAAAAGCAAATTGTCGGAGCTGGGACACGCTAAAATAAGAGGCTTTGCTACGTCAGTTCCGTCGTGAAACTTTAGCAGCTTTTCTTTGTCGCTGTCAAGTTCGCCTTTAAGTGCAGCAGGCACATTCGAACAGCCACTTGCGAATGGGAAAGTGACCACGAGCCAACTATTTCTTGGCTCCTAATTTCTATAACCTGTTCGATTGTGTCCTCCAGAGCAAAGGTCATCTAAATAAAAATCTCACCTGATTTTTACACCAAGGGGAAGTGGCTGCTCCTCATCAGCGGCGAACTGCAGCATGGCGCGATTTGCCAAAAATGCTGCAGGCTTGGTTCCATACGACACAGTATCTAGTTTGTAGACATTAATCGCTTCAGATGAATTATTGCGCCAAAGAATACATTGTATTGTATTGGAAAGGGTGAGTTACTCGAACGCAGCAATATATCTTGCACATGTCACCGCAAACCGCAACTTTAAAGAATCGAAGTCTAAGCAAAGCGTTAATTATTTTTATACCCTTGCAGAGGGTATTATAATTTTGACCAAAAGTTTGTTTCGCAGTGAAGGAGACATCTCCGACCCTATAAAGTATATATATACCTGATCAGCATCACCAGCCGAGTTGATCTAGCCATGTCCGTCTGTCTGTCCGTCTGTCGGTTGCTATGTAAACAAGTCTCTCAGTTTTAAAGCTATCAGGCTGAATCTTTGCAGGGACCCTTAAATTTGTTGCAGGTAGAATATAAGTCGGAACGGCCGGAACTTTACATCACATTGCTGCCATGGGATCGATTGAGAAAAAGTGACATAAATTCGCCATTTATTAAGATAATTTATTTATTTTTTAGGAAACTCTATTTAATGACTATTATAACATATCCTGAAAGTATAATAAAAATCGGACCACTATATCCTGTCATTGGAACGATGGGAGAAAATGAGTTATTGAGAATAACTCTGGTGTTTTTTAAGACAATTAATTCTGGAGACATACAGTTTTCATAGATATTAAAGCGGTTTTTGAAAATTAAAAACCAAAAATCGGATCACTATATCCTATAGCTGCCATACAAACGATCAAACAGTTTTAAGGCAACTGGTCTGAAGGGTATTCTAAGCTTCGGGTACCGAAGGCCGATTTAGAAAATTAAAAACGCAAAAACCGGATTACTATATCATAAAGCTGCGATACAAACGATTAAACGGTTTTAAAGAACTATTCTGCAAGGGTATTCTAAGCTTCGGGTACCGAAGCTAGCCTTCCTTTCTTGTTTTTTTTTGATTTAGTTTGCTTATAATAAAATGCGTACAAGGTATTTAACAGTCAGGATCTTCGCTGTAATGTTCGAACTTATTCTATCTTTTAAAGTTGGTGTTTTCATTATTGATATATTTCGAGCGGCCCTAATAAAAAAGTCGGTAAAGGGTATTTAACAGTTTGGAAACTCTTTTTAATTTAAACAAGTAAGAACGTTACAGTCGAGTTTCCCGACTGTTAAAGACCCTGTACCAATTTCGTTATAAGCAAATTAAATTCAAACCAAAAAAATTACCAAATGCTTGTTGTTAGCGCCTGTAAACGCCGGTAGAAATTCCTGCTCCAATCGCATGTGAAATTTTCAAAAAAACACAATTATATTTTTTTTTAAGCACGCGACAAAAAACAAATCAACAAAAGTACGATAAACTACACAATAACATAAAAAATAGGAAAGAAAATATTGTTTCGGTTCTAATCCTTAGAAATAAATAAATTATATTTCTTAAGATTGAAATCATGACTTTAAAAACCACTGAGTTTGGTTAGAGCCGATTTTTAGACCTTGTACCCTGCGTTACAAACATCTGGTTATCATTATAATACTCTCTTCAAGTGTTTAACAACAGTGCATTGCGGCAAAGTACAATTTTTCAATTTTCGTCATGCTGATCAAGAATATATAATTTGTGGGGTCTGTCACGCCTCCTTCTGCTTGTTACATACATTTGCACAAACTTAATATAACCTTTACCCTTTGGGCACAGGGTCTAAAAAGAAAAAACCAAAAAACCTGACCCTGTACCAATTTGGTTATAAGCTAAATAAATCAAGAACAAACAAAATATATAATAATTACCGAGTATGGTCTGGGGTCCGAACCTGAGACCTCCGTGTTATTAGCCAGCCGTCCTAACCATTGCACCACCATATATATTTCGAAACAAGTAGCTAATACAGTATAAATATATTGAAGGCGCACATTTATATGTATATGAAGGTAGTGCGTTCTCAGCCGCGCTTTCTAGAAGAATCACCCAACGACCGCAAGCGATTTTCCGTTTATTTGAGCAAATAAAAAGATAGCTTGTTGTTAGCGGCTGTAAGCCTCCCATATTTTTTGTGCGTTTTCTAATTAACCAAACTTCACAAAAATTTCAGGATCGGTAGAAATGTATGCTCCAATTGCGTAAAAAAATGTCTGATGTCTGTAGCTTGAAAATTGTGTAGTGCAGTGACTGCAAACATAAAAATACAAATTGGGGGGCCGTGGGTGTGGCACCGCCAAAAAAAAAAACTTCAGCTGCGTCAGTATTTAAAGAATCTGTACGGACGGACGGATGGACGGACGGATGGACGGACGGACGGATGGACGGACGGATGGACGGACGGATGGACGGACGGATGGACAGACGGATGGACGGACGGATGGACGGACGGATGGACGGACTGATGGACAGACGGACGGACGGACGGATGGACGGACGGATGGACGGACGGACAGACAGACGGACATGGCTATATCGACTCAGCTCGTCATGCTGATCAAGAATATATATACTTTGTGGGGTCTGCCACACCTCCTTCTGCCTGTTATATACATTTGCACAAACTTAATATAACCTTTACCCCTTGGGTACAAGGTGTAAAAACAAATACTGGTGTCTCTGAGGTAATTGTTCATACATACAGACCGACGGACAGCCTTGGAAAGGAACAAAGAGACGATATATATTTCTAGTCACCTTTCCAAGTTGCATACATTTTAAGTATTTTAATATAGCCTTGTACAAAAAGGTACCATTTAATACATAACGACCCTTAAAATGCGTAACAATGTAATTCTCATTTTTTCAAAAAATCATATTGGTAACGCAGTTTATTTTGTATTATTTTTCTACAAAATATAAATTTTATTTTATCATCAAATATCATATATGATAATTACATTCATTAGACCCCTAAAATATCATTGAAAACAAGGATATTTTATATATATAAAATATATATATCATTGCAGGCCAGTTCCAACACGGTCGATTTTTTGTGTGGCGGTTGTATGATATAATTTTAATTTTCTAAATCGGATTTAATCCTTGTGAAAAAACTATTTTCCAACAATTAATAAGTAATCCGGATTATGTTCAACGCCCATGATAGCCATTTGTAGGATTTAGTACCGATTTTTATGAGACTTGAGTCATTAGCTTTATAAGGTTGCTGGTCATACTTAATATGTTTTATCTTTTATATAATTGCCTTTCCTCTTTCTATAAGCTTGACCCAGTCAATATTTTTCCCAATAGCCAAAAGCTGACAGCGGATATGTAGTAAGTTTCAAATGGTGTGAAAGATAGGAAATATATATTTTGTCCTTTCTCGTATCAGATAGTGCAGTCTAAGGTCAACCCCACCATTAGACCAAGTCCTAAAAGGTTTTGGTTTGAGGCCCTCTACAACAAGGAAACATCCATGGATGCAACAATGTAAATCGCATTTAAAAGCATTGCTCCAATTAAAGTACACACATCTAATTTGACGTAGACTTGTTGCAAATGCTTGCGAAATCGTTTAACCTTGACAAAATTTAGGGGTTACCTTAATATGGCGTCCAAGGACAGACCGTGGAAGGAAGGAAAATGTCACAATGGCAAAGTGGCAGCAGCTTGCAACACACAGCAATTACATTATAAAAAGTTTTGCTTACGCGACGGATAAAATTTTCTCAGACCTCTTTAAAAGTGTGCAAGCGAAATAGTGTATCTAAATGAGCGTAAAAGGGGATTCCTTATCATACAAATGTATGTATGTATATATAAGATTTAGGTGTATAGGTATAAGGACTTGCTGACAATAAATCAATTTATTATTATACACTATCTGTACCCTGCCTCGTTTTGCTGGCACATCTAAGGAATTTAAAAAGGCAATGGAATAGTTGGTGGCTTCATCATCATTTGTTACACAGTCCATAGATTTGAATGAATGCAGTGAATGATCCCATTGTGAATTAAGTTCACTCAACCATTCATTATTTTTTGTTAGTAATGATTTTTGGGAAAACTTTGTTGATGAGTTCGTCCGCTCGCTTAGTCGACCATTAAATATAGTCAGCAATTGTTTAGGGATGTATGCTTCAGCAATGCAACTCCCATGATTGTTGAAATTTGCTGAAATTTGGTCACATAGCGCCTTAGATTCGATGATTTCAGGTTTTATCTCAAGCATTTTCGTAGATCTTTCAATCTTTGGTTAAGTGCTTCCAATGCACCATTGCACACTTATGCATTCATCTCAGATGATGATTTTTCATGCTGTTAAACCTTTGGCCTTTACATGTTGGTTCTTTAATAGTTTAAAGAGTCGAACGGATTCCTTATAACAATGTGGCTGCTAATCCAGAAGAAGCAACTTCAACCGAAATATTGGATATCCCATAAAAAGTATTCAATGTCCGTCTGCTGGTTCTAAGCTACATCCCCTTAAATTTTCAGCCAAATCGGAATTACCTTAAAAGTGGACATGAAATGAACTTGTGCAATATGCGTTGGGTCAAAGCACGTCACTTGAAAACAGTTATTGTATTTTGGAATACTTGCCAATGTTTTTAATGGATTCGATGGTGGGACCAATTGCGGCCATTTTACTTTTCCACCAGCACAACACAAGCTTTACCACTGGATATATTTCAAGCGGCGCTTTAACCAAAATTGGTACAGGGTTTTTAACAGTCGGGAAACTCAACTGCAATGTTCTTCCTTGTTTATTTTGTTAGACCCTGTACCCAAAGGGTAAAGGGTATATTAAGTTTGTGCAAATGTATGTAACAGGCAGAAGGAGGCGTGGCAGACCCCACAAAGTATATATATTCTTGATCAGCATGACGAGCTGAGTTGATATAGCCATGTCCGTCTGTCCGTCTGTCCGTCTGTCCGTCTGTCCGTCTGTCCGTCCGGATGAACACACGGATCTCAGCAACTGTAAGAGCTAGAGGAACCGTATTACCAGTGTAGATTCTTCTAATACTGAGTAAATTAGAGTTTATTTTTTTAAGTCGGTGCCACGCCCACCGCCTCCGCAATTTGTATTTGAATTTTTGAACTGCCCTGCACTGCACAATTTTCAAGCTAAAATTTTTTTAAAAATACCCATGCAATTGGAGCATAGATTTCTACCGATCCTGAAAGTTTCATCAAGATTGGTTAATTAGAAAGCGCACAATAAATACCCAAAGTTTACAGGCGAAAAACACAAAAAATCTGTTTATTTGCGCAAACAAACGGTAAATCGCTTGCGTTCGGTGGTTGATTTTTCTCGGAAGTGTCGCTGCGCTGCCACTACCTTCATATACATATGTATGAATGTGTATATACGTATGTATGTATGAATGTGCGTCTTTAATATATTTATACTGTATTAGCTCCCGGTTCAAAAAGTTTGGGTTTGTCGAATGGTTACGACGTTCGACTTAAAACGCGAAGATCTTGGGTTCGAATCCCAGACCGTACTCGGTGTGAATATATATATATATATATATATATTTTTTTTTTGTACAGGGTCTGTAACAGTCGGGAAACTCGACTGTAACGTTCATACTTGTTTTTTTAATGGCATTGCTAGTATTCGATAGCAAAAATCAGTATTGACATCGCTTAAATGAATAGTAAATTTACTGGGTCAGAAGGACTCCCTCATGATTTCCAAGCAATGTCGCCATGGTTTTCCAAAGTGGATCAATGGTATCTCCTGCAGGTTTTGGGCACCCGATCCCGAGTAATGCACAGTGTGCATTGGCTGTTGTTTTGGTGACACCACAAGTAAAATAATTCGACTTTTGTTTTGAAGATAAGCGAGAAGGGTTTGAGGTCCAAGCCTTTACGAGTTTCTCTTCTTTGCATTTATGCATTGCATTTATCGGGACACTGATGTATTATGGGCAATGAGTGCTACCTCGTCTGGTAGCACCTCCTGCTGAGTGTTAAACATTTAATTCGTTTTAAATTAATATTATATTTTGAATTGACTAAATTGAGCACTTTGGTTGTCCATAAAATAAAACTATATAATTTCTTAATTTGTTCTAATGTTATTTTTTTCAACACAATTGGTTTCCCAAATCAAAACTGGTGTGCATGTGCATTAATCGAAGGCTTGAATATTGTTTGCCCCAAATAAAAAACCAAGTAAATGGTGAACATTCGTTGTTAGCTTTAACTGCCAAACATTAATGGTGGTGGGGTTGAATTTCCAGAATTTTCTCTCTTAATTGAATATGTACTGTCGTACTTTCAGCCCCTATCCTTAAATCGTTTAGGTGATTTAAAAGGGTCTTTCAAATAGAGCGGTTCGATGTTATTAACATTGTAAACTTTGCATATTTATTGTGCGCTTTCTAGTTAACCAAACTTAATGAAATTGTTAATGTTCCAATTGCCTGTGTTAAAACCCAAGACTCTAGCTTGCGCTGTGTGTTGCGAACGTGACAATACGAATTGTTATGTTATTAACATCGACCCGGTCTATTTGAAAGACCCTTTAGTTTTTTATGTATATGTAGATTGATCGTGTCGGTTATGTTGGAACCTCAGAACAATTTTAACTTTATACAAAAGTATAAATGAGCTCACAAGTTAAACTAAACGAATATACAGCATAACGATACCTTTGCAAAAGGTGTTACAATTATTAACATATTTTTTCCACAGGGAATGAGACATTTCCGACCCAATACAGTGAACATATTTTTAATCAACATCACCAGCCAAGCCCATCAACCCTGTCTGTCTTCTGGTCAAAATTATAATAGTCCTATGTATATATGTATATATATTTGTATACACATAATCATAACTAAATAACAGTTAACAAAATGTTTTGGATTACGCGCGATCCTTAAATTTATTAATAATATTAATACATACATACCAAAACATATTTTATAGGAGATCTTACACAAACCATTGGTATCCAACATTCCAAGTACACATAAGCTTAACAATTTACGCGCTACGGTATGTGAAATAAACTTGCATCAAATTTAATGATATACTGCAGTTAAGCCAATTTACAGTTGACTTGTTCTAAGGGTGCAACTGCCATTGTCAGGGGTTCTGATAAATGCGTGGTACGCAACTCAATGACTTTGGACTGACCCTCATGGCGGATTTGCAAGCTTCTCCTCCCTTTGGCGTATCGGAAAATCGCATTCGACTTTTTTATTCCAATATTGCGTAACTTTTTCCACCTTTCGCGGGAGTGGCTTTCTTTTTAAATTAAATTGTAATTCTGGCAGAACGAACAGAACAAGGAAAGCCACTCAGCCAGGTGATATTCACCTGTATCCGCTAGCATCTGGCAGAGTGTCGTTACCGGATTGGGTTGGCTTGGTCATTTGTTTTAATTAGCTATTGGCAGCCATTCAATTAATGTCTTGCTGCCAGATTACTCCTTCACCCAGCATTATCACCGAGTTTTAACTTTCCTTGAGCCATAAATTGCATGCAAATCGACATTTAATTAATAAACTCGCAAATTGCTTTGTTCCCTCTCTGTTGTTGGACTGCCAATTAGCTGGAAACTTTTTACCCTTTAAAACCTAATGCTTGGTGTATCAGAAAATGTTTAATTAGAAACTGGTAGCTAAATGCGGAAAGTTTGCTTAGAAAAATGGAGCAGCATGAAGTCTTCATGAGGCAATTTGTGGTAAAGATTAATCAGTGGCAGAGGTTTACAATATAAGAAAGATTAAAACTTTGCCATTTAGACGATTACCATAAAGGGTAGAGGCAAGGTTTCCAGAAAGTTGATTTTGGGATGTTAGGTTTCGGGTTGAGAGCCGAGCGACTGACGACCTTTGTTTTGAGTGCTGAGAAAAGGCCCACCAAGTTGGGAACCTTTGATGCATCCTGCGTGAATTAGATTGCGCACATTCAACTAAATCCAACCATTAAACATTTGAACTAGACTAGAACAGTGTAAAAGTCTATGAATAAATTTAATTCCCACAGAGTAAAGGGTATATTAAGTTTGAGCAGATGTATGTAACAGGCAGGAGAAGTAACAGACCCCACAAAGTATATATTCTTGGTCAGCATAGCCAGCTGAGTCGATGTCCGTCTGTCAGTCCGTCCGTCAGTCCGTCCGTCCGTCCGGATGAACAAACTGATCTCAGAAACTGTAAGAGCTAGAGTAACCATATTACCAGTGAAGATTCTCCTAATATTGACGCAGAATAAGTTTATTTTTTTTTGTCGGTGCCTCTTCCACCGCCCTCTTAATTTGTATTTTTATGTTTGCACTGCACTGCACTGTACAATTTTCAAAGTAGAGACTTCAGCTTTTTTTAACGCAATTGAAGCATACATTTATACCAATCCTGAAAATTTCATCGTTTGGTTAATTAACAGCGCACAAATAATATGTAAAACAAGAAAGGAAGGCTAGCTTCGGTACACGAAGCTTAGAATACCCTTGCAGACCAGTTGCTTTCAAACCGTTTGATCGTTTATATGGAAGCTATAGGATATAGTAATCCTATCTTTGGTTTTTAAATTCCTAAAACGGCTTTAATGTCTATGAAAATTGTATTTTTCAAGAATGAATTAATTGTCTTGAAAAACTCCAGAGTTATGCTCAATGCCCATTTTCTTCCATCGTGCTATGGCAGCTATAGGATATAGTGGTCCGATTTTAATGAAACTTTTAGGATGTTTTAAAATAGTCATTAATAAGAGTTTTCTACGAAATAAAAAAATAGCTTCAAAAATGGCGAATTTATGACCCTTTTTCCCAATCGTTCCTATGGCAACTATGTGATGTAGTGTTCCGATTCTGGCCGTTCTGACTTATATACTACCTGCAACAGATTGAAGGGTTGGTGTAAAGTTTCAGCCCGATAGCTTTAAAACCGAGGGACTAGTTTACATAGCAACCGACAGACGGACATGGCTATATCGACTCGGCTGGTGATGCTGATCAAGAATATATATACTTTATAGTGTCGGAAATGTCTCCTTCACTGCGTTACAAGCTTCTGGTCAAAATTATAATACCCTCTGCAAGGGTATAAAAATATGCCGCCAACTACAAGGTATCTGTTTATTTGCTCAAATAAACGGTAAATCGCTTGCGGTTGGGGGTTGATTTTTCTAGGGAGTGCCACGGAGAACGCACTACCTTCATATATATGTGGATAAATGTGCGCCTTCAATATATTTATAATGCATTAGCCACTTGGTTCGCAATGTCGTGCAATGGTTAGGACGTCTGACTCATAACACGGAGATCTCAGGCTCAAACCCCCACGGACCATACAGGGTATTTAACAGTCGGAAACCATACGGACTCCCAGGAATTCCCAAGGTCGAATTAAATTTTTTGTCCTGTCATTAACGAAAGCTCGCTTATATCCGATCTTCAACGGGTTAAGCCAATTTTGGATGGCATATCAGGCGTCGTGCTTAGATACTGCGCCGATTACCTGAGCAAGCCTCTTCTTAAATTATTTAGTCTGTGTCTCGAGTCCTCAACGTTTCCTAGGATATGGAAGGAATCATACGTTATCCCTATCCATAAAAAAGGTAAACAAGGCTATGCAAGCAATTACAGAGGTATCTCCGATCTTAATAACTTACAGGCATGGTGTCAAGCAAAATTCACTAAAATTAAACGGCTCTAAGTGCAAACTGATGACATTTCACCGTAAAGATCCTCAGTTGGCTGCTTACTCTCTAGACGGAGTCTTTCTTGATAGAATCACGCGTGCTGATGATCTTGGTGTCTTGGTGATCATGTGTCTGGAGTCCTCAGTATGGAATTCACCATGACAAAATTGAATCCGTGCAAAAAAATTTTTTATTTTCGCGCTTAAAGGCCTAAACTGGGAACCAAACTTTCAACTTCCCTCTTACTCTAGTAGACTGATGCTTCTAAACCTACCCACACTTACTAATCGTAGAACCATGCTTGGTGTAGTTTTCATCCTCACACTAATACACAATGAGGTTGCCTTGTTAGAACGCATCAACTTTAATGTGCCCCGTAGACGTACAAAAAATTATATCCTACTAGCCTTAAACCATAGTAGTTCGAATTATGTCCTGCATGAGCCATTTGCTCAGATTACAACGTAGTGCACCAACTAACGTCCGATTTTTCTTCTATTAACGACCTTACGCATATTAAGTCCCTAATTCTTACCTACCTTACTCACCACAATTTTATTACTACTATTTTCCCTGCATGCTCGGTCCTATCTTCGCGATCGAGCCGTACGTTATGTGGCTGCGCCCCTCGGTCGGTTGGGCGGGAGGTGGGTTGCATCACGTGCAACGGGATTCGCAAAAAAAAAAACTCGTTTTATATGTTTTTTTCTGTTTATGTTTTATAATTTTGATTTATTGTTTTTTTTTCTTTTTTAATTTTTTAATATATTTCGGCGCCGCTTGAACAACAAAATTGGTAAGGGGTATTTAAATGTCGGGAAACTGGACTGTAACGTTCTTTTTTATTTTAAAATAATTAATATACATAAAATTATTTCAACGAATACGGAGAGTCCTATTCATACGTACGATCGACAGGTTCGACAGTAACTGATATGCAAGGGTACTTTATAAGCTTCGGACCTTCTAGCCTTCCGGAACCCGAAGCTAGCCTTCCTCTCTTAGCGTATTACTGTTCAAGAACCCTCGGTAATTTACATAAGTGGTGTGCAACACCATGTCGAGGTGCCTGGCTAGCTCAGTCGGTAGAGCATGAGACTCTTAATCTCAGGGTCGTGGATTCGGAGCCCCACGTTGAGCGAGTGGTTTTTATACCCTTGCAGGGGATATTATAATTTTCACCAGAAGTTTGTAACGCAGTGAAGGAGACGTCTCCGACCCTATAAAGTATATATATCCGGTTATCCGTCTGTCTGTCCGTCCGTCTGATTCCACGCAAAATATTCTCTCAGCTTTAAAGTTATCGGGCTGAAACTTTACACCGACCCTTCAATCTGTTGCAGGTAGTATATAAGTCGGAACGGCCGGAATCGGAACACTACATCATACATAGCTGCCATAGGAACGATTAAGAAAAATGTCCATACAAATTAAATATTTAAAGATAATTGATGGATTCTTGGTAAATCACTAATTAATGACTATTTAAATACGTCCTAGAAGTCTCATATTAATCGAATCACTGTATCCAATAGATTCCATAGGATCGATGGGAGAAAATTGATCATTGGGTATAAGACAATTAATACATTTTTGAAAACTATAGCTTTCATTAAAGCCGTTTTAGAAAGGCAACTGGTCTGCAAGGGCATTTTAAGCTTCGGGTACCGAATGTAACGTTGCTTTCTTATTATACCCCTGCAGAGGGTATTATAATTTTGACCAGAAGTTTGTAACGCAGTGAAGGAGACGTATCCGACCCTATAAAGTATATATATTCTTGATCAGCATCACCAGCCGAGTCAATCTAGCCATGTCCGTCTGCAAGGGTATAAAAAAAAACCCTACCAATTGTCGGAAGCGGACTACTCTGCTGAATTAGGCGAAATTAAAAATATATATTTGTTATAACTAAGTAAAAGCTGCCTAATATAATCAAATCTAATTAACCAAACTTGATAAAATTTTCAGGATCGTTCATTCTCCAGTTGCATATGTAAAACCAAAAGACTAGCTTTAAAATTGTAAAGTTATACATAACGTAAAATTATAAATTGTAGGGCGATGGACGTGCACGAAAAAAAAAACTTTTACTGCGTAAATATTAAGAGAATCTACACTAGTAATATGGGGTTACTCTAGCTCTTACAGTTCAGCGTCATAGTTTAATCATTGTGAGACTTTTTCGTTCTTTTAGTCGTTAATTTACTTTGCTGGAAAGTAACACATAATTTATTTGTTTTGAGAATAACCATAATGATTTAATTGTCTTTATAATAAATATGATGAGCCAGTCAAATTAACCAAGATTGCAAATTTTAATGTTGTGAGAACTTTTGATTACTATTTTCGTACTGACTTAAAGGTCATTGTTCGGCAAGTACACGTTTTCTGCAATGGCATAAAAAAACGTTGCACTATTCTGCATCAATGCTTGAATTCGTGTAGTTTTCCCATTTGCCGGTTTAGAATGGAATCCAGCGATCTGTGCTTGCTTTCGTCTCTTTTCAATCCCAGCGGGACTCGTAAACACTCGTCCAACCCCACATTGAAATGTGCATTGAGATTGAGTGGGGAAAAGCTAGTCGAGGGTTTGGGTTCTAGCAAATGGCAGTCCTTGACCCGTCATAACGTCTTCCTTTCCCACTTCCATTCCCCTTCTTTGACAGCAAAGTTAAATGAGGTATGTTTTTTACTCTTTTTTCGATCAATTTCTCGCACTTGCATCCGTCCAATAGCATCTGAGGGTGGGATTACAATATTAACGAACGCAAACTTTAACATAAAAATGAAAACGGATTTGTGCAGCTCTTCAAATTGAGATTTACTGTTGTTGCGAAATTTATGGCAAGTGTCAAAGAGCGAGCGGAACCAATTTAAGGGAAGGGCTGCGCTATGCCTAGATTCCCCTGCTTTCTGGTGACATTGATAAATGCGGGAGCAATTAGTGTTCCAGTATATAAAGAAGTTTTTCCCTTCAGTGGCTAATACAACGAAGATGCCGTCTCAATCTCTGATCCTAGTCTATTTCCTTGCCGGCTTGGCATGGGTCTTGGCCCAGCCAGAATCGGAGATTTTCACGTCAATCCCTTTGCAAGCTCACGGAAACGCAACCTCTGAGCGTCCAGAAATCCCCACCAATTTCTCCCCCTTTTCGTATGGCGATGGACGGTATGCTCTGGGGGCCTTTGCAAAGGTAAACTGGTTCCAGGCGCAGACCACTTGTGCCGCTTACGGGTACACGTTGGTGAGCATCACCTCGGAGCAGGAGCAGCGGAGCCTGCGCAACTTTTTATATACCAACGCCCGTGCCCAGCAGGAGTTGCTTAGCGATCCGCTCTGGACATCCGGCACCGACTTGGCTAACTATAACAACTGGTTGTGGTTTAGCAAAGGTCGCACCCTTAATTTCCGCAACTTCCAGAACGGACTGCCTGGTTACTCCAGTGAAGACCGAAATTGTCTGGGAATCAATGGCATAACCGGGCTGTGGGTGAACGAGGATTGTCGGCAGCAACGCTACTTTGTCTGCGAAAAGCGTTGCCTGTTCGACGACGATGTCTAATTGACATTAATTAATCTAATGTTTAAAGACAATTATGTAAACAAAATAAAATTTTTGTAAAAAAAAATATATTAAAGATATCGCTTTAGCAAAAAGCATCAAAGCTTTTTCTGCTTTCATATCAGTCAGTTCTTATTAAGTTTATGTGGCCACAAACTGATGGTAGTTTTTTTTTTATTACAGTGAATATTGTTCTATTTCTATACTCAAACTTTTGAAAAGCTGATGGGAAAATCCGTCAATTTGTATGGGTAGGTAGATTAACTCAAAAAATGCAACGATTCGAATAATTCAGCATTCCGGTAGGGCCAAAACAACATGTACATTCATACCACTGCATATAAGCTATGTTCTTATGATGTTCAGAAATGCTTTGTAGATTGATTAAATTAAATAAATTCCCGATTGTTAAAAACGATCAACCAATTTTGGATTAAGCACCTCTTCAAATATATCACGAATGAGAAAAGAAAAAACCAACAATAAAGGAAGGCTAGCTTCGGTACCCCAAGCTTAGAATACCCTAGCTGACCAATTGCCTTCAAACTGTTTGTTCAGCTTTAGGATATAGTGATCCGATCTATGGTTTTTAAATTTCCAAAACGGCTTTAATGTCTATGAAAACTGTATTTCTCAAGAATGAATAAATTGTCTTGAAAGTTATGCTCAATGACCCATTTTTTCCCATCGTTCCTAAGGCAGCTATAAGATATTGTGGTCCGATTTTAATAAAAATTTCAGAATATGTTAAAATAGTCGTTAAATAGAGTTTTCCAAGAAATAAATCCTATGGCAGCTATGTGATGCTGTGTTCCGATTCCGTCCGTTCCGACTTATACACTACCTGCAACAGATTGAAGGGTCGGTGTAAAGTTTCAACCCGATAGCTTTAAAACTGAGAGACTAGTTTACATAGCAACCGACAGACGGACAGACAGACAGACTCGACTCGGCTGGTGATGCTGATCAATAATATATATACTTTATAGGGTCGGAAATGTCTCCTTCACTGCGTTACAAACTTTTAGTGAAAACTATAATACCCTCTGCAAGGGTATAATTTTTTAATTTTTTATTGCATGTCAATGTCCAGGACAAGGCAGGCATCCTTTTAAGTTTTATTCACTTTGGGCTCTTTCTTTAACCATTGTATATAGGTCGTGTGAAGACCAGAGCTCAGCCAAGTCCGAAGTACCGAAGCCATGTCGATAGGAAAACACATTAAAATTCACTCTAAAAGCAATTAAGCCAACGGTTTTACAAACAGTATGATCTAGGAAAATATAAAATTTTTATTCATTAGCAAAAAATTGTAAACGCTTTACAAAATTATAGGCAACTAGCCATAGGTATAATTTAGCCTGGATGTGGCCGTCCCTAACAGTTAACCGTTATTTATTCAGGGTTACATCTGTATTTTCCACATTATTATTAACACCCACTCGAACTATGTCTAAATTAATTTAAATAAACGCGGATATATGGAATACTTAGACTGACAAGTATCATTATATTTAGCTAGACGTTTATTTTATTACCTTGTTTGACTCGGGGTACATGTATCGAACCCTTCCTAAACTAAAAATGTTGAGCTAGAATTCAAAAGAATTTTTGAGTATTGTCCAATATGAGATGGGGATATTATTTGGTAGGGCATGGGCAAGTTCTCGGTGTAAAGGGATGCTATAAAAAAAATACGCAAAATTGTTAGCGAAGTCCTGACTTAAATAGTTTATAGCTTAAAAATAAAATGTTCGTTGATTTATCTGTTTTACCCATCATGTAAACTTGAAACAAATAAATTTTATTATCGATTAATCTAAGAAATTTCGTTTTTAGTATGTCTAATATCAATTCTGATCTTGCTCAAAAAGTAACAATTAACATACATAGTCATCTATATATATATATAGATATATATATATTCTGTATATACAGAACCCTTTTCATTGTTAAGCATTACATTTACATTAAACCCAAAACGTCTGCTAAAAATATACATACAGTTTGTTACATAAATACATTTTCATTTTTCTAATTTAAAAAACGGACTCGGTATAAATCCAAAATATAAAAAATATATTTTATTTAATATTAATATTCTTACAAAAAATATCAAGTCCAAAACTTGTTCTGTGTATTAATCTTTTAGTTATAAAAAAAAATTTAAAAAGATTTGAGAATTTGAATCCTTTTTAATTATAATGCTTCACAAATTTTTTTAACAAATTCAGAACATTATAAAAAGTCAAGGTGAATAGACTCACAAGCGATTTCGCTGGCATGTTTTATCCCTTTTCTGTAATGAGTTTTTGAACCTATATTTGAGTTTTGACCTATATTCACACAATTATCTCTGATTCAACACCCTCAGTGGAAGTAGTCACCGTATTGATATGTGGGAGGCTGCTTCGAGCCCTTGCCATTCGGCTGGTAGAGATTGTGGTGCGATGAGGAGCGGTAGGCAAAGCTCTGCGTGACTGTCTCTTGTCGAACAGGCGAGTGCTCGCGACGCGCCCTTCGCCCCTCAATGTTCGCCGGCCAGCGTTGGTGCTGGATCTTCGTAGAGTCTTCCGATGATCTTCGGCGGTGATACCTCTTTGTCGAGAGGGCAGAGACGGCGGCATCCGGCGTCATCTTCTTCTGCTGGCGGTAGTTGTTGTCGTTGCCGTTTTCGGCAATAAAGTGTTCAGTCTGGCGTCTTAGACGCTCTTCCACAGAGGAGTTGGGTATGAATTGGAAGTCGGTAACGCCGCCGTGAGAATTTCGTCGTGTCCGATGCATGTCCATATCCGTGGTCAGGTGGAAGTTTTCATAGAGGCTGTTACGCTGCTTCTGGCGCTGGTACTGCTCGTGGGCATCTAGGCGCTGGCGCCACTCCGTTGCCGACACTTGCTGACCATATAGAACGGGTTGGGCTTGGAACTGAGCTCCGTCGTACATGTTCTGATAGGAAGAGCGTCGCAAAGCATCCCCGTTATGCTGACGCGGTGAACCGCTTGGCACAATCTCCTCCATGGCTGCCGTGACCTGCTGCTGACGACGCTGCGATCGACTCGAACTGCTTTCCGAGGAATCCTCACCGGAGGTTCCTAGTCCCAGATCTTTTTCGTCTACACCGTAAGCTTTATACGGTGCGCCAAGGAAGCCTTTTGAGCCATAAGGACCGTTGATGCCCATGTTGGTGTACTGCATGTAGTATGACTGCGAAAAGGGTTTCTCCAGTTGCCGCTCATTTATGCTGTCTTCCACCTTAGCGTCGCTGCCGTCGTCCTTGCCCGTCCACGTGAGCCAGGAGCCGGGTCCGAAAAGCGAAAGTAGCACGGGCAGAAGAAAGAGGCCGTGCATGGCCCCGAAAAAAATTACCAGAAATACCATTTTGAAGAATACAAGGAAGATGTAGCTTTGAGCCAACAGCAGCGCCACTATGCCCAGGATGGTGGAGCTGGATCCTTGAACAATCGGTAGTCCTAGTGAATGAAGAGCCTCACGAACTCGAGCTTTGGGACTACGTTTTTTCGAGGACATGTAAGTATAACAGATGTGGGCTGTGAAGTCCACCGAAAACCCAATGCACATGATCAGGTTAATCATCGATATGGAGTCTAGGTTAACGTCCCATAAGGCCATGTAGCCAGCCACGCCCAGTTCTATGGAAATGACTGAGAAAGCCACCCAGAGGGAGCACAGGATGTTAGGAATAAAAACGAACGAGATGATCATCATGATCACGGCTCCGATCACCATGGCTTGCAGTGATACGGGTCTCACCAGCTCAAACTGATCAAAGAACACGAAGTAGGGATGAAAGATGGAGGCGTTCAGGGTCGAGTCCTTACAGATCTGGCGCAAATCCCTCACCATCTCCTTTTCGTGATTGGTATCAGTGATGTTCACCGCCTGAATAAGGAACCGGGATGCAGTTATCTGGGTCTCTTCCTCGTTGAAATGTACGTCTAGTGAAAATGGGTTTCCCGGGAACAGCCAGTGCTCCTTCACAGCATCGATAAAGGATTGCTCGTCGTCTACTGTAACGTTCAGCAGCTCATTGTTTCGTTCCAGAAATGAGAGGAACGAGCGCAGCCACGACTCAGTATAACGCTGGGAAGTTACATAGGATGTGTGCTCCAGGGTGCTGGTGAGGTTCTCCACCTGCTCCTGTACGAAAGGATCCGAGTAATTCAGCGGCCCCGCTATGATTACCTGAAATATAAATATAAAATATATGGTATAAGTTGTAGAGCTGAAAATACAAAATTCGGAATGAATTTTTCGTATTACCACGAAAAGCGTTCATCAATATATATTTAAATCAAGCAAACAGCTAGCTTTCGGGACTAAAACATCTTCGAAACAATTACTCCCATTTGGTCATAGTTGCAAAATTAAAAAAAAAGGTTTTTTGACTTTGGCCTGTTATGTTTTATAGGATTTAACAGTTCAAATTCAATATCAAAAAAGTTATCTTTAACAAGAAAAGAAGGATAGCTTCGATGACCCATGCTTGGAATACCGTTGCCGGCAAATTACTCTCAAACCACTAGATATTGAACCGATTTCTTCGACCGTGTACCCAAAGGGCGAAGGGCAGAAGGAGGCGTGGCAGACCCCTTAAAGTATATTTATTCTTGATCAGCATGACAAGCTGAGTCGACATAGCCATGTTCGTCTGTCCGTCCGTCCGTCTGTCCCTCCGGATGTACGAACGGAAACTGTAGAAACTGTAACAGCTAGAGAACCCGTATTATCCGAGTAGAATCTCATAATACTGACCAATATTACGTATTTTTTTGTAGGTGCCACGCCCACCGTTCCCGGAATTTGTGTTTTGCGTTTTCATGTTTTAATTGAACAATTTCTAAGCTAGAGTTTTGTGATTGTACTCTAGTGCTGTAAGAGTGAACAATTAATACGCAAAGTTTACAGCCGCAGGTAGTCGGGAGTTCGACTCCTCGCGGCACCTTGTAAAACTTATTTATTATACCCTTGCTGAGGGTATTATAATGTTGACCAGAAGTTTGTAACGCAGGGAAGGGGACATCTCCGACCCCGTAAAGTATATATATTCTTGATCAGCATTACCAGGCGAGTCGATCTAGCCATGTCCGTCTGTCCGTCTGTCGGTCTGTAAATTAGTCTCTCAGTTTTAAAGCTACCGGGCTGAAACTTTCACCGACACTTCTTTCGATTGCAGGTGTTACATAGGTCGGAACGGCTGAAATCGGAAAACTAGATCACATAGCTGCCATAGGAACGATTGAAAAAAAGTGCCATGAATTCGCAAGTTTTTAAGATAATTATTTTATTTGGGAAAATCTATTAAATGACTAAAGTATTATTTAAATCGGACCACTATATCCTAAAGTAGCCATGGGAACAATGGGAGAAAATAGGTCATTGAGCATAAATCTGGTGTTCAATTAACTCAATCTCGAGAAATAATTTTTTCATAGACATTAAAACAGTTTTAAAAAATTAAAAATCAAAAATCGGTCAATTATATCATATAACTCCTATTCAAACTATCGAATGGTTTGAAGGCAACTAGTCTGCAAGGGTATTCTAAGCTTCGGGCCCCGAAGATAGCCTTCCTTTCGTGTTTAGGTTGACTAGAGAATTTTCATTTCATATACATATGAATGTGTGCCTTTAATATATTTGTACTATATTGTACCATATTCAATATATTTGTATTTGCCAAAAATTTATTTTGTGGTGCAATGGGTATGCTCAAAACCGGAGGTCCTTGGTTCGATCCCCAGACTCGGCCTTTCTTTTTTAATTTTGTTTCCTTTCTTCATTATTGATTTATTTAGCTTATTGCAAAATGGGTAATTGGTTTGTAATATTCTGACATGTTATACCTTGCAATGTTTTATAAATATGATTTCTTGGTTTTTTTTTTATTCTTGATAAATTTTGAAGGGCGCTTAAAACCCAAATGTACAGGGTATTTAACAGTCGGAAAACCCGACTTATATGTTCATACTTATTTTAATCCTTCTAAATCGGTTTAAATCTTATTAAAAGTATTATTTTCAAGAATGAATAAATAACCTATGCTCAATGGACAAATTTTTCCCATCTTTTCTATGGCAGCTATAAGACATAGTGGTCCGATTCGGGTATGACCTTTAAGATCGGTCAAGGTTGACATTAAAGGACCATTTCTCAGCAATTATTGAATGAACAGTAAAAATATCGAAGTAATGCCACTTTCTTTCAATCGCTCCTACGACAGCTTTGTAATGTAGTGTTCTGCTTCCTGTAACTGAAAAAATGGTCTTTGCTACGTTACACCCCCAAACTAAAAGACTAGTTTCCGTAGTTTCGGCTGGTTATGCTGATAAAGATTAAGATTGTGATATGTCTTCTTTACTAAGTTACTAAATTCTGGTCAAAATTATTATACCCTTTGCAAGGGTATAATAAAAGGATGGTGGGTTTGACCTTCTTGCATCCCTAATTAAAGCTAGGTTTTATGAATTCGATAAGTCAAATGAATAAATACTTAAATATCTCACCTGCATCCTGTAGGGAAACTCGCGGTAGTAATCATCCTCACGATCAAAAAACTCCACCGAGTAGGAATCTTCTCGAGAGAGCTTTCGCCGCTCTAGGCCCTCCTTGATCTGGGTAATTCCGTAGCAGGCCCCCGCCAGGTAACTGGCAAAGGCCAGAATGATGATCATCTTACACCATTTGTTGTTGATCACTGCGGCCAACTTATCCTTGAAAAAAGCCATCAGCATGTGGTCTTTGTTGTCGATGGGATTGTCCGGATCGTTGGGGTCGATACCACCCGCCATTATCGCCTTGTAGAGGAAGTTGCGCTTTTCTGTTGAGTCGAACAGGCCAAAGGAAAATAGCATTGTGAGTTAAGTTACCATTGACCGCAATTGCTCTGTTAAGACAGAGTTCAGTTTATGTTACAGCCATCCAAATTTTAATAACTTTCATCCGGTCTACAATTTAATTGCCTTAAGTAGACCTTGTATCATGCAAACTCAAAACATAGATTTAACTCTTTCAAAGTAAAATTTCATTTATTTTCAGTCTCGAATATGAGAGTGCATTGCTAAGTGTACGCTTGCCAACCAGAAAAACCAATCACTCAGTTCGCTCACCTTTAATGGCCACAGACATCGGCTGGACCCGACAGCCAAAAATGGAATGCAAATTCTGGCGCTCCCTGTATCCCGAGATGGCCATGCAGGCGGCGAAGAATGTGATATGCCACAGAAACGTAAAGCAGACAGCAAACACTGAGTAGGTGCAGAAAATCCTCACCGACCGGAATGGACTGATGATGCCGATCAGGAATGATATAAAGTCGGTAATAGAGGTGATGGTAATGGACACAGCCGCCTCCGACATCATGTGGCCCATCCTATCTGCCACCGGCATCTTGGATTTAGTGCGTCGCCAACCGGCCAACATAACAAAAGTGTCATCGATGCCGATTCCTAATGGGGCGAAATATAAAAAAAATAAGATAACGAATTTATAATAATACGTATTCTAATTCTTGTATTTGTCGAAAGAATTTTTTTTATTGATATAGATAACCCTTGCAGACCAGTTGCATTTAAACCGTTCGCTTGTTCGTATTGCAGCTACAGCATATAGTAATCCGATTTGTTGTATTTTTCTAAATCGGTTTTAATTTCTCAGATAAGTCTATTTTCCAAGAATAAATTAAAACACCAAAGTGACCCATTTTCTCCCACCGTTCCTATGACAGCTATAGGATATACTGATCCGAATTTATTGGACTTCATTAAATAGGGATTTCAAAAGAGAATATTAATTATCTTAAGCAACGGCGAATTTATGATTTCTAAAGTGACATGCAGGGCTAGTTCATCCTGCTGGTGATGCTGATCCAAAATATATATACTTCTTAGGGTAGGAGATTTTTCTTCACTTCAAACTTGAAATAGTTTAAAACCGAACTTATTGGTGGGATAATAATCCAATTAATGAAACTAGTTTGACGTTTTTGACGTTTTATTCTCAATTAAGCTACGGTTTTTTAAGAGAATTAAAATTTCCTATACAAGAAAAAAAAAAGAAGCTATATATAGTGGTCCGATTTTGATAATACTTTCAGGATAGATAAACATAGTTAGTAAATAAAGCTTTCCAAAGAACTTATTATATATATAAAAAAATGGAGAACTTATATATATAGGGTCGGAGAGCTCTCCTTCACTGCGTTACAAACTTCTAGTCAAAATTAGAATACCCTCTGCAAGATATAAAATAGTTGCAAATTTGTCACACTTACCAATCATCAGGAATGGGGCCGCTAGATTAATGCCAATAAATTCAATGCCGCAGTACATGGCCAGCCCAAAAGCTGCCAACGTGGCCATAATAGCTGAAATATTTCCCATGAGACCCAAGAAGGGCTTGGAACGTACGGCATCGCCCATCATGCAGGTGAGAATACTAAATATTTTCATGTTGAATCCGTATATTATTTAAAAGATTTGAAAAGACTTACCTGAATAGGCCCATCAGCAAAAAAGTGGAGCTGAAATAAGGAACAACTGTCTTGGTGTTCTTCTCCAGTTCGTGATCCAAAGTACGTGAAGCGAAATATGACACCGAAATGTGCTTGAACTGCCCGGAATTCTCCGCATTGCCAACAACCCTCAGGAATGTCTCCTCCCATTCGGCTCCCCTAATATAAAACATTAACTTTAATGGGCTTATGTAAACCTTTTGCTACTTACTTTGCGTCTTGGCGCTTGGTGTCGGCGGTAACAAAATAAACTAGTTGTATCGCAGGCACACTTATCACATGGTTATCCTCAGTCAACTTGGTACCCCCGAAGAACACGGGAAAGAGGTGGGCATCCCAGGTGATTGGATTGAACATGTAGGGAAATGTCAAGTTCAGCTGCCCTCCTTCAATCTAAATACAAAACAGTGAATTGAAATATAATTAGAAAAACGGTTAATTAGTTAAACCAGTGTTGAGTAACTGCAAATATTAGCGGCCAACAACTGCTATTAGTTTTTTTTTAGGGTGTACAGGGTCACCCTGTGCCCTGGTAAAGGGCATTTTAAGTTTGTGCAAATGTACGTAACAGGCAGAAGGAGGCGTGGCAGACCCCACAAGGCATGTATATTCTTGATCAGCTAAGCTGAGTCTGTCCGTCAGGATGAACGAACGGATCTCAGAAACTATAACTAAATTACCATTGTAGATTCTCCTTATATTGACTCAGATGAGGTTTAGCTTTTTAGACCCTGTACCCAAAGGGCCATGTACTTGTTTTGTATATTAATGTTTGCATTGCTCTGTACGAGTATACTACTATTCACTGCTACGTTCTTCGAAATGTATATGATGGTGCAAAAGTTAGGATGTCTGGCTCATAACACGGAGGTCCCCGGTTTAAGCCCCAGTTAGTTCTTTTTTCATTTTTTTTTCGTTCTTGATTTATTTTGCTTATAACAAGATTAGTACAGAGTACAGCCGGGAAACTCGACTGTAATGTTCTGAATTGTTTTTACTCTGATTTAAAAATAAATTGCTGAATATCGGTTTGAAACGATTTTATTCAAATTTTGCATCTATCTATGTGTTTAAAACCGAAAATACTAAACGCTCTTAACACTTACATCATCCATTAAAACATCCAGATTAAGGATATCGTTTTCGAAGCACTCGCTCTCCCAGCGGGCACAATTGTCCTTGTATGTGTAAGTGTCCCCGTCGTAGGTGGTGGTGGCATTCTGTATAAGGTTGTCCAGCTGTCGGAGCTCCTCAAACACCTCGCGTCTTATCATGTTATCATCTGTATCCTTGGTGATCACAATGACTCGCCCGAAACGACCTAAAAAAAATCGATAAATCATGGATTATACACGGTGACCATGGAAAATGCTGGTAATATGATGGAAACAACTATTTACTTATGGAAGTAGGCCCGAAGGCTACTGTTACCCACACGCCGAGACGTGACAATAATTTTAAATAAATATCAATTGATTTCGGGTTCACTTGAGTATTTCATTTGTTTTGCTGTTTGCTCGTTTATCGCAATTCCACTTATTATTTTGTGATTGTTCCAAACTTTATACGTATTTAAAGCGCGTCGCAATAAAAATGCAGCCTTGTGCATGCTTGCGTCAGAGGTTTGGTGCCCTGTACCCAAAAGGTAAAGGGTATATTAAGTTTGTGCAATTGTATGTAACAGGCAGAAGGAAGCGTGGAAGACCCAACACAAATTTTCCTGATCAGCATGACGAGCTGAGTCGATATAGCCATATCCGTCTGTCCGTCCGTCCGTCCGTCCATCCGGATGAACAAACGGATTTTAGAAACTGTAAGAGTTAGAGTAACCATATTACCAGTGCAGATTCACCTAATACCGCCGCAGATCAAGTTTATTTTGTTTTCGGTGCCACGCCCACAGTCCCGTCAATTTTTTTGTTTATGTTTGCACTGCACGGCACTATTTTCCAGCTACCGTCATGTGCTAATTTACACCCAATTGGAGCAATAATTTCTACCGATCCTGAAAATTTCATCGCGCTTGCTCAATTAGAAAGCGCCCAAAAAATTTGAAAAGTTTGCAGCCGCTAACAACAAGGTATCTGTTTATTTGCTCAAATAGATGGTAAGTCGCTTGCGGTCGGGAGATCGACTCGTCACGACACCTTGTAAAACTTTTTTCTTTTTTTTAGATTTCCTTTTTATACCCTTGCAGAGGGTATTATAATTTTAACCAGAAGTTTGTAACGCAGTGAAGGAGACATGTCCGTCTGCCGGTTGCTATGTAAACTAGTCTCTCAGTTTTAAAGCTATCGGGAAGAAACTTTGCACCGACCCTTCAATCTGTTGCCATAGGAACGATTGGTAAAAAAGCTATAAGTTCAAAAATTTTTAAGATAATTAATTTGTTGTTTAGGAAACTCTATTCATTGAGCTTTGGGCCCCGAAGCTTGCCTTCCTTTTTTGTTTAAATTATGCTAATTTTGAAGTTTGTTACCATTATATCATATAGGTGATATGAAATCCTGAAAGTTTTATCAAAATCGGACTACTATATCCTATATCTGACATAGGAACGATGGGAGAAAATGGGTCATTGAGCATAACTCTGGTGTTTTTCAAGACAATTAATTCATTCTTGATAAATACAGTTTTCATAGACAGTAAAGCCGTTTTAAACAAGAAAGGAAAGCTAGCTTCGGTACCCGAAGCTTAGAATACCCTTGCAGACCAGTTGCCTAAAAACTGTTTGATCGTTTGTATGGCAGCTATAAGATATAGTGGTCCGATTTTGATGAATATTTCAGCACATGTTTAAATAATCATTTAATAGAGCTTTCTAAGAAATAAATTAATTAACTTTAAAAATGGCGAATTTATGACCCTTTTTCCCAATCGTTCCTATGGCTGCTATGTGATGTAGTGTTTCGATTCTGGCCGTTCCGACTTATATACTACCTGCAACATATTGAATGGTTGGTGCAAAGTTTCAGTCCGATAGCTTTAAAACTGAGAGACTAGTTTACATAGCAACCGACAGACGGACAGACAGACGGACAGACGGACATGGCTATATCGACTCGGCTGGTGATGCTGATCAAGAATATATATACTTTATAGGGTCGGAGACGTCTCCTTCACTGCGTTACAAACTTCTGGTCAAAATTATAATACCCTCTGCAAGGGTATAAAAATTACAAAACCAAAAATCGGATCACTATATCCACTAGCTGAAATACAAACGATCAAACAATTTTTCGGCAACTGGTCTGCAAGCTTCTAAGCTTCCGAAGCTAGCATTCCATTCTAGTTTTTATTTCGTTTTGATTTATTATGCTTATAGCCAAATTGGTACAGGGTCTTTAACAGTCGGGAAACTCGACTATAACGTTCTTACTTGTTATACACTATAAATGTAATTTGTAAATGGAGTCCTGGCTACTTTTAGTTCCAACAAGAAAGGAAGGCTAGCTTCGGTACCCGAAGCTTAGAATACCCTTGCAGACCAGTTGCCTTTCAACTGTTCGATTGATTCTATGGCAGCTATAGGATATAGTGATCCGATCTTTTGTTTTTAAATTTCTAAAAAGGCTTAAATGCCTATCAAAACTTTTTTTCTCAAGAATGAATTAATTGTCTTAAAAAACACCAGAGTTATGCTCAATGACCCATTTTTTCCTATCGTTCCTATGGCAGCTATAGGATATGGTAGTTCGATTTTGATGAAACTTTCAGGATATGTTAAAATCACTATTTATTAGAGTTTACCAAGAAATGAACAATATATCTTAAAAAATGGCGAATTTAGGACACTTTTTCCCAATCGTTCCTATGGCAGCTATGTGATGTAGTGTTCCGATTCCGGCCGTTCCGACTTATATACTACCTGCAACAGATTGAAGGGTTGGTGTAAAGTTTCAGCTCGATAGCTTTGAAACTGAGGGACTAGTTTACATAGCAACCGACAGACGGACAGACAGACGGACAGACAGACGGACAGACGGACATGGCTAGATCGACTCGGCTGGTGATGCTGATCAAGAATATATATACTTTATAGGGTCGGAAATGTCTCCTTCACTGCGTTGCAAACTTCTGGTCAAAATTATAATACCCTCTGCAAGGGTATAATAAGATCTTTACTTAAAATTTCATTATACTAAGCCTTGATTAATTGCAATATCAAATCCAGAAATGACTTTTTATAATATGTGAAAATGTTGCTACTTAAATTTGTTGCTGCAATTATTATTAATATTTCTTGCTTGTTGTCATTTTTTTTTTACGTCGACGGTGGTGGTTGTGGAGGCTTTGCCTAATAAACCATTTAGCAAAGTTAATAGCCTGTAAACCGTGGCCGAGTTCAAGACCGGAATAAAAAGCTTAGATATTGTGTGTCCATCTTCGCTGTGTACTTAAATTATTATACCCTTGCAGAGGGTATTATAATTTTGACCAGAAGTTTGTAACGCAGTGAAGGAGACATTTCCGACCCTATAAAGTATATATATTCTTGATCAGCATCACCAGCCGAGTCGAACTAGCCATGTCCGTCTGTCTGCTGTCTGTCCGTCTGTCTGTTGCTATTTAAACTAGTCTCTCAGTTTTAGGGCTATCGGGCTGAAACTTTGCACCGACCCTTCAATTTGTTGCAGGTAGTATATAAGTCGGAACGGCAGGAATCGGAACAGTACATCACATAGCTGCCATAGGAACGATTGGAAAAAAGTTCCATAAATTCGCTAATTTTTTAGAAAATTTATTTTTTTTTTAGGACAATTTTTTGTTAATGACTATTTTGACTTGTCCTGAAAGCTTCATCAAAATCGGACTTCTATATCTTATAGCTGCCATAGGAACAATGGGAGGAAATGGGTCATTGAGCATAACTCTGGTGTTTTTCACACAATTAATACATTCTAGAGAAATACAGTTTCATAGACATTAAAGCCGTTTTAGAAAAAAAAAAACCAAAAATAGGATTACTATATCCTATAGCTGCCATACAAACGATCAAACAGTTTTAAGGCAACTGGTCTGCAAGGGTATTCTAAACTTCGGGTACCGTAAGCTAGCCTTCCTTTCTTGTTTTTTGCACATTCGAGCTTAAAGTCTGTGCAGGGCGTTGAGAAAGAAAAACAGATCAGAGTTCGGGAGTGGCAGCCGCATCCGTCAAGGTGTACAAAGTGTGGCAACGTTAAATTGAGCGACTTGAGTCAAAGCCAATTTTAGTTGGCTAATGCTTACGTAGTAATGTTTGTATGCTTATTTGCTGTCACTTACCGGGCCTTGTAATGCGTCCGACATTGAACCGATGCGTATAATTCACTTTAAAATATTGCTCAACGATGGCACGCTCAGTCTTGCCCTCCCCCTCAATTGGCGAGAATAGATACTCGGGATCGATTTGATACTTTAGCTGCTGGTAACTGCCAAATAAAGTTAAATTCTACCAATTATTTCCCCTTAACTTCGCTATAAGATTAACTCACCCCGTCATACAGAGTAATGTCAGCAGCACCGGAATGATAATAAAATAACCAGGATGTTTGGCTATGCACACACCCAAATGGTAGAATGATTTGTTCAGTGTCTTATCGACACATGATATGCCGCACGTCATCTGTAAAGAGAAAGATTTAAAACCACATTCAAGCTTTTATTATATAAATTACTACTGCTAAATGTTCTAGTATCTGTCTACCTGAGTGTTTATTTGGGCATGCTTATCGACACCTTCAACTTAAACTTTATTTGTCGTGCTTAACTTTGCTGCTATTTAGACACATAAGCAAATGCACTCGTTCTTCTTGCTCATTCCACAAAAACAAAACGGAAAAATAAACCATTTAACAACAATAACAAAGCAAACCATAATAATACTCATTAACTAAAAAAAAAATCCACACCAATAACAAATAAAAACAAGTAAAAACGTTACAGTCGAGTTTCCCGACTGTTACAGACCCTGTAGAAATTTGATTATAAGTAAAAAAATAACAAGAAAGGAAGGCTAGCTTCGGTACCCGAAGCTTAGAATACCCTTGCAGACCAGTTGCCTTTAAACTGTTCGATCGATTGTATGGCAGCTATAGGATATAGTGATCCAATCTTTGGTTTTTAAATTTCCAAAAAGGCTTTAATGTCTATGAAAACTGTTTTTCTCAAAAATTAATTAATTGTCTTGAAAAACACCAGAGTTATGCTCAATGACCCATTTTCACCCATCGTTCCTATGGCAGCTATAGGATATGGTGGTCCGATTTTGATAAAACTTTCAGGATATGTTAAAATTGCTATTCAATTCAGTTTACCAAGAAATAAACAAAATATCTTTAAAAATGGCGAATTTATGACCCATTTTCCCAATCGTTCCTATGGCAGCTATGTGATGTAGTGTTTCGATTCCGGCCGTTCCGACCTATATACTACCTGCAACAGATTGAAGGGTTGGTGCAAAGTTTCAGCCCGATAAATTTAAAACTGAGAGACTAGTTTACATAGCAACCGACAGACGGACAGACAGACGGACAGTCAGACGGACAGACAGACAGACGGACAGACAGACAGACGGACATGGCTAGATCGACTCGGCTGATGATGCTGATCAAGAATATATATTCTTTATAGGGTAGGAAATGTCTCCTTCACTGCGTTACAAACTTCTGGTCAAAATTATAATAATACCCTCTGCAAGGGTATAAAAATATTATATTCACACCGAGTCCGGTCTGGGATTCGAACCCAAGATCTTCGCGTTTTAAGTCGAACGTCGTAACCATTCGACAAACCCAAACTTTTTGAACCGGCAGCTAATACAGTATAAATTTATTGAAGGCGCACATTCATACATATGTATACGAAGGTAATGGCAGCGCAGCTGCAGCGGCACTTCCGAGAAAAATCAACCACCAAACGCAAGCGACTTACCGTTTGTTTGAGCAAACAAACAGATTACTTGTGTTTGGCGCCTGTAAACTTTGGGTATTTATTGTGCGCTTTCTAAATAACCAATCTTGAAATTTTCAGGATCGGTAGAAATTTATGCTCCAATTGCATGTGTATTTTTTCAAAAATTGTAGCTTGAAAATTGTGCAGTGCAGGGCAGTGCAAAAATTCAAATACGAATTGCGGGGGCGGTTGGCGTGGCGCCGACTTAAAAAAAATAAACTCTAATAGCGTCAGTACTAAGAGAATCTACACTGGTAATACTGTTCCTCTAGCTCTTACAGTTGCTGAGATCCGTGTGTTCATCCGGACGGACAGACGGACATGACTATATCGACTCAGCTCGTCATGCTGACCACGAATATATATACTTTGTGGGGTCTGCCACGTCACCTTCTGCCTGTTACATACATTTGCACAAACTAAATATTTCCTTTACCCTTTGGGCACAGGGTCTAAAAAGAAAGGAAGGCTAGCTCCGGTACCCGAAGCTTAGAATACCCTTGGAGACCAGTTGCTTTCAAACCGTTTGATCGTTTATATGGAAGCTATAGGATATAGTAATCCGATCTTTGGTTTTTAAATTCCTAAAACGGTATTAATGTCTATGAAAACTGTATTTCTCAAGAATGAATTAATTGTCTTGAAAAACTCCAGAGTTATGCTCAATGACCCATTTTCTTCCATCGTGCTATGACAGCTATAGGACATAGTAGTCCGATTTTAATGAAACTTTCAGGATGTTAAAAAATAGTCATTAATACGAGTTTTCTAAGAAATAAACAAAATAGCTTCAAAAATGGCGATCTTATGACCCTTTTACCCAATCGTTTCTATGGCAGCTATGTGATGTAGTGTTCCGATTCCGGCCGTTCCGATTTATATACTACCTGCAACAGATTGAAGGGTTGGTGCAAAGCCCGATAGCTTTAAAACTGGGGGACTAGTTTACATAGCAACCGACAGACGGACAGACAGACGGACATGGCTATATCGACTCGGCCGGTAATGCTGATCAAGAATATATATACTTTATAGGGTCGGGTCCTTCACTGAGTTACAAACTTCTGGTCAAAATTATAATACCCTCTATTCCCATTCCTATGTCAGCTATGTGATGTAGTGTTAGGATTCCGACTTTTAAACTACCTGCAACAGATTGAAGGGTTTATGCAAAGTTTCAGCCCGATTGCTTCAAAACTGAGAGACTAATTTACATAGCAACCGACTGACAGGCATGGCTAGATCGACTCGACTGGTGATGCTGATCAAGAATATATATACTGTATAGGGCCGGTGACGTTTCCTTCACTGCGTTACAAGCTTCTGGTCATAACTATAACACCTCTGCAAGTGTATAAAAAAAAAACAAAAGAAAATACTTCGAAGAAATAATAATAATAAAATAAAAAAAGATACAGTCGCCCCCGGGTGGACTCGAACCACCAACCTTTCGGTTAACAGCCGAACGCGCTAACCAATTGCGCCACGGAGGCTACACTGCCAATGGAAGATGACCAAATTTTAGAATAATAACACTTATCTCATAAGACAACAAATAATGTGTAATTGGAAAGACGCGCGCAATAACACTAGTCTTATACTAAAACACATCATTTCTAATAAGAAATCCTTTAAACAATTTAATGTTTCTAAACGTCACAACAGCTTTAGAGCAAACACATCTAGTTATACTACGACATTTGCCATAGCCATACAAGTCGCCTCCGTGGCGCAATCGGTTAGCGCGTTCGGCTGTTAACCGAAAGGTTGGTGGTTCGAGTCCACCCGGGGGCGATATATAGTTTTTTTTACTACAAAAATTTAAATTTGTTTCTTTTAAAATACTTTGTTGTTGATTTTAATTTTTAAAATATTTGTAAATTATGGGTGTATAACTCGATAAATAGTTCCACCCAATATTTTAATTAACAAATAAGGTTTTTCACAATTCCCAAGTTGCGTTATTTGTTTAATTTGTAATTTATCAATCCAAACACAGGTAAATGTGTTAGACTTAAGGGTATTACTACGAAAATAAATATTTTTAAATGGCAGAAGTAACTGCAGAGGCAGGTTTAGTGTGCATATCGGTATTTTTAGATGCCAAAATACGGAAAGCTTGTACATGGTTACGTTCCATTTTTTCAGACTCGGGTTCAACGACAAATGATGGTGCACTTTTACCAAATTGTAACAATCTTGTTTTGCTTTTCATTCGGTAATCATTGAGATTACATGAGCATAGGCGAAACGCAGCTGGCAAAATTGAGACACGTCGCTGTATCAGGGTTATAGCTTTGACTTAAGCTCCAACCCTGACTGCAACACCTAATTTAGTCTCTGGTCGACTGTTGACATAACGGTTCATTATGTCAAAGTGATTTAATAAAAAAAATCCACTCACCGGGTAAGCTATGTAGCTTTTTTCATCCGTAGGCTGTGACAATATTTAGTTTGAAATACTCTAGTTTAGTTTAGGTCAAAGTACAGCCTAAGGGATATAACAGAAGAATATAAGGAGTTTTTAGGATCTATATGTTCCTTTCTTTAACCGAAACTCGAATCCTTAATTAATGCCCTATTAATGCTATGCAAAAGAAAATGTGCTAAAATACATATTGTACAACATATCTAAGGTCTCATAACAAAAGCCTACCGCCCCTCGATTCGGATCCAAATTCATTATTTAACTTTTTAAATTTATGTCGAAGTTTGCGGAACACGACATATACATCAACGTTTTGGTTTTCCCAATCATCTGGCCTACCCCTCATATTCAACAGATGTACGGTTGATTAGTTTACTATAATTGAAGATCCAAAAAAGTTAAAAATGAATTTTAAATAATTTTAATATTCGACTACTCGACCTTACTGTGATCTGTAATATCTGTTGCGTGCCTCTCCGAAAAAATTCACGTTTATGACTTTGTAGTTGATATATGTACTGATATATGTAAACTGGAACCAAACCTGAAGCTATATAATTTAATGTTCAATCGGAAACTAACTCAGAGTTGAATGCGTGCGTAAAAATCCGTGCAAAGAAACCCGATTTATTCAGGTATCTTGCCTCCAAGAAAGCTACCATATTTAGCCCTGCCAAATGTGTTTTGCTTAGATTTTAGATTTTTGCATAATTTTTAGGTCAAGCTTCGTTGATTCATTTTTCAATTCTTCGTTTTTGCCGACGAAATTGTGTTTAAATTAGTGTACACAGGGAACCACGTAAATTTAACGTACGAGTAGTATTGGACTGCGTTTCAAAAGCTTTTATATTTTGGTTCGTGAAAGTTGTTGACTGATGTGAGTTTGTCGCGTCGGTTTTTTATTAGCTGTTTTAACTTTCTGGGTCCAGTATTGTGAGGGTTTATTGTTTGATTTTCTTAGTAGCTTTCTTTCTTTTAATTTCTTAAATTGATTGCGTTTTAAAAGAATTTGTTTCGCATAATATAAGGCCATATTCGGCTCAAGTAAAATTACAACACCTGGAAGTATTTGAATGTAAATCTCTTAACATATGCATTGTGTCAACTTTCTGATAAGTTCTAAGATTACTGGGATTTTTTGATGATCGCTGGCACATTTTCAAAACCACATTAATCATTTTTGCGTGGCTTACATAACTCCCGGTTTTGCCCAGCCCTGTTTAAATGGTTGTTGAAGCTGTTGTGCCTGCCTTAAACCATTTATATAATGCATATTTACAGACAAAACAAGAAGAAGAAAATAACAGGAGAAGCCGACAAACAAGCTGAGCAAAAATTGATTGCGAGGCGAGCGAAACCAAGGTAAATTTTTGGCAAGTTTTTCTTTTCGACCATGACAAAAACTTTCACTTTTATGCGTTATGGGCCACAAAGTATAAATGCCAAGAAATTACAAAATGAATATTTATTTATATTTAAATATATTTAGCTAATGGAATCTCGTTTGCTTGTTTCGAAATATTTCGTTGTTACTTTCTGTATATTTTCCTCCAAATAATTGGGGTCAAGTCATTGAAGTAGAACACAAAACTCGATTAATGACCTAGCGTTGGGGATTGACAATCTGCTGACATTTTTAGACCCTGTACCCAAAGGGTAAAGGGTATATTAAGTTTGTGCAAATGTATGTAACAGGCAGAAGAAGGCGTGGAAGACACCGTCCGTTCGTCTGGATGAACGACCCAGTGTAGATTCTCCTAATACTGACGCAGTTGAAGGTTTTTTCCGNNNNCCCACCACCCCCCCCGCCCCCCACAATTTGTATTTTATTGTTTGCACCGCACAATTTTTAGAGTTCTACAGATCCTGAAAATATCATCAAGATTGGTAAATTAGAAAGCGCATAAAAAATACCCAAAGTTTACAGGCGCTAACCACAAGCAATCTGTTATTTGCTCAAACAACAGTAAATCGCTTGCGTTCGGTGGTTGATTTTTCTCGGAAGTGCTGCTGAGAACGCACTACCTACATATACATATGTATGAATGTGTGCCTTCAATATATTTATCCTGTATTAGCTACTGGATCGAAAATTGTTACGACGTTTGGCTGAAAGCACGGAGGCTTAGGTTCGAATCCCAGACCAGACTCGGTGTAAATATTTTTTTTCGTTCTTGATTTATTTTGTTATTGTACAGGGTCTGTTTACTTGTTTTAAATTAATTAACTATGAATACTTACATGTCCATATGTATGCACATATGTATCTGTTTACTTTTTATACCCTTGCAGACGGTATTATAATTTTGACCAGAAGCTTCAAACGCAGTGAAGGAGACATCTCCGACCCCATAAAGAATATATATTCTTGATCAGCATCACCACCCGAGTCGATCTAGCCATGCCCGTCTGTCCGTCGGTCCGTCTGTCTGTTTCTACGAAAACTAGTCTTATAGTTTTAAAGTTATCGGGCTGAAACTATTCCCAAACGGCCGGAATCGGAACACTACATCACATAGCTGCCATAGCAACGATTGGGAAAAAAGGTCGTTAATTCGATTCTTTTAAATTACTGTTACTATGTTAACCTATCCGGAAAATCGTATCAAAATCGGACCACTATATCCTATAGCTGCCATAGGAACGATGGGAGAAAATGGTGTAATGGTGGTAACTCTGGTGTTTATTAACAAAATTATTTCATTCTTGGATTTCATATACATTAAAGCCAAACTATCGAACGGATTAATGGCAAGGGTATTCTAAGCTTCGGACCCCCGAAACTAGCCTTCCTTTCTTGTTAACGATAGGTAAGCCAGCTAAAAGGGGTATCTTACAAATAAAATTGTTTGGAAGCATTTGTTTGAAATAATTTTAATAAGTTTATTTCGAGGTTACAAAAAATTAACATTGAGCGCCATAACTGTTTTTCGACTGTATTTCGACGAGCTGCGGCAGGGTAGCGTAAGGCAAGTTCTGCCTTAAGTCAGAAGCGAAGTTAAAAATTCACTTTCTATTTTTCTCTGTGCCTTGAATGACTGATTTAAGCCGCATGCGCACGGCCTGAAACTGGGTCACACACACGTATACGTAACATACACTTAGCCACTTAGTTGGCCGATTTCATTTTGAATTAAGATGTTTAATTTGTTTGCTTTGCATTAATTAATCGTTACTTGGCGAGCTATTAAATATAATATCGGATTTATCGTTTTGTTTGGGCCCAAATCTTTGGGTCGTTGGAAAAGGAAACGTAACATACACTTAGCCACTTAGTTGGCCGATTTCATTTTGAATTAAGATGTTTAATTTGTTTGCTTTGCATTAATTAATCGTTACTTGGCGAGCTATTAAATATAATATCGGATTTATCGTTTTGTTTGGGCCCAAACTGCGAAGTATCTTCATCTAATTTCATTTATTAAATACAGTTTATAAATTTTCAATGGGCTCAATGCCAACATGGACTTATAAAACGTCATTCTACGACAACAAATATTTTGCAGCTCTCTTTTTTTGTACGTAAGGACTTCCAATCAAAGGGATGTCATTTACACTCACTTCAGTGAAGTATTCTACTCCGTTTATCACTCTACTCTTTTAACAAAGCTTGACAAATTAGATTTTCCTGAGGCTCTTATAAATTGGATTAACAATTACCTAAGTAAAAGAACAGATAGGGTGTTATTCACACTTTTTATTAACGATCTCCAACTTGTTTTATCTAATTCTCGTGTACGTGGATGATGTTAAGCTTTGTCTACAATATAGGAATCCCTCTCGTCGATTCCATGGCTTATAGGGTCACAAAACTCTCCTTCACTGCGTTGCAAACTAATGTATCACTTTTACTAGGTTGGATTCGCTTTCCTTGGAAATTAGATAATTCCATTATTTTTCCAGCAACACGCGGCTCACAATTGACACACCGATAAGAGCAGACACCCTATTATGCTAAGTAATAACCAAACTTTAATAAAACACTATGAGAAGAAGAAATAATACCCTCGAAGACCAGTTGCCTAAATGGTATGGCAGCTATAGGATATAGTTAACCGATTTTTGGTTCCAAATTTTCTAAAACGGCTTCAATGTCTATGAAAACTATTTCTCAAGAATGAATTAATTGTAAAAACACCAGAGTTATGATCAATGACCCATTTTCTCCCATTGTTCCTATGGCAGCTATAAGATATAGTGATCCGATTTTAATGAAACTTTCAGGAAATATTACAATTTTCATTGAATAGAGTTTCCTAAAAAATATGTAAATTATTCTAAAAAATTGCGAATTTATGGCACTTTTTCCAATCGTTTCTATATATACATAATATAAGGATATATAAGGAGGAGAAATACAAATTACTTTTCCTTTTATGCTGACTCCTTCCTTTCCCTGATGTTTAACTACGAATATAAGTAACTTGTCGGATCACTTAGTAACATTTACAATGCATTTGCTTAAACCTCAAATATCAATTATTTGTGCCAACATTCAATTAGAGATTGACTAAAATTAAGCAAATTCTGATCTACTTCAGAAGTTGCTAATTAAAAACTGTGAACGATTAATAGACCTGTTAAAGTGACTCCAATTCCCGCAGCGAATCGAACTTAATGTGATTCCCATTCGGTTCCAGGCTACCTGCCGTCAGTTCAGTTATATTTAACCAGAATGAGGGTGAAAAATCCATACACCTGTGTATTTCCCTAAGCTGTTCATTGCAACTGCACCCACATACATACAGTGTTAACATATCCCATATACCAATTTTACTTTAACCTTGGCCATAATTGGTACTTTTCTATGAAAATAGTTTCGGGTTGCGTTTCGTCCTAACCCACCAACCGGTTTCTCTCGCTTTTGCCGCGAATTTCACTGGAGTTTTCATTAACCCTCGGCGTTGTCCCCAACATAGTCGTCAGGTCCCCTGTGGCTAACCGGATCTACAAAGTTAACTTTATGTAACCGCTTGGACACAAAATGCCTTGAAGAGGAATAAAGGGGAATTCGAGTTGGTATATTGGTAAATGTTTGCTATTGAATATTTTCCTCATCATTTTTCTTCGATTCATGGACCGCTTTTTGAAGCTTAGGCGGTCGAGACTGTAATTGTAATTGTGGCCGCTCTAAATTCGAGTTGCATTAATTTGACTGTCAAAATCTTTAAGTTTCTTTTTCAGACGTCAGCCAAGCCAGTGATTGCTAGCGAAAGATTCGAATGAGTTGGACTTGGAACAGGCCAAGTCGAAAATTATTGTGACAATTGCATTCGGAGTTTGGAAAAAACGTATATTAGCTTTCATTGCCGAGGCAAATAGAAACGGAGTTGTGCGTTACAATTTAGGGAGCTCTCGAATCCTTACCTGTTAGCGTTAAGTGGGTAAAACTTGAGATTTAAATATATATATTTAAATATTCAGTAGATTATCCTCCATCTACCATTCACTTAAATACTTTTCTGCAACAATTATAGCCCTCTTTATTTCAAATGTGCACAGCAAAAACACACAGAAATTCATAATAGTAGTGGTTGTAAAATCACTCAATGGAAAAAAATCAGCAATAAACAAGTAGTAAAACAAGTAAGAACGTTACAGTCGAGTTTCCCGACTGTTACAGACCCTGTACAAATTTGGTTGTAAGCAAAAAAAATATAAAAAAATTTAAAAAAAAAAATATATATAATATATAGACCGAGTCCGGTCTGGGATTCGAACACAATATCTTCGCGTTTTAAGTCGAACGTCGTAACCATTCGACAAACCCAAGCTTCTTGAACCGACAGCTAATACAGTATAAATATATTGAAGACGCACATTCATACATACATACATACACATTCGTATGTATGTATATGAAGATAGTGGCAGCGCAGCTGCAGCGGCACTTCCGAGAAAAATCAACCACCGAACGCAAGCGATTTACCGTTTATTTGCGCAAATAAACAGATTTTTTGTGTTTAGCGCCTGTAAACTTTAGGTATTTATTGTGCGCTTTCTAATTAACCAATCTTGATGATCTTCAGGATCTTCGGTAGAAATGCTCCAATTGCATGTGTATTTTTAAAAAAATTTTAGCTTGAAAATTGAGCAGTGCAGGGCAGTGCAAAAATAAAAATACAAATTGCGGGGGCGGTGGGCGTGGCGCCGACTTAAAAAAATAAACTCTAATTCGCTCAGTATTAGGAGAATCTACACTGGTAATACGGTTCCTCTAGCTCTTACAGTTGCTGAGATCCGTGTGTTCTTTCGGACGGACGGACGGACAGACGGACAGACGGACATGGCTATATCGATTCAGCTCGTCATGCTGATCAAGAATATATATACTTTGTGGGTTCTGCCACGCCTCCTTCTGCCTGTTACATACATTTGCACAAACTTAATATACCCTTTACCCTTTGGGTACAGGGTCTAATGAATAAAAACCATACTAACATATTTTGATCTTTATTCTCTTTTTTGAACAAAAAGTTAGTTATAAATAAATTTTGTTAAAAAAGTTTTAGTTTTTTTAATGGAAAAATTTATATTTTTCAATATATATCGTAATTTAATTTTTGTACCCTTGCAGAGGGTATTCTAATTTTGACCAGAAGTTTGTAACGCAGTGAAGGAGACGTCTCCGACCCTATAACGTACATATTCTTGATCAGCATCACCAGCCGTCGATTTAGCCATGTCCGTTGTCTGTCCGTCTGTCTGTCCGTCTGTCCGTCTGTCGATTGCTATGTAAACTTGTCTCTCAGTTTTAAAGCTAGCGGGCTGAAACTTTGCACCGACCCTTCAAACTGATGCAGGTAGTATATATGTAAGCCGGAACACTACATTACATAGCTGACATAGGAATGATTGGGACTTTTTTTTTTGACTATTTTAACATATCCTGAAAGTTTCATCAATATCGGACAACTATATATTATAGCTGCCATAGGAACGATGGGAGAAAATGGGTCATTGATCATAGCTCTGATGTTTTTCAAGACAATTAATTCATTCTTGAGAAACACAGTTTTCATAGATATTAAAGCCGCTATAGAAAACTAAAAACCAAAAATCCGATCACTATTTCCTATAGCTGCCATACAAACGATCAAACAGTCTATCGGAATCGCTCTTCCCGACATTTGTTCAATAAAAAACGGTTACTGTTATTCAAGGTTCCACCCCCGATACCCCATAATGGTATCCATTTTGCTTACCTTTAGGCTATGATGTATATAAAATATTTATTATAAGTACAATTTTGTATAAATATTCCAGCAACTTCGC
The DNA here is from genome assembly GCA_021224005.1 of Drosophila setifemur. Lineage (NCBI taxonomy): Eukaryota > Metazoa > Arthropoda > Insecta > Diptera > Drosophilidae > Drosophila > Drosophila setifemur. Next base: position 888,632 of record JAJJHY010010898.1, read on the forward strand.
CTTGAGCTATTGCACTTTCACAAAAACTTTTAATAATCCACAAGTTGCACACTCTTTGCACTATATTGGCCCATATTTATAATTTCACCTGATGGCGGAGCCGAATCGAGCGAGGACGAATATAAAGAGGAGCAGAAGACGGAGACGTAGGCAGAGCGACGCGGTTACAGTTGGCGTTAACCACTTTTCTCGACTGAGACCGAGGCCTAGACAAATATTTCAACTCACGTCTTACGGGCTTAGAAACGTTTCTTACGTTGCTTACGTGGATGCTGCGCAATTCAATATTCAGTGACTTAATTCACTGCGCCGAGTGCTATCTTCATTCGCGAATCTTAGTCATCCATTGATTAGTAAATTAGCTTTGATTGGAATTCTCGTTGGGAAATCGCTTATTATTGTCGCATTTAAAAAAACACTACCGCACCGATCGACTTAACAGAATCGAATGAGGTTTACGTCGCAGACGGTGCTCAACCCCAGCTCTTGCGCTCTTGCTACGCTTAGCTGTTGTTCGGTTGATCAATTGTCAACTCTCACATGCCTCTTTCTCTCTCTCTCTCTCTTTCTCTCTCTTTCTCTCTCTCTCTCTCTCTTTGACACCTTAGTGCACCGGTTTGCAGCAGTTCGGACGATTTTTTGAAAAAATTCTTCAGCTCTCCTTTCCCTGCATACCTGTTTTCGTCTGCCTACAGTTGTGCTCTCATTGATCATACAGTCTGAAGGTCGCATTTTCGCTCATTAATCGCAACTTTCTTCTGCGGCTGCGCAAACGATTTAATGAGAATTTCGATGGCGACTATGCAGAATTTCCGCGGGGATTATATGAGCTACATATGTATGTACATATATGTTCGGCACCAAAGTCCAATGAATTGATTTTCATTGGAAGAGCGTATATCTGCAAGGGGTTGTCTGTTGCATTTTTAGACAAATATGAAATTTTGGAATTTAAGGACACGACCAGCGTAGTTTTTAAATGGATTTATTGTTTTTTCCTTTCCCTCATTAATTTGTATTATAATATACATATCTCATATCTTAAAAATCAAGAATATGTATACTTTCTATAAAAGTTATTCATATGTGTTCATACATATGTATAAAGTGTATAAAATTGTATGTATGTTAGTTTGGGTCCGAAAGATAAACTAAAAATCTAATGCACCGATTGAGCTAAAATTTCAAATTAGCAAGGGAAGCTGTTTTGGTCCCGAAATGAAATAGAATTGATTTAACACTTGTAATAGACAGTATGAGCCGCCATGACATAATTGCCAATATACATCATTTGTACTTACTGTCAATCTCCGAATCTCAAAAATACTAAATAAAGAGTTTATGTACATACATATATTCGAAAATACAGATATTGTGGTTCGATTTAATACAACTTTTAGGATTTACTAACTTATCAGTAAATGCCCACTTCTAAAAACCCATTTAATTATATTTAAGAATTGTGACCCAAAACCCAAAGTTTTTCTTAAAGTGCAATATTTTTTCATAAATTTTTTTGTATTCATCTTTTTAAATGGCTTTAACCAAGAAATTTTATATTTAACTAAACTTCGGTGTTTTAAAATAATTGAGAAAAGCTGGCCTAAAAGATTTATTGAAATGTGAAAATCAAGTACTATTAGGAACTATAGGAATTTTGAAGCTTTTTCAATGCGTAATTTGCTGGAAAAGAAATAATACTTGTAATAATTACTACTCCCTCAAAGAATTTATACACCACAAAACGCGAACTGGAAAAAAATACGATGGAAAGTTACATAAAGTGCGAAAGGGACAAGTACAAAGATATTACGGCTGAGAAATTTTAGCGGAAATTTTAATCAAAATCATTTACAATTTATTTCAAACAGAGAAATGAGCACAACAACACACTGCAAAGAAGCAGGGGCGATAAAAAATATACATACATATATGTGTGTACATGTGCAGACACAAAAAAAAACTATTGAAATTATTACGGGAACGGGTCCACGGTGTGGGTACGGCCACATAGTGCCACGATTCGATCCGATTATCCATGTCCATATAAATGATATTCATCGTATGTGCAGTAATTTCAGCCGGGCACGTTCAACTCGGCCGAGGAGGTCTGGCCGGGTCGGGTAATTGAGCAGAGTGGGTGGGCAAATGCTGAATTCAATTCTGGACAATCAAGTTGTACGATCTATATATATATACAAACACTGATTCCAACATTAACATTGTCCAAGGCGGCGGCATTAACGAGATATTTGTTTTGCTTTTGAATGCGCCGCCAAGACGACTAAGCAGAGCTGGAATCAGGGTATTCCGATTGGGGATCCTGGAGCAAGATCCCATGGCTGCGTAACTGTTCCATGAACCCCGTTTCTAGGCGGAAGAGGGCCTCGTACTCCGTCTGCTGGCGGATGTCAAGTAGATTTCGCATTCTTTCATGCTCCCTTAGACGGTACAAAACGTAGAATATAACTACATAGACCATCATAAGCAAGTTAAGCAGGCGCTCGCAGGAGTCCGGAAAGTAAGGCCGGGGATGCTGCTCTATGTAGCCCAGGTAAGTGATCCTAACAATGTCCTCGAAGAGTTTGTTCGCTGCCCTTATCACAACGAACACCACAAACATACTCCCCGCCAGCAACAAATCCATGTAAAAGCACCACCATACTAGCTTAACGGTCTGCACTCTGCTTGAATTTTCCATATCGACATGTGCTCGCACATAAGTCAATCTAGGAAATTAAAATATGTCCAAAGGCACCGGGCTGACTGATATCGCACAGTCTAATTCGGTTAGCTTTTTAAATTCTGATGTGACATCGGCCTTAGAAAATGGTGTGCGACGTTATTTACGTTTCTTTGACTTAATTCAATTAAAGTGGCATATTAAAATCATTCAAACCTAATTTTTTAAATTAAGGCAATAGGTTACATTTTTAAGGTATTGAGTTGCCTTCAAACCGATTTCTATGATACTTTCAGTATATATTAATACTGTAATGACATATTGGCTGAAACCTGATCGACAAAAAAAGAAAACAGTTTGTTATCTCGCCAATCACTATGTTCTGTGGCAAACTCCTTTCGTGCACCCAAGTGCCTTTGACCAAGAGAGGGACTTTTATTGAACTTCTGGCGTTAAGATTATTTTTTTGAATTCGACTTTGATCATTTTTGAAGACGCCGAGAGGTGATCCTTGCTGTAGCGCACTTTCCAAAGTTCATATGACATCTAGAAAAAACCTACTCGTCCGATTTTAATAGGACTTTCAGGATCGGTTAGAACGTTGCAGAGGGTATTATAATTTTGACAAGAAGTTTGTAACGCAGTGAAGGAGACATTTCTGACCCTATAAAGTATACATATTCTTGATCAGCACCACCAGCCGAGTTGATCTAGCTGGTCTAGGAATCTAGTCGATCTAGAAACGATGGGAGAAAATGGGTCATTGGTGTTTTGCAAGACCATTAATTCATTCATGAAAAATACAGTTTCCATAGACATTAAAGCCGTTTTAGAAACCGTTTTAAAAACCAATAATCGGATCACTATATCTTATAGCTGCCATACAAACGATCGAACGGTTTGAAGGCAACTGGTCTGCAAGGGTATTTTAAGCTTCGGGTACCGAAGCTAGCCTTCCTTTCAAGGTCAAGGGTATAATAAGTTCATTGTATAAACCATGTCAGTGCATGAATATAGAGCGATCCAATCAAATACCGAACTTTAATTTAACCACTAAAATTGTGAAAGCTTATCACTTCCCACCAGAAGTTTGGGTTTAGACGATCATGCCAATAATTTTTTTAATAATCTGGCAAGGCTTCACAGCTTTGGTTTTTACCAGGTTTCTGTAAACACGATATGAAAAGGTAAGTTCGTTTAAGGGGTTTAGTGGACAAAATTGGTTTTGGAAGTTCATGTCCCGTAGGACGTTTGGGTTTCTTGATACCTTTCTATCCGGAAGTTCCTGAGAGATTATTATTATTATATAAAAGGGTCATAAATAAGCCTCTTTTAATAATAATTGATTGGTTCTTTATAAATCACTATTTAATAACTATTTGAACCTATCCTAAACAAGTCGTCAAAATCAGCCCACACTCCTAGTGGCCTACCTTAGGAACAATGGACAAAAATGGGCCATTATCAATATAATTAATTCATTCTTTGGACAATATACTCTTCATAGACATTAAAACCGACTTAAAAAACAAGAAAGGAAGGCTAGCTTCGGCACCCGAAGCTTAGAATACCCTTGCAGGCTAGTTGCTTTCAACCCGTTCAATCGTTTGTATAGGAGCTATAGGATATAGTTATCCGATTTTTGGGTTTTTAAATTTCTAAAAAGGCTTTACTGTCTATGAAAACTGTTTTTATCAAGAATGAATTAATTGTCTTGAAAAACACCAGAGTTATGCTCAATGACCCATTTTCTCCCATCGTTCCTTTGACAGCTATAGGATATAGTAGTCCGATTTTATGAAACTTTCAGGATATGTTAAAATTGCTATTAAATATAGTTTTCCAAGAAATAAATAAATTATCTTTAAAAATGGCGAAATTTTGGCACTTTTTCCCAATCGTTCCTATGGCAGCTATGTTATGTAGTGTTCCGATTCCGGCCGTTCCGACTTATATACTACCTGCAACAGATTGAAGGGTTGGTGCAAAGTTTTAGCCCGATAGCTTTAAAACTGAGGGACTAGTTTACATAGCAACCGACAGACGGACAGACAGACAGACAGACAGACGGACAGACGGACATGGCTAGATCGACTCGGCTGGTGATGCTGATCAAGAATATATATACTTTATAGGGTCGGAAATGTCTCCTTCAATGCGTTACAAACTTTTGGTCAAAAATATAATACCCTCTGCAAGGGTATAAAAATCGGGTTACTATGTTTTATAGCTGCCATACAAACAACCAAACGGTTTAAAGGCAACTGGAACTGAAGGGTATTCTAAGCTTCGGACCCAGGAGCCAGCCTTCCTTTTTTATACCCTTGCAGAGGGTATTATAATTTTGACCAGAAGTTTGTAACGCAGTGAAGGAGACATTTCCGACCCTATAAAGTATATATATTCTTGATCAGCATCACCAGCCGAGTCGATCTAGCCATGTCCGTCTGTATGTCCGTCTGTCGGTTGCTATGTAAACTAGTCCCTCAGTTTTAAATCAATCTGTTGCAGTTAGTATATACGTCGGAACGGCCGGAATCGGAACTCTACATCACATAGCTGCCATAGGAACGATTGGGAAAAAGTGCCAAATTTCGCCATTTTTAAAGATAATTTATTTATTTCTTGGAAAACTCTATTTAATAGCAATTTTAACATATCCTAAAAGTTTCATTAAAATCGGACTACTATATCCTATAGCTACCATAGGAACTATGGGAAAAAATGGGTCATTGAGCATAGCTCTGGTGTTTTTCAAGACAATTAATTCATTCTTGATAAAAACAGTTTTCATAGACAGTAAAGCCTTTTTAGAAATTTAAAAACCCAAAAATCAGATTACTATATCCTATAGCTGCCATACAAACGATTGAACGGTTTAAAAGCAACTAGCCTGCAAGGGTATTCTAAGCTTCGGGTACCGAAGCTAGCCTTCCTTTCTTGTTTAAGTTATTCTAAAGTACAAATTTTGTATCAATGTTTGTGTGAGCTGGGCGGACTCTCAGACCATTATAATAATATAATTATGATAATTTCGACCAGAAGTTTGTAACGCCGTGATGGAGGCATCTACGACCCCATAAAATCGAAAAACTACAATACATAGCTGCCATAGGAACGATTGGAAAAAAAGGACGTAATTTCGAAATTTTTTCAGATAGCTGATTGATTCTTTTAAATAAACTTCTGGTCAAAACTAAAACATCCTCTGCAAGGGTATACAAATACAAGGATAGGCCACTACTAAATAATTATTCTGCTTGTTAGCACTAATTGCGCTTTACAACACTTGAAACATTAAAAAGTGAGAACAATGCAGCCAAGTTCACTTTAAAGAAAAAAACGAATTTTTTTTGTTTTTATTTTTTTACTATCACGGATTGTTTAGGATGTGCAATTTTAATCAGCGGGCTAAGATTGTGCTACGGCCGCTGGTGCTTTTACAGATTATCGACTCCTACGATCGCCGACCTATGGAAGCCAATCAGGTTTGTCCAAGTATTAACTTTCCAATTGGCGTTCATAACCATCAATCCAAATCAGGTTATGGAAACCTTGCTGGGGCGCAATAAGGAGGGACACATCGAGATTACTAATTGCTTCACAGTCTTGCAGAAGGAGCATGGGCGTATCGATTTGTATATTGCCTACACCAACGATATGCTAGAGCTTAACCAGCTGACTTATCCTCAGGAGGAAGTTTTGGGATGGTTTTCCACCGGAAAAAATCCGCTTTTCTGCTTTAAGATTACTACGTCAGAGAGAGCGGCAAAGCACAGCCACTGCATCTGCTTGTCGATGCAAGCCTAAAGGGACAGCGTATGTCCACGCGGCTGTTTTGCGCCGTGGAGAAGGGAGTGCCCGGCGGCACCAAGCGCCTAATGTTTTCGCTGCTGCCCCTGGAGATAGCCATCGGAAGTGCCGAGACGGTGGCCCTTCGCCTGATGCAAAAGCATTCCCTTCAGCCAACTGGTAAGCAAATGGGACGAATCCTCTCGGAATTAGTCCAGGTGGTCGAGGTTATGCGGGAGTTACAGCAACTTTTGGAACTAGTGCTGCGCTATATTAACGATGTTCTGGTCAGGAAAAGCAGGCCGGATAATATGGTTGGGCGGAAGCTGCACGATGCATTAGCCTCTGTTCCGCTAGTAGATACTGAGATCTTCCTGCTGATGTTAAATGCCAATGTCCGGGACATGCTCATGGCAATCACGATCTCAACGATGATCAAGACTGAGTTACATATTAGCGAAAAGCTGTCCAGCATGAACGCCCATAAGTTATCCATATGAAGTGGCAAAGTAGTCCGATAGTAAATAAATATCTTTCTCCTTCCTTAAAAAACACAACTATAATGTTTTATAGCTTAAGGGTTTCACAAATTGAAATAATTTGAACTACTTTATCGTACAGTTGCCATTTGAACTGGTTAAATCATAAAACCATTTGCAAGGCTATAAAAATAGACGTGTAATTGTTATGCAAGGAATACCTGCAATAGAAATAAGTTTGTTGGCAAAGTTACAGCGCAATTGCATAACAACTCAGACTGACGGGCATGGCTAGATCGACTCGGCTGGATATGCTGATTAATAATATATAAACTTTATTGGGTCTGAAAAATGAAAAGAACTACTAATCCAATTTATTAAAAATTGCAAGGTATAAATAGCTAAAAATAACGATCGAGTCTGAAGTCGAACCTATTCCTCCAACGTTACGATCCGGACATTCTAGCACTTGTACCTACACTACAAAGATATAGAAGTGGGCTCTCATCGTCAGCTCTTTCAGAATATCCCTCACCAAAGGCACACATACAAGGTAGTCAGTTATCAGCGGCCACTCTCTAGAAAAGTCAACTTGAAGAACTCCAGTTTTCACTGTTTCGTAACAAATAATACATAATTAATATTACAAAAATACTTTAATAACTAGGATAGTTTCAAAGAGAAATACTAATAAAAATGAGGAAAAAACCAACAAAAAAGTTTTACGAGATATTATTCCTATATGGTTTTATGTCGTTATGGCTTTACGCTTTGGGTGCAGGGTCTAAAAATCTGACCACTCCTATAACTGCCAAGATATTCTATACTTCAGGCCGCCAAGCTAGCTTTCTTTCTTGTTTATTTATTAATATTTCCCTGCTTCTAATATTGTTAATACTTCCATTTCTAAGTAAAATTATTTTTAACTTTCTAACATATAAAAACTTTAAAAAGTGCTACACATTGTGTTAAATTCAACTCATTCGTTTTTACATGATCGAACTATGAAACCCAAATTAATATATATTCTATATTATTCTAATCATCCCGTCGCGAAAACCTTATAACCAAACATTAATTCTAAACACATTGAAACCGAATCTAATGACCTTTAGATTAATACCAATTTCCGAACTTTAAAAATCGCCTTCAGTCATAATGAGATTATGCCAAAAACAAAGGCGCAATCTTTTACTTACCCCTATCGGAGAGCAGGATGATTAAAAAGGTATTCCATGTTCTAACCATCTGGTTTTTAGGGGCTATTAAATGTAATTTCCAAACGTGTCTGGTAAATTGGACATCTCCATGGGGTCCTTTTGGCTCCTGAAAGTTTTTCATGAATGCAACAAAAGACAACGAATTGGGAAACCCGCTGGAGAAATGAAAGTCTCGATGCTTTGGCGATAAGGGACTGATCTATTTCTGTTTATGTGAGGGGCGTGGCAATCAGAGGGGATTGTGGATGTAGGAGGGTGGGGCTGTCCCAGACATGTGGACCACCCAAATAATGAGGAGATAATGTCGCCTTATCGCAGTTCAGCAACAGTCGACGGTTGCCCATCAGGGTAATCAATTAGCAGGCACCAACTGGAAATTAGCAAACGTTGACGTTCATTGTCGATAGTAATTTCCCTCCTTACCCTCTACTCTGATGCTGTGTCTACTACTGATGCCTTAAGGTGCCCTTACCCCTCAGCCAGTGCGACGCCGACGTCGACTTATCGCCCGTGCCAAGGGCTATCGGTACGCCCTGCTTGCGTTTATGATAACCATCATCAAAGCCATAAGCAGCGGACCAGATCGGATGGGATACTCAGACGTCCAGTGACCGGCGAGTCGAGCAGACGCTCAAAGTAGAAAAGTATTATGTTCTCGCTGTTGAAGCTGCACCATCCACTCATATGCCGCTGCTGCCTGCTTGAGCAGCCGCCGCTCTATCACACCCTTCACGATGCATGCAGTCACCTGGCCGGGGAGCTTCGTACTCTGGTACCCACTTTACAGCTGGAACCCGATGACGGCCTCACCGACGTCATCTGCGAGTTGTGTCTGCGTCGCCTTCTTGACGCCCGCGATTTCCAGCGCCGCTGCGAACATTCAGAACAGGTGCTCCGCCAGCGACACGAGCAGTGGCAGCGCTCTGTAGCCGCCGGGGATGCCCTCGCATTGGACGATGTACTTGAGTGCCTGGAGCGAGAGGTGGGCAGCCTGGAAACACCAGAGGCTCTATTACATCAGCAGCCGTCTAAGCCAGTGGCGTATGTAGCCCCGCACACGGAGAGCGTCGATTTTGGTAAGCTTGTAGATTGCCCTCACATTTATGCTTTCTGAAAATAGAAGCGACAATCTCCTTCATTGCAGCTTTAAGAATAAGCAATATTTAAAAGGATATTCTATATCATCTAAAGCAATGTATATGTATTCAAATTTTGAATCAGTTAATTGTAAACAAGTAAGAACATTTTAGTCGAGTTTCCTGTTAAACTGTTAACTATAAAATATCCTGTACCAATAGTGCAATCTTAGCGGCCAATCTCCAGAAAATTCAACATGAACAACTGCATTTGGACTGATTCGTAAAAAAAAGTATAGAAATAATATTAGAATAAAACGTAATAATAAAAATATTCCTAATTAAAAAGACGGAAATCTTAAATAAAAACAAGAAAGGAAGGCTAGCTTCGGTACCCGAAGCGCAGAATACCCTTGCAGACCAGTTGCTTTCAAACCGTTCAATCGTTTGTATGGCAGCTATAGGATATAGTAATCCGATTTTTGGGTTTTTAAATTTCTAAAAAGGCTTAATGTCTACGAAAACTGTTTTTTTCAAGAATGAATTAATTGTCTTGAAAAACACCAGAGTTATGCTCAATGACCCATTTTCTTCCATCTTTCCTATGGCAGCTATAGGATATAGTGTCCGATTTTGATAAAACTTTCAGGATATGTTAAAATTGCTATTAAAGAGAGTTTACCAAGAAATAAATAAAATACCTTTTAAAATGGCGAAATTTTTGCATTTTTTCCCAATCGTTCCTATGGCAGCTTGTGATGTAGTCTTTTGATTCCGGCCGTTCCGACTTATATACTACCTGCAACAGATTGAAGGGTTGGTGCAAGGTTTTAGCCCGATAGCATTAAAAGTGAGGGACTAGTTTACATAGCAACCGACAGACGGACAGACAGACAGACGGACATGGCTAGATCGACTCGGCTAGTGATGATCAAGAATATATATACTTTATAGGGTCGTAAATGTCTCCTTCACTGCGTTACAAACTTCTGGTCAAAATTATAATACCCTCTGCAAGGGTATAAAAATCTCCATGGGGTTCTTTTGCCTCCCGAAAAAATGTGAAGTTTAATTTGCGTCCGCAACTGAAATAACTTACCAATTATTTAAGCTTGTTCTAGCTATATATATCTCGGGTTGTAAATGACTCAATCACTGGTCAAAATTATAATAATTTCATTAACGAAGACATACAGTTTGCTTTTTTTCCAATAGCAGCTAAAACCCCATTCCCCAAATAGGCTCTCCCAGAAACGATATAATGAATTTAATTTTTTCCAAAGAATACTTGGGATTCCAGGAGAGCTCGTCGAGTCAATATGAGGCACCAATCCCCTTCTGCGACTGGACGTTCGATGGTGGCAGCCTGAACACCCCACTCCACCAGCCTGAGACACCCGACACCTCAAACTCAGTTAAAGGTACAGAGATTGCGTCTTCTGTGAGCTCAGGTCTGGATCCAGCCCCAAAGCAAATAGAAAAAACTAAGCGGCCAAGGGCGAGGCCACAGCCAGGAAACCAGACAGCGAAGACTGCAAAGGCGCCTAGATCGCTGCACCCATGTAGTGAGTGCGAGAAGAAATTCACTCGCAAGTTCCAGCTAAAGCTGCACATGATCGCCGTGCACAGGATGGGCGAGATGCGATACCAGTGCCAGGACTGCGGTAAGAGCTTCGCCTCGCGGCACAGCCTACGCTACCATGTTAAATCGATTCACTCCACGGATCGGCCTTTTGGCTGCCAGCACTGCGATAGGCGCTTCGTGCTGCGCACCCAGCTGATATCCCACCTGCGCACCCACACCGGCGAAGCCAAGCCGCGCATCTTCGCTTGCCCTCGTTGCACAAAGAGCTGGCCCACTAAGTCTGATCTAAGGACGCACATGCGCAGTCACAATCCGTCCCAGGAGCGGCCTTTTAAATGTGACCGTTGCTCAAAAGCTTTCTTCACGCGTGGCCACCTCAGCTCCCACCTGCTGGTGCACACCGGCGAAAAGCCCTTTGGTTGTGATTACTGTGACAAGTGGTACCAGAGTGTGGGCAACCTGAACAACCACATGGTTCGCCAGCACGCGGACATCATCGAGGCCCAGCTGGACATGGAACCCTTAGAGAGCTGAGAATCAGTCAGACCTCATCTTCCGAATTTGTGGGAGAGGTTCAAAAAGTATTAGTGATATGGATTTAAGAAGAACCATTAATTGGGTGCAAATATTTATTTTATTATATTATTATTATAAAATGGTCATTTCCTTTCAAACCAATTTAAAAGTTGTAATGAATATAATCTATGTATGTTGGAACAAGATTAAAAAAGTGACTTTTGGTCCGATATAACATCACATTTCTCTTAGAACCGTATTCAAAAAAAATCTCTCAAGTAAACTCCCTTAACTTAAAAATTAATGAAAGTATGTAATCTTGTATCTTTATCATATGTACCTTCATATGCATGTACAATTTTTTAGACCCTGTACCCAAAGGGTAAAGGGTATATTAAGTTTGTGCAAAATGTATGTAACAGGCAGAAGGAGGCGTGGCAGACCCCACAAAGTATATATATTCTTGATCAGCATGGAGATCTGAGTCGATATAGCCATGTCCGTCTGTCCGTCCGTCCGGATGAACACACGGATCTCAGCAACTGTAAGAGCTAGAGGAACCGTATTACCAGTGTAGATTTTCCTAATACTGGCGCAATTAGAGTTTATTTTTTTAAGTCGGCGCCACGCTCACCGCCCCCGCAATTTGTATTTTTAATTTTTGCACTGCCCTGCACTGCACAATTTTTAAGCTACAATTTTTTTAAAAATACACATGCAATTAGAGCATATATTTCTACCGGTCCTGAAAATTTCATCAATATTGGTTAATAAGAAAGCGCACAATAAATACCTAAAGTTTACAGGCGCTAAACACAAATAATCTGTTTATTTGCTCAAAGAAACGGTAAATCGCTTGCGTTCGGTGGTTGATTTTTCTCGAAAGTGCCGCTGCTGCTGCCCCTACCTTCATATACGAGGTACATATGTATGAATGTGCGCCTTCAATATATTTATACTGTATTAGCAGCAGGTCCAAAAAGTTTTGTGTGGTCGAATTGTTACGACGAAAGCGCGAAGATCTTGGCTTCGAATCCCAGACCGGTTTGTAAGTTTGTAACGCAGTGAAGGAGTCATCTCCGACCCTATAAAGTATATATATTCTTGATCAGCATCACCAGCCGAGTCGATCTAGCCATGTCCGTCTGTCTGTCCGTCTGTCGGTTGCTATGTAAAATAGTCTTTCAGTTTTAAAGCACCGACCCTTCAATCTGTTGCAGGTAGTATATAAGCCGAAACGGCCGGAATCGAAACACTACATCACATAGCTGCCATAGGAACGATTGGGAAAAAGTGCTATAAGCTCGACATTTTTAAAGATATTTTATTTATTTCTTAGAAAACTCCTATTAATGACTATTTTGACATATCCTGAAAGTGTCATCAAAATCAAACCAATATATCCTATAGCTGCCATAGGAACGATGTGAGAAAATGGGTCATTGAGCATAACTCTGGTGTTTTTCAAGACAATTAATTCATTTTTAAGAATTCATAGACATTACATCCCTTTTAGAAAATCAAAAACCAACAGTCGGATCACTATATCCTTTAGCTGCCATACAAACGATCGAACAGTTTAAGGCAACTGGTCTGCAAGGGTATTCTAAGCTTCGGGAACCGCAGCTAGCCTTCCTTTCTTGTTTTTTTTTTTGATTTATTTAGCTTATAACCAAATTTGTACAGGGTCTTTAACAGTCGACGGAAAAAATAATATTCAAACTATGAGTTTGATTTATATGTATCATTGCGCAAATCGAAGATTTGCGAAAAATGTTCTAGTTCCGCCGAGCTTATCTCCCGCCTCAATGTCACCAGCCGCAAACTTATGCCGCTCGTGAAGATTGCCAAACGGAGCTTTGGCTACCGATGTGAGTGAAAGCGGAAAGTAAAAATTCAAATCAAAGGTGAAAAAAAAATGTCAAACAACGATCATTATACCCTTGCAGAGGGTATAATAATTTTGACCATAAGTTTGTAGCAGTGACCGTTCGATAGCTTGTTTGACAGCTATAGGATATAGTGGTCCAATTCTTGGGTTTTCATTTTCTAAATTGGCTTTAATGTATATGAAGTATATTGACCAAGAATGAAATAATTTGGTTAATGAACACCAGAGTTATGGACAATTACCCATTGTCTCACATCGTTCCTTTGGGAGTGTTGTCAATGAGCTTTTTCATTGGCTATAAATTCCGCAAATAATCACAAATAAATTATATTAATTTAAGTTCAATTTATTTGGCCACGCAGGGCAATGTTTTTGGTTTTACAAAGTTGGTGTTGCGAGGTATTATCGCTCGAACGAAGGGCAAGCGGTCACGATATGGCCGTGCAGTCGAATCGAGATAATAATTCTGCAGAACGGAAAAGGGCAAGCGGAGCCGAATTGGCCGTGCTATCGTTACTAAAGACAAATTTCGAATACAAAATGAAAATGAAAGAGCTAAGGCATAGGGCCGCCGCAATGAGATGAAGGCAATAAAAAGAAGAAAGAAGATAAATAAATGAAGGGAATTTAACAGAGTCTTAAGTAGGATATAATTATACCCTGTGCACAAAGGGTAAAGGGTATATTAAGCTAGTGCAAATGTATGTAACAGGCAGAAGGAGGCGTGGCAGACCCCACAAAGTACATATATTCTTGATCAGCATGAAGAGCTGAGCCGATATAGCCATGTCCGTCTGTCCGTCCGTCCGGATGAACACACGGATCTCAGCAACTGTAAGAGCTAGAGGAACCGTATTACCAGTGTAGATTCTCCTAATACTGACGCAACTGAAGTTTATTTTTTTTAGTCGGCACCACGCCCACCGCCCCCGCAATTTGAATTTGAATTTTTGCACTGCCCTGCACTGCACAATTTTCAAGCTAAAAGTTTTTAAAAAATACACATGCAATTAGAGCATAGATTTCTACCGATCCTGAAAATTTCATCAATACAGGCGCTAACCACAAGCAATCTGTTTATGTGCTCAAACAAACGGTAAGTCGCTTGCGTTCGGTGGTTAATTTTTCTCGGAAGTGTCGCTGAGAACGCACTACCTACATATACATATGTATGAATGTGTGCCTTCAATATATTTATACTGTATTAGCTACTGGTTGAAAAAGAATGGTGTGGTCGAATGAACGCACGACGTTTGACTGAAAGCATGAATATCTTGGGTTCGAATCCCAGACCGGACTCGGTGTAAACTCGACTGTAACGTTCTTACTTGTTTTCAATTGGACTGTGGTTGCATAACCACCTGAGGACAGGTTAACATAGTTATTATACCCTTACAGAGGGTATTATAATTTTGACCAGAAGTTTGTAACGCAGTGATGGAGACTTCTCCGACCCTATAAAGTGTATATATTCTTGATCAGCATCACTAGCCGAGTCGATCTAGCCATGTCCGTCTGTCTGTCCGTCTGTCTGTCCGTCTGTCGGTTGCTATGTAAACTAGTCCCTCAGTTTTAAAGCTATCGGGCTAAAACTTTGCACCGACCCTTTAATCTGTTGCAGGTAGTATATAAGTCGGAACGGCCGGAATCGGAACACTACATCACGTAGCTGCCATAGGAACGATTGGGAAAAAGTGCCATAAATTCGCCATTTTTCAAGATAATTTATTTATTTCTTAGAAAACGCCTAAAAGTGACTATTTTGACATATCCTGACAGTTTCATTAAAATCGATCCACTATATCCTATAGCTGCCATAGGAACGATGTGAGAAAATGGGTCATTGAGCATAACTCTGCTGTTTTTCAAGACAATTAATTCATTCTTGAGAATTCATAGACATTAAATTCCTTTTAGAAAATCAAAAACTTAAAGTCGAAACACTATATCCTTTAGCTGTCATACAAACGATCGAACAGTTTTAAGGCAACTGGTCTGCAAGGGTATTCTAAGCTACCCTTAGGTAAGTACCGAAGCTAGCCTTCCTTTCTTGTTTTGTCCAGCTGTAGGAGCTCCTTAAGGCTTTCCTTCCTCTGGTCACCACGATCACTCACAGAACTGCTGCCATGTGAACTGTAACATTCGCATTGACAGATATCATAGCAGCTGTCGGCCAAATCCAGCTCATCAATCAGCCGAAGGTGTTCTTCTTTCGACTGACCTTTCCTGTACCGCAATTCGCTGCTTCCGCGGAGTATTCGCTTGGGTGTCATTTTGGAAATGAAACTAAATGCCTATTCACATCAACGACTGCGACCTTATTTAACGGGGTCAAACTCTATGTGAGCATCTTATTTTTAAGCGTGTCATAATCAACCCAAATTCCTACACCCGTCCTGCAGCGTCCTGCAATTTCGAATGAGTTGTTTACTTTTTCATGGATTGGTCATACGCCAGTTTCCATTAGCAACGCCCCAAACCAAGGAACTCTTACCCCAATATATTTATATGTAAAACAAGTAAGAACGTTACAGTCGAGTTTCTCGAATGTTAAAGACCCTGTACCAATTTGGTTATAAGCAAAATAAATCAAGAAAGAAAAAAAAAATATTTTTACCGAGTCTGGTCTGGGATTCGAGCCCAAGACTTTCGTGCTTTCAGCCAAACGTCAAAACCATTCGACTACCACATACTTTTTGAACCTATAGCTAATACAGTATAAATATATTGAAGGCGCACATTCGAACTCCCGTATATGAAGAAAGTGCGTTCTAAGCGGCACTTACGAGGAAAATGAACCACTTTACCCAAACGTTTATTTGAGCAAATTAACAGATTGCTTGTGGTTAGCGCCTGTAAACGTTGGGTATTTATTGTGCGCTTTCTAATTAACCAATCTTGATGAAATCATCGGTAGAAATCGATGCACCAATTGCATGTTCATTTTTTAAAAAAATTTTAGCTTCAAAATTGGGCATTGCACTGCAGTGCAAACATTAAAATACAATCTGCGGGGGCGGTGGGCGTGACACAAAAAAAAAAATAAATAACTTCTGCTGCGTCAGCATTAGGAGAGTCTACACTGGTAATGTGGTTACTCAAGCAATTACAGTTGCTGAGATCCGTTCGTTCATCCGGACGGACAGACGGACATGGATATATCGACTCAGCTCATCATGCTGATCAAGAATATATATACTTTGTGGGGTCTGCCACGCCTCCTGCCAGTTACACATTTGCACAAACTTAATATACCCTTAACCCTTTAGGTACAGGGTCTAAAAACCTTTGACATTTTTAAAAGTTCAGTGTAAAATACACTTATGTGTCTGTTTTTGGCCATTGGCAAGAAACGTGGAAATTATTCAAGTAAATTTGTTAATATGAAAAGTTGATGATCTCCAGACCAATGCCAACAAGTAAGAACGTTACAGTCGAGTTTCCCGACTGTTACAGACCCTGTACAAATTTGGTTATAGGCAAAATAAATCAAAACCAAAAAAATATATATTCACACCGAGTCCGGTCTGGGATTCGAACCCAAGATCTTCGCGTTTGAAGTCGAACGTCGTAGCCATTCGACAAACCCAAACTTTTTGAACCGACAGCTAATACAGTATAAATATATTGAAGACGCACATTCATACATATGTATATGAAGGTAATGGCAGCGCAGCTGCAGCGGCACTTCCGAGAAAAATCAACCACCGAACTCAAGCGATTTACCGTTTGTTTGAGCAAATAAGCTGATTATTTGTGGTTAGCGCCTATAAACTTTAGGTATTTATTGTGCGCTTCCTAATTAACCAATCTTGATGAAATTTTCAGGATCGGTAGAAATCTATGCTCCAATTGCAAGTGTATTTTTAAAATAAATTTAGCTTGAAAATTGTGCAGTGCAGGGCAGTGCAAAAATTCAAATATAAATTGCGGGGGCGGTGGGCGTGGCACCAGAAAAAAAATAAACTTTATCTGCGTAATAATTACGAGAATCTGCACTGTTAATAAGGTTCTTCTAGCTCTTACAGTTTCTGAGATCCGTTCGTTTACGCAGACGGACAGACGGACGGACGGACGGACGGACAAACGGACATGGCTATATCGATTCAGCTCGTCATGCTGATCAAGAATATATATACTTTGTGGGGTCTGCCACGCATTCTTCTGCCTGTTACATAAATTTGCACAAACTTAATATACCCTTTACCCTTTGGGTACAGGGTCTAAAATAAAAACAAGAAAAGATGGCTAGCTTGGGAGCCCGAAGACTAGTTTGCGTTAAGCCATTTGATTGTTTGTATGGCAGCTATAAGATAAAGTTTTTCTATTTCTATACCCTTGCAGAGGGTATTATAATTTTGAACAGAAGTTTGAAACGCAGTGAAGGAGACGTCTCCTATATCTCAAAAACTGCAAAAGTTAGATCCTCAATTTTTTTTCAAGTTACCCACGCTAATCAAGTTTGCTTAAAAAGTTTGCCACGACCTCATCCGCCATTGCAATTTGCTTAAATGAGTAAAATTTATATATTCTCGGAGACTAAAAAAGCAGAAGCTAAGACAATATATATTTAATTTAAAATTTTTCAAATGATAATTTATGTAAAAGCTGATTTAATTGATTTTCAAAGGTATAAAATAGAGACAGTCTTGAAGCTTGAAATATTTGAGCCATGATTTATTAATATTAATTTTTTTAAAGTACTTGTATTTGCATATTTTGACATTCGGCTTCCAGTTATGAGTCTTATAGAATTTAGCGGTTATCTTCTTTGTCTAAATGTCCGCGGGTTTGAGATCAAGTGTGTGTGTACTTATTTAATACTATAATTTTATGTATAAACAAATCATTTAATGTTAAGAATCTAAGATTGACAAGAGGTGAGCGAGGGGTCGATTCGGAGCAAGATTGTAAAAAAAATGCAAGTACAATTTCCATTATATAACTACAATGAATGAAATGTCTCACCCTTTTACTGTCCATTACATTGTACCCTGTATTTCAATTGTTAAACGATTATATTCTACTAATAAATGTTTATCTTATGAAAAGGTGTGGATGAGTATACGCAATAAAAACCCGTTGCTTTTCTTGTTTCTTTTGTTGTTTTTTGCACTATAGGACTTCCAAGTAATCGATACTTCGACATTAAGCACATTTTGTATAAGTAAATTCATTAAAAATACATAAATTTTGACATTTATTAGACCGAATGCCCTGCTTTCTGACTGAAGAAAAGCGACGCTTTGATCGTACATACATTATTCATTACCGACTAATAAAATTTGGAATTTTTCTTCAATTACTAAACCGCCTCCGTAGTTATGCACTTGAGCTGCTAAAGCTTTAAAGCAGTTAAAGTGTTAATCTAATTAACTTTGATAAAAACGGAATGTCAGACCGGGAGAAGTAACCGCTCGCCTAGGTCTGCGATTACTTTGTTGTGATTCATACCGCCTGATAACCTTGCTTGGCGTTGGGATGCATCTGTATCTCTTTGCATTTCCGCGAGGCGGTCACTCACTTGCAGTACTTGCTCATCCGAAACGTGATTGAGGAATATGGCTGTTGTACCAGGTTTTGAATTCTGTTCCCCGCCCTACGTGCCCAAGAACTCATATATTTCAGTTTATTCTGTTTAATTTATAACATATATACTTATATTTTAATTACTCCAACTTCCCTTCCCTTGGTTGTATTATCTTTTTTATCTCCAAGTCAACGGAATCGATTATCGAATTATATATTGGTTTCTGAGCTGTTTCTCTTTAAGCGGCAATGTGTTTTAATTTATATAGTAACTAAATAGAAAAGGTTAAGAAGCCTTAAACTCTTAAAATAATTATATTATTGCACCACTTATAAATTAATTAAAATTTTAAGATTAAGTGAATAGAGAGAAGAAAAAAGAATGGACGGCTTGCTGACCAGATGGCTTCAAGCCGTTCGATCGTTTATGTAGCAGGTATAGGATATATTTTCCCGATTTTTAATTTTTTAAAACGGCCTATAAATGGTCTATTAAAAGTATGTTTCCCTAGAATGAATTAATTTTCTTGAAAACACCAGAGTTATGCCCAATGACCCATTTTCACACATCGTTCCGATGGGAGCTATAAGATATAGTAGTCCGATTTTGATAATACTTACAGTATAGGTTCAAATAATCAATAAATAAAGATTTCTAAAGAATGAATTAGTTATCTTCAAAATTGGCAAATTTATGAACCTTTTTTCAACCGTTCCTATGGTAGCTATGTGATGTAGTATTCCGATTCCGGCCTTTAAAGGGTTGGTGCAAAGTTTCAGTCGGATAGCTTTAAAACTGAGAGACTAGTTTACATAGCAACCGACAGACGTACAGACAGACGGACATTGCTAAATCGACTCGGATGGTTATGCTGATCAAGATTATATATACTTTTTAGAGTCGTAGACTTCTCCTTCACTGCTTTACAAACTTCTGGTCAAATTATTATACCCTCTGCAAGGGTATAATATTGTTTCCTATAATGCTACTACATATGCTACGATTTAACAATTAACTTAAAAAGAAAAAGGTGATTCGGAGATAATAATAACTTTATATTCTTTTTTTAAGCACCGCCACCCACTTGATTCCTCGGAGACTTTTTAAAGAGCAAACGCCCTATCTGCACCTCCTGCTGGGAGTATAATTTGTGTAGGGGCAGGTCAAGACCTGCCAAACTTCCGACACCACCCTCGGGAGTGACCGACTGGCGGACAAGCTCTCGTAAACTGGACGAGATCTTCGCAGCGCGAAAGCGCTCCTCGTAAAGCCGCTGACGACCCTCAACAAAGAGTTGAGACTGGTGCCCCTTACGCTGAATGTCCTCGCAAAGCTGCTCGCGACGCAATCGTTGCTCTTGCTGCCGCTCGCGCCATAGCTCCTCGTGATGTGTCTGCTCCTCGATATTGTCGTGCTGCAGACGATTTAGGTACGTCTTCAGCAGGTGGCAGCGCAACTCATCCGCTCGACGAAGCCGCTGCGTGAGCTTCATGCAGATGTCACGCTTCCGCAGAGTCTCATCTAGATATTGTTCTTCCTGCTGCACAGTCACCACTCCACACCGCCGCAACTCCTCATAGCGGCGCTGGCACAGATTAAAATCCCGTTCTATTCGCCTATCCTCAAGCCGCTGCTTGGCCGCCGCATCCTTGGCGTCCAGTGCTCCGCGCAAGCGTCGCAGCTCCGCCAAATCGCGTTCTGCCAGCGCCTGCAACCGCGCCTTGGTCAAAAGGTAGTCTTGAAACTGCTTGTCGTGCACCGCCTGCTTAAAGGCTTCCAGTTGCTCCACGCGCAGCATTTGCCGCTCCAGGCGCTCGTTTTCCCAGTACTTCCGCGCCAACCAGGCGGTCTCTTTGTCGACTGCCTGCTGGCTCCGCTTGCCCGCCATACGATTTAGGATCTTCTGGTCGTGGCTGGGCACTTGCTGAAAGGCGGCCCGTACCGTGGAGGCAATACGCAATACGTCCTTCTTGGCAGCCGAATGCTTGTTTAGCAGATCTAAAGCCATGTTTTCGTGCCACTTCGACTTGACCCGGCCGTTGGCCGACAGTGCAGGACTATAGTTTAAGGGTCCCATGATTTTCTGAAAAAAAAAATGTATGTATGAATTTGTATACCCTTGCAAAGAGTATTAAAAAAGTTTGCAACGAAGACAAGAAGACAACTCCGACCCTATAAAGTATATATATTTTTGATCAGCATCACCAGCCGAGTCGATCTAGAATTGTCCGTCTGCCCGTCTGTCTTTCCGTCTGTTAGTTTCTTCGCAAACTAGTCTCTTTGTTTTAAAGTTATCGGGCTGAAACTTTGTACCGACCCTTAAATTTGTTGCAGGTAGTATATAAATAGAAACGGCCGGAATCGTAGTGCTCCGATCACGTAGCTTCGGGCCCGATGCTTAGAATACCCTTGCAGACCAGGTGCCTTGCAGACCGTTTGACGGTCTTTATAACAGCTATAGGATATAGTCTTACGATTTTTTGTATTTCATTTTCTAAATCGGTTTTAATGTTTAAGAGAAATCTATTTTCCTATAATGAATAAATAAAAACACCAAAGTAATGCTCAATGACCCTGTTTTTTGTAATTTTTTTTTATTTGTTTTGTATAATTCTTGTAACTCTTTAAATCATTGGCGGAGGTGCACTTTATATTTAATAATGATATTAAACGCGAGTATGTCTTCGAATGAGTTTGCGAACTGAACTTTATTTAGGACACACATAAAAACGAACGATCAGGCATAGAGAAATATTATGGTTTTTGCATAAGAGTTCATATTTTCATAACAAGAATAACATTAAAGTGGCCCAACATTTCGACATTTGGCGGACATCATTCCCTCAGCCGTTCGAAGCTGAACGACTCGAAAGTTGCTCTTTTGTGGTGCCCTAGGAGAATTAAAATTGATAAAGTCAGCGGCGCAAAATGATTTTATATCCATTGAAGCCTTCTTGGTGAAAAGGAATGATTTTAATTCCATTAGCTTGGAACAGGCACCCACAAAGTTATGGGCACCCAATAAATATGTGTGGGCAAACCTCTTCGTCCTGCGACTGTTTTTAGCGCTGCTACAGCCTTGATTGAAAGGCTGTCTTTAGCAATATAACTTTTCGATGGAGGTATTCCACGACTAGGTACTTATTGGCCAACAAAAGTCTACACCGCATCTGCTGAACGGTTTTGTGATGGCAAGTCTTGCCCTAGGTAGTGGTACCATAACTTGTTGCAGTAAAACTAGCCGATTGTGAACATAGTTTATGCAGTATGTTCGACGAGCTAAGTTTCTTGCGTTGATGACCTAGAACTGCAAGCGAAGCAAGGCGGCCAACACCTTAGGTCCAGCGTGGTAATTGCGGATATGCAGATGACGAAGCTAATTGGCCACAAACGATGATTTATTAGGTGGAAGCAGCGAGTGCTTCTTAGTCTCGGGCAAATCAGTATTGACTAGTTGAACAGTCCAAAAAGGAAGAAAGAAACTTGAGAGTACCATGAAGAGGTCTCATTTCTTTAACTGGTGAATTTCCTCCAAAATTGTTGTTGCTGTTGACTCCATGCCATGCAGTGTGAAGCATGTTCGCGTTCTTTGAAGCTGAGCGTTTCGCGAATGTATTTGGGCTGCTTTATACGCAATACCAAGTCGCAGCATCCATGATAAAATGCGAAGACAGAGTGTGTACCGGCTGACCCTTGTCAGTGCTTCGAGGACATAATTCAATGCTACCGTTACAGAATAAGTATGCTTTCTTTTTTCATCATCTAAGTCGAGTGCAATATTTTTGAGCACGGCCATTTTAATGCGCTTTCATATATAAACGCTGGGCCTGTTATTCACATCGATTAAGCTAATTCGGTGACAGTGCATCTACGCGAAAAGATAGCAGCGGGCTGGCTCTATGTGGGAACATATCTCCATTTGGCACCTATAGTCAAGACTTGAATATCCGAAACTCGCTTTCCAAAATACGTTGACAACCTGATGGAATATTGTTTAATCCAGTGGAGTACAATTTTCGTTTCCGACCAAAGATACGAAGATATTATTTTATCTCCCCTATTACCTGAGCTAGTAAATGCAGCAGCACAGAGCTCCAAATTGGGAGCCGGTTCTTGACTGGGGCAACTCGAGACTTCGATGTAAAAATGTTGCTACAGGAATTATGTTAGGATCCATAACTGAGATGAATCTGTACCTCAAAACCTACATGCTGCTGTGTGTATTTTGGATCCTGACATAATTCCTGTAGCAACATTTTTACTACAATTATGACTGAGATGAATCTGTACCTCAAAACCTACATGCTGCTATGTGTATTTTCGAACAGAAAGCACTGAAACTGAAATTATGTTAGGATCCATAATTCTTGTAGCAACAATATAACTACAATTATGATAGGTGCCAGAAGTCCAAGCGGGTCGAATAACGATGATGCAATTGACAAAATAGTCCGCTTCGCCATTGCTATGCTAGTTTGCTTTGGTGTTTCTTGGTTTTTAATTTTATAAAACGGCTTTCATGTATATAAAACTATATTTTACCAAAATAAATTCATTGTCTTGGAAAAAACACCAGAGTTTTGTTGAATGCTCCATTTGGATATGGTGGTCTGATTTTCAGGATAGGTTAAAATAGTCATTAAACAATGCTGTCCAAATAATGAATTCATTATCTCAAAAATAATAATTTAAGGCTCTTTTTCCCAATCGTTCCTATGGTAGCTATATCACATATAGTGTTTCGATTCCGGTTTATATACTACCTGCAACAGATTGAAGGGTCGGTGTAAAGTTTCAGCCCGATAGCTTTAAAACTGAGAGACTAGTTTACATAGCAACTGTCAGACGGTCAGACAGATGGCTAGATCGACTCAGCTGTGCTGATCAAAAATATTTTCACTTTATAGGGTCGGAGATGGCTCCTTCACTGCTTTACAAGCTTCTGGGCAAAATTATAATACCCTCTGCAAGCATATAAAAACATCTTGAACTTGATGCCAAGTAACTCCGATAGCGCTGGTCACATTTTCTTTAAAGTTGTTGAGTTGCTTGGTGGGTGTAGAATCCATAAAATCATGGCGCTTTAAGTGCCTATTAGATAGAGGAAACTTTATTTGGCTCAGAACTTCTATAACTTAATGTTTGATGCATTTGAGAGTGTTAACGTCATCAGCTGCACACATAAAATCGTCGACGTATAATGAAGACTTGATGACATTTGCGCCAGTTGGATACTTCTTTAGGAACTTCAGCGCAATGCTGTGCCATAGGTTACAGTGTTCAATTGGTAGGTTAGCAGCCAAGTAGCAGATATCCATTTTGCAGTGGTGGACCCACAAGGAGTAGATCATCAAGAGACCGTTGTGTTGATGTTATACATGAGGCGCCAACAAAACAACACTAAGCTTAGTAGAGATGTTAGATGGCTTGTAGTAGTGCGGCTCATTCAGTTTTGGCTCGGTCACTACCAATACTACATATCCCTTAAAGGCAAATATTCGTTACAGCATAACGAATAAAATAAAGGAGACATATTGTGATCGGAGTTGTGGGTAACGACCACTATGATACCACCACTACAGTCTTATACCGTAGTGTTATTGAAGAAAGCTTTAATAATTTGATGGTAAGGTAATAAAGAATTTAATTTAAAAACGGCGGTTTCGATATCCAAAGACGTTGCATGTTTCGATTAATAGAATCTACGCAGAACGAGAAACCGGCGGACGATGTTGTTCGTTGAGTTTAACAACGTCAGCAAGTTGGGTGCAATTTAGCCAACTGCTCCTATAAGGTCAACTCGGCGAGATTTAAAAAAGTTTTCATCTGATAGAGGGGTGATAGCCGGTAAATTCCAATTAAATACTTAACTTTTAGGGTCTAATAAGAGATCTGGTCAGTGACACAAAATTTAAGCGTAAATTGGCAATCCGTTATGCTTGATTTAATAGTTGTGGCGAGCGATTTCATCTTTGTTATAGATTGACCAATACTTTGAATTTCCGTATTATATTTTGTCCGACGTAGCCGAAGTTTTGTGACAAAATCTACGAGAATAAAGTTGGCCTGCGAATATAGATCGAGAGAAGCTCTTATACGCTCCCGAGGCTTCTTAAACTAATACCATGGCGGTTGCAAGTATAACGGTTCCCGATTGAGTATGCATGTGTGAATATGAGGTCTGTTCCGTCGGTTGTGATTTGTGAATTGAAGAAGACTCCACATTCGACCCAGATCTTTCATGGTGCAACATTAAGTGATGCGCCTGATTACAGGTCCGGCAGCGGCCTTTAGATCAAATGTTGGCAGGGAAAGCCCTGGCAATTGTGACGACGATATGGCAATAGATGACATCGATGCTGATTCCATCCTGGTGCTTTGGAAATCGGCACCTAACAAATTGTTTATGCCAACCTTTATTTCAAGTCTCTATGGCCGCCATCATCTGGGTCCAAATTATTAATTTTCGATTGCATCGACGTAACTTGCTTAAAATAGGACTCTAGAATTCCCAGCCGTCACTGCAGTTCGGCATTTGCAAGTCCAATATCGGTGGTTATTGAATTATCTTGTATATATGCGTTATTATTAGACCCTGTACCCAAAGGGTTGAGTCGATATAGCCATGTCCGTCTGTCCGTCCTTCCGTCCGGATGAACACACGGATCTCAGAAACTGTAAGAGCTAGAGGAACCGTATTACCAGTGTAGATTCTCCTAATACTGACGCAATTGAAGTTTATTTTTTTTAGTCGGTGCCACGCCCACCGCCCCCGCAATTTGTATTTTCATTTTTTCACTGCCCTGCACTGCACAATTTTCAAGCTTTGGAATAAAAACACAAGCATTTGGAACATAGATTTCTACCGATCCTAAAACTTTCATCAAGATTGGTTAATTAGAAAGCGCACAATAAATACCCAAAGTTTACAGGCGCTAACCACAAGCAATCTATTTATTTTCTCAAACAAACGGTAAATCGTGCCGCTGCAGCACTACCTTTATATACATATACTCGTATATGAATGTGTGCGTGTGCCTTCAATGTTGTCTGTCCGTCCGTTCGTCCGGATGTGCACACGGATCTCAGCAACTGTAAGACCTAGAGGAACCGTATTACCAGTGTAGATTCTCCTAATACTGACGCAATTAGAGTTTATTTTTTTTAATCGGCGCCACGCCCACCGCCCCCGCAATTTGTATTTTTATTTTTGCACTGCCCTGCACTGCTCAATTTTCGAGCTAAAATTTTTTTAAAAATACACATGCAATTGGAGCATACATTTCTACCGATCCTAAAGATCATCAAGATTGGTTAATTAGAAAGCGCACAATAAATACCTAAAGTTTACAGGCGCTTAACACAAGTAATCTGTTTATTTGCTCAAACAAACGGTAAATCGCTTGCGTTCGGTGGTTTATTTTTCTCGGAAGTGCCGCTGCAGCTGCCCCTACTTTCATATACATATGTATGAATGTGCGCCTTCAATATATTTATACTGTATTAGCTGCCGGATCAAAAAGTTTGGGTTGGTCGAATGGTTACGACGAAAGCGCGAATATCTTGGCTTCGAATCCCAGACCGGAAAAAATTTTTTTTTATACCCTTGCAGAGGGATTATAATTTTGATCAGAAGTTTGTAACGCAGTGAAGGAGTCATCTCTGACCCTATAAAGTATATATATTCTTGATCAGTATCACCAGCCGAGTCGATCTAGCCATGTCCGTCTGTCTCTCTGTCCGTCTGTCTGTCCGACTGTCTGTTGCTATGTAAACTAGTCTCTCAGTTTTAAAGCTATCGGGCTGCAACTTTGCACCGACCCTTAAATTTGTTGCAGGTAGTATATAAGTCGGAACGGTCGGAAACGGAACACTACATCACATAGCTGCCATAGGAACGATTGGGAAAAAGTGCTATAAACTCGACATTTTTAAAGATATTTTATTTCTTTCTTAGAAAACTCCTATTAATGACTATTTTGACATATCCTGAAAGTTTTATCAAAATCAAACCAATATATCCTATAGCTGCCATAGGAACGATGTGAAAATGGGTCATTGAGCATAACTCTGGTGTTTTTCAAGGCAATTAATTCATTCTTGAGAAATTCAGTTTTCATAGACATTAAAGCCGTTTAAGAAAAATTGGGAAACTTTATCCTATAGCTGCCATACAAACGATCGAACAGTGATAAGGCAACTGGTCAGCAAGGGTATTCTAAACTTCGTGTACCAAAGCTAGCCTTCCTTTCTTGTTTTATTATACCCTTGCCCTTGACAAAAAAAACTGCAATGGCCGGTGTTTGCCGAAGAGTTTTCAAATGACATAGAGGATGGGTATAGAACAGATTTACGCTTGGAGTTCACAAAATTTTAAAACTGTTTTGGATCCTGAGTGAACTGGATTCTGCAATACAATTCTCTTATTAGACCGAGCACTTTAGTACTGAGCATATACCTTGCTCGACCCAGTATCTTTAAATTTAGAGTAAAGTCTAATTTTTGTAAGGGTTTGGTAAACCACGGGGGATTTTCTGAAGTAGATGGATACCGCATCGAAAACATATTTAATTTGTTATAAAATAACTTAGCAGCCTCAACAATGTCGGTGCATGAATAAAGATCGGACCAATCATAGAAGGCTATAAGATAATTTAATTTAAGGAAATCTGCCTGTCGAAAGCATCGAGTTCACTTGGCTTTTCCATCTAATTTAAAGACATTGTTTACCTCGAAAGTGGGATGATAGTGATCTTCAGGTTGGCAAGAAAGTTGGAAACTGATTTTTACGTAGGCCTCTTGTATTCTGATAGGATGTAAAGAAAGAGCAGGTTAGTTTTTTGGTTGCATTTATATTTTGAATGGGAATGGTTTTTGCAAACAAATGCAAAATTTAGGCTCACGTAATTAAAATCTCTCTTATGATCTTGCGACTTCCGAAATATATTGTACATTTCATAATTTTTTTTTTTATTTACACGGGCTCCAAAAAACACACTTTCTGAACCTTTACAGATATTTTCAAGTACTGAATCGTCAACAATAATCCTTTGAGAATCGGCTTTTGTGTATAGTATATTAGTATATAAAAGTTGCCTTTTCACATCATTGATTTATTGTTTCAAAAATCCACATACCTGCCGCATCTTGTAATCCCTTTCGACTTCGGATTTTCGGTGGTGTTGAGGCCTGTTTCTAAGTTCCTGCTGCTGCTGTTGATTTTTATGCCTGAAATCACTTTTGGGGCTGCCTGCACTCTTAGACCGCGTACTACTACCAGAGTTGATTTCCCTTCGCTGGCCGTTAACTGGGGACTTGGAAGCACTTATATGCCGATGTACGCTTTCGCTTCTCCTGCCCTTTGCGCTCTCCCTTAGCTTTAGTTGCTCCAGGGCTTGCATTTTTTTGTCCAGCTGTAGGAGCTCCTTAAGGCTTTCCTTCCTCTGGTCACCACGATCACTCACAGAACTGCTGCCATGTGAACTGTAACATTCGCATTGACAGATATCACAGCAGCTGTCGGCCAAATCCAGCTCATCAATCAGCCGAAGGTGTTCTTCTTTCGACTGACCTTTCCTGTACCGCAATTCGCTGCTTCCGCGGAGTATTCGCTTGGGTGTCATTTTGAAAATGAAACTAAATGCCTATTCACATCAACGACTGCGTCCTTATTTAACGGGGTCAAACTCTATGTTAGCATCTTAAGTAGGATTTATTTTTAAGCGTGTCATAATCAACCCAAATTCCTACACCCGTCCTGCAGCGACCTGCAATTTCGAATGAGTTGTTTACTTTTTCATTGATTGGTCATACGCCAGTTTCCATTAGCAACGCCCCAAACCAAGGAACTCTTACCCCAATATATTTATATGTAAAACAAGTAAGAACGTTACAGTCGAGCGCGAATATCTTGGCTTCGAATCCCAGACCGGAAAAAATTTTTTTTTATACCCTTGCAGAGGGATTATAATTTTGATCAGAAGTTTGTAACGCAGTGAAGGAGTCATCTCTGACCCTATAAAGTATATATATTCTTGATCAGTATCACCAGCCGAGTCGATCTAGCCATGTCCGTCTGTCTCTCTGTCCGTCTGTCTGTCCGACTGTCTGTTGCTATGTAAACTAGTCTCTCAGTTTTAAAGCTATCGGGCTGCAACTTTGCACCGACCCTTAAATTTGTTGCAGGTAGTATATAAGTCGGAACGGTCGGAAACGGAACACTACATCACATAGCTGCCATAGGAACGATTGGGAAAAAGTGCTATAAACTCGACATTTTTAAAGATATTTTATTTCTTTCTTAGAAAACTCCTATTAATGACTATTTTGACATATCCTGAAAGTTTTATCAAAATCAAACCAATATATCCTATAGCTGCCATAGGAACGATGTGAAAATGGGTCATTGAGCATAACTCTGGTGTTTTTCAAGGCAATTAATTCATTCTTGAGAAATTCAGTTTTCATAGACATTAAAGCCGTTTAAGAAAAATTGGGAAACTTTATCCTATAGCTGCCATACAAACGATCGAACAGTGATAAGGCAACTGGTCAGCAAGGGTATTCTAAACTTCGTGTACCAAAGCTAGCCTTCCTTTCTTGTTTTATTATACCCTTGCAGAGGGTGTTATAATTTTGACCAGAAGTTTTTAACGCACTGAAGGAGACATCTCCGACCCTTTAAAGTACAGATATTTTTCAGCATCACCATCCGTGTCGATCTAGCAATGTCCGTCCGTCTGTCGGTTGCTATGTAAAGGTCCATAAATTCGCAAATTTTTATACCCTTGTAGAGGGTATTATAATTTTGACAAAAAAAACTGCAATGGCCGGTGTTTGCCGAAGAGTTTTCAAATGACATAGAGGATGGGTATAGAACAGATTTACGCTTGGAGTTCACAAAATTTTAAAACTGTTTTGGATCCTGAGTGAACTGGATTCTGCAATACAATTCTCTTATTAGACCGAGCACTTTAGTACTGAGCATATACCTTGCTCGACCCAGTATCTTTAAATTTAGAGTAAAGTCTAATTTTTGTAAGGGTTTGGTAAACCACGGGGGATTTTCTGAAGTAGATGGATACCGCATCGAAAACATATTTAATTTGTTATAAAATAACTTAGCAGCCTCAACAATGTCGGTGCATGAATAAAGATCGGACCAATCATAGAAGGCTATAAGATAATTTAATTTAAGGAAATCTGCCTGTCGAAAGCATCGAGTTCACTTGGCTTTTCCATCTAATTTAAAGACATTGTTTACCTCGAAAGTGGGATGATAGTGATCTTCAGGTTGGCAAGAAAGTTGGAAACTGATTTTTACGTAGGCCTCTTGTATTCTGATAGGATGTAAAGAAAGAGCAGGTTAGTTTTTTGGTTGCATTTATATTTTGAATGGGAATGGTTTTTGCAAACAAATGCAAAATTTAGGCTCACGTAATTAAAATCTCTCTTATGATCTTGCGACTTCCGAAATATATTGTACATTTCATAATTTTTTTTTTTATTTACACGGGCTCCAAAAAACACACTTTCTGAACCTTTACAGATATTTTCAAGTACTGAATCGTCAACAATAATCCTTTGAGAATCGGCTTTTGTGTATAGTATATTAGTATATAAAAGTTGCCTTTTCACATCATTGATTTATTGTTTCAAAAATCCACATACCTGCCGCATCTTGTAATCCCTTTCGACTTCGGATTTTCGGTGGTGTTGAGGCCTGTTTCTAAGTTCCTGCTGCTGCTGTTGATTTTTATGCCTGAAATCACTTTTGGGGCTGCCTGCACTCTTAGACCGCGTACTACTACCAGAGTTGATTTCCCTTCGCTGGCCGTTAACTGGGGACTTGGAAGCACTTATATGCCGATGTACGCTTTCGCTTCTCCTGCCCTTTGCGCTCTCCCTTAGCTTTAGTTGCTCCAGGGCTTGCATTTTTTTGTCCAGCTGTAGGAGCTCCTTAAGGCTTTCCTTCCTCTGGTCACCACGATCACTCACAGAACTGCTGCCATGTGAACTGTAACATTCGCATTGACAGATATCACAGCAGCTGTCGGCCAAATCCAGCTCATCAATCAGCCGAAGGTGTTCTTCTTTCGACTGACCTTTCCTGTACCGCAATTCGCTGCTTCCGCGGAGTATTCGCTTGGGTGTCATTTTGAAAATGAAACTAAATGCCTATTCACATCAACGACTGCGTCCTTATTTAACGGGGTCAAACTCTATGTTAGCATCTTAAGTAGGATTTATTTTTAAGCGTGTCATAATCAACCCAAATTCCTACACCCGTCCTGCAGCGACCTGCAATTTCGAATGAGTTGTTTACTTTTTCATTGATTGGTCATACGCCAGTTTCCATTAGCAACGCCCCAAACCAAGGAACTCTTACCCCAATATATTTATATGTAAAACAAGTAAGAACGTTACAGTCGAGTTTCTCGAATGTTAAAGACCCTGTACCAATTTGGTTATAAGCAAAATAAATCAAGAAAGAAAAAAAAATATTTTTACCGAGTCTGGTCTGGGATTCGAGCCCAAGACTTTCGTGCTTTCAGCCAAACGTCAAAACCATTCGACTACCACATACTTTTTGAACCTATAGCTAATACAGTATAAATATATTGAAGGCGCACATTCGAACTCACGTATATGAAGAAAGCGGCACTTACGAGAAAAATGAACCACTGAACCCAAACGTTTATTTGAGCAAATAAACAGATTGCTTGTGGTTAGCGCCTGTAAACTTTGGGTATTTATTGTGCGCTTTCTAATAAACCAATCTTGATGAAATCATCGGTAGAAATCGATGCACCAATTGCATGTTCATTTTTTCAAAATTTTAAGCTTCAAAATTGGGCATTGCACTGCAGTGCAAACATTAAAATACAATCTGAGGGGGCGGTGGGCGTGGGACCAGCATTAGGAGAGTCTACACTGGTAATATGGTTACTCAAGCTCTTACAGTTGCTGATATCCGTTCGTTCATCCGGACGGACAGACGGACATGGATATATCGACTCAGCTCATCATACTGATCAAGAATATATATTCTTTGAGGGGTCTGCCACGCCTCCTGCCAGTTACACATTTGCACAAACTTAATATACCCTTTACCCTTTAGGTACAGGGTCTAAAAGTTCAGTGTAAAATACACTTATGTGTCTGTTTTTGGCCATTGGCAAGAAACGCGGAAATTATTAAAGTAAATTTGTTAATATGAAAAGTGGATAATCTCCAGACCAATGCCAAAAATAAAAACAAGAAAAGATGGCTAGCTTGGGAGCCCGAAGACTAGTTGCGTTAAGCCATTTGATTGTTTGTATGGCAGCTATAAGATAAAGTTTTTCTATTTATATACCCTTGCAGAGGGTATTATAATTTTGAACAGAAGTTTGAAACGCAGTGAAGGAGACTTCTCCGACCCTATAAAGTATTCATCAGCATCACCAGCAATGATCTAGTCATGTCCGTCTGTCGGTTGCTATGTAAACTAATCTCTCAGTTTTAAAGCTTTAAGACTCTAGTGTTTTTCAAGACAATGAATTTGTTTTTGGAAAATATAGTTTTCAAGGACATTAATGCCGTTTTATAAAATTCAAAACCAAAAATCGGATCACTATATCCTATAGCTGCCATACAAACGATCGAATGGTTAGAGTGCAAGGGTATTGTAAGGGTACCGAAGATAGCCTTCCTTTCCTGTTTGTTTTTAATTTTCTAACACATCTTTAATGTCTATGAAAACTGTATTTCTCAAGAATGAGTTAATTGTATTAAAAAACACCAGAGTTATGCTCAATGACCCATTTTCTCCCATCGTTCCTATGTCTATAAAATGTAGTGGTCGAATTTTAATGATACTTTTAGGATATGTTAAAATAGTGTTTCCTAAAGATCGGCAATGGCCGGTGTTTGCCTAAGAGTTTTCAAATGACATAGAGGATGGGTATAGAACAGATTTACGCTTGGAGTTCACAAAATTTTAAAACTGTTTTGGGTTCTGAGTGAACTGGATTCTGCAATACAATTCTCTTATTAGACCAAGCACTTTAGTACTGAGCATATACCTTGCTCGACCCGGTATCTTTAAATTTAGAGTAAAGTCTAATTTTTGTAATGGTTTGGTAAACCACGGGGAATTTTCTGAAGTAGATGGATACCGCATCGAAACACACGAGTCGGAAAACATATTTAATTTGTTATAAAATAACTTAGCAGCCTCAAGAAAGTCGGTGCATGAATAAAGATCGGACCAATCATAGAAGGCTATAAGAGAATTTAACAAGGAAATCTGTCTGGCGAAAGCATCGGGTTCACTTGGCTTTTCCATCTGATGACCCATTTTCTCCTATCGTTCCAATGGCAGCTATAAAATATAGTGGTCCAATTTTAATGATACTTTTAGGATATGTTAAAATAGTGTTTTCTAAAAAATAAATTAATTATCATAAAAAATTACGGATTTCTGGGACATTTTCCGTTTCGACTTATGTACTACCTGCAACAGAAAGATGGGTCGGCGCAAAGTTTCTTCCAGATTGCTTTAAAACTGAGAGACTAGTGTACATAGCAACCGAGATCGACTCGGCAGATGATGCTGATCAAGAATATATATACTTTATGGGGTCGAAGATGTCTCATTTACTGCGTTGCAAAGGTCAAGGGTATAAAAATCATAATACCTTCTGCAAGGGTATAGCAAAACATTTCTTAAACATCTTTATGCCTGTTTCATATTAAAATAATGGAATGGAATAATGGATATATAGATAGATAATAGATTTTTTGTATATTTAACGTTCAATTCTTTAACAGGATAATGTGTCTCTCCGATCAAAATTAATTGCGAAATCATGGGAAGAACTGCATTTGTTGACTATCTTATATAGCATAGAGTCATCTGAAGCCTTGGATTGGGTCCATTTCATTGTATATATAAAAAACAAGCTCCAGCTAATAATTAACAAATACTCGCGTGGACAGATAATATTTAAGTTCTCGTTGTTCTAATACTGTAAGACAACAAATAATAATAATCAAAACAAGACACTAATAATAAGAATGGTAATTAAATGTGTGATATTGTTGTTCACTTTGAGGTTATTTGAGGGTCCCTATTCAAAGACCAATGGTATAGAGTTAAACGGAAGTACTGGACAATACGGCTCCAGTTGCAGGGATGTGGCGAAGCAGTCCGCTGAGGCATGAAATTCGGTCAGCGTCTCCATTACTTTTCCCAAAGCAAACCTGTTGGTTGCAGCACAACCATATATTAAGAGTCATATTCAAAAGGATTTTCAATTAATCTTACCAAATCTTTGGACAGCTTGGATCTAACTTGGCTGCATCCTTCAGCATCTTCTCGGCCAACCGCGGCTCACCCATTATCAAATGCGTTTCTCCCAGGGCACGCAATGCCTCAGTATGATTGGGATTGGCGGCCACGGCATTAAGAAAACATTGCTTCCCATCCATCCATTGCTCCAGATATATATGCACCTGACCACGCTAAATGGAGAAAACGTTGAAAATAGTGAATTAACTCAGCAAAGGTGTACTTATTTATATATAGATTATAATTGAACGAAATTTAATTTTAAGTAAGTTTAACTCCGATATTACATTTTAAACAAAACAAGAAAGGAAGTCCAGCTTCGGTTGGTAAAGCTTAGATTATTCTTTCAGACTAATCGGACCACTACATCCAATAGCTGCAATGCAAACAATCGAACGGTTTAAAGGCAACTGGCTTGCAAGAGTTTCCTTCCAGCTCTTAAGCAAGCTTTACTTTTTTTTGAGGGTATTATAATTTTGGACCAGAAGTTTGCAAAGCAGTGAAGGAGACCTCCGACCCTATATATTCTATATATTCTTGATCAGCAATACCAGGCGCGTTGATCTAGTCATGTCCCTGTCTGGCTTTCCGTTCGTCGGTTGCTATTTAAACTAGTCTCTCGGTTTAAAGCTAACGGCCTGTAAATTTGCACCAACTCTTCTATTTGTTGCAGGTAGTATATAAGTCGTAACGGCCGGAATCGGAACACTACATCATAGGAACGATTGGGAAAAAAGGTCGTAAATTCAAAATATTTAAAGATAATTTTTTGATTCTAAATCACTTTTTAAATAACTATGTTAAACTATCCTAAAAATTGAATAAAAATAGGACCACTGTATCATATAGCTGCCATACAAACTATAGTCTACAAGGGTATTCAAAGCTTCGGGCCCCGAAACTAGCCTTCCTTTCTTGTTTCATGTCATTATTTTGAAAGCAACATGGGGAACAGAATTGTTTGTCTATAGAAAGACAAGACTAGATCGATTCGGCTAGTTTTGGTGATGAAGGATATATAACCTTTATATGGTCGAAAATGTCTCCTTTCAAACATCTGGGCAAAATTGTAATATCTTCTTTAAGGGCATAAGACATATGAACTTTCCATTGAAACCGATGCAAATATTTTTAATAAGAAAATTAAAAAAAACAGTAGGAGGGCACATCGAAAACAACTATCTCGATGGTATTTAATTGCTTCAACATATTCTTAAACATACATATTAATAAATAAATTAAAGACTGCGACTTTTTGTTAAAAAACTATAACCAAAATGTTCTTTTGAATATAATACAAGTCTTAATTTGAGACAGCGTTGAGTGAAAAGATTTGTCGGTCATGATCAATTATGTTGTTTCGAAATGCTTTGGGTTACATTATTAAATAATTTATGAGTGAATAAGACCGAGATTAATATCCAATAAACAATGATACTCGCCTAACCAGATACTCGAAACAAAATCCTTTTTAAGGCTTGTGAGCAAGTATGCAAACAATAAGCAGACGATTAAAGGAAAATAATTTAAAAGCAAACAGCCCGAGAATAAATTTAACACATAGCCGCTCGAATTCAATTTGCAAAGCGCCATATTGATAATTACCACAGAAATGGTGAAACAACCTGTGGTCGAATGAATCTAAAATTTTTCTTTATGGCATGAAATGTTCTCGTCAATATATTAGAAGACCGCCCAAATTGGTGGACAAATTTGGACATGGTTGTCCTATTGGGGGTAGGCCCCATACATTGGAACTAGTATATAATCGATAAGCTCGGTTAAGTGGTGGGTGCTACAAAAAATTAACTTTTCCATTTTTAATTACGTTTGTCTTAAAAATTATATAAATGGTTAATCTTAAGTTTTGAGTGAATTATTTAGAACAAGAAAGGAAGGCTAGCTTCGGTACCCAAAGCTTAGAACACCCTTGCAGACCAGTTGCCTTAAAACTTGTTGATTGTTTGTACGGCAGCTATAGGATATAGTGATCCGATTTTTTGTTATTTATTTTCAAAAATCGGCTTTAATGTTTATGAAAACTGTATTTGCTCAATGACCAATTTTCTCCCATTGTTCCTATGACAGCTATATGATAAAGTAGTCCGATTTTGATGATACTTTCAGGATATGTTAGAATAGTCATTAAATAATGTTTCCTAAAAAATAAATTAATTATCTTAAAAAATTGCGAATTTAGGGCACTTTTCCCAAGCGTTCCTATTGCAGCTATGTGATGTAGTGTTCCGATTCCGGCCGTTCCGACTTATATACTACCTGCAAGATTGAAGATTGAAGGGTTGGTGCAAAGTTTCAGCCCGATAGCTTTAAAACTGAGAGACTAGTTTACATAGCAACCGATAGACGGACAGACGGACATGGCTAGATCGACTCGGCTGGTGATGCTGATCAAGAATATATATACTTTATAGGGTCGGAGACGTCTCCTTCACTGTGTTACAAACTTCTGGTCAAAATTATAATACACTCAGCAAGGTTATAAAAATTTTACTCAAAAGGTAAAGGCCATGTCCGTCTGGATGAACAAACGAGGAAGGAACCATATTACCAGTTCAGATTCTTCTAATACTGACGCAAATAAAGTTTATTTGTAATTATGCTAATTATAAATTTGAATTTTCTAAAGTGTCGCAGAGAACGCACTACCTTTATGTACATAAGAATGTGTTCTTCTATATATTTGTAATATATTAGTTTTTTCGTAAAAATATAATTGGAAGTGCAATAGTAATGATGTCTGGTTCATAACCTAAAGGCCCTTATTTATTTTTTTTTTTTTCATTTTTTTTGATTTATTTTGCTTATAACAATATGGGGACATGGAATTTAACAGTCAGAAAACTCGAATGTAATTGTCTTACTTGTTTCATTATTTTTTTTTAAACATCCATATAGCATTAATAAGCGGTCTTTATATTTTAAGATGTTATATTATTTGTTTAAAAAAAATTTCCATTTAATAAAATACAAAAAAAAAATTTCTGCATTATCGAACAATTTTAAGGACACTCCTTTTATTTTGAGAGTATCTGGCTCTAGGTTTTGTAGTCGGTGTCCAGGTGCTTACACATACACAGACAGGTCATTAATATATAAATATACAGGTCATTACTATATCGAGCTGACTGATCAATTAGATATGCATGTACTGTTTATAACGAGTCAGTTAACTGACATTTTGCACTCTTCGGTAGAGTTGTACGAGTATTAATACACATACCATAAACATAATCTGATGAGCAAGGGGATATATTTGGGAAGCCTCGTGTATGCAATTGAGTGCTTCGTTGGGCTGATCGATGCGCAGATAGACATCAGCCAGTAGAAGCCATATCTAAAACGGTTTATGTTTAACATTTTAATTTTATTTATTTTAATCGTTAAATCCACCTCAATTTGCAGCATCCATGGTCGACGGGGTCCAGGGCGCTGTGTGAATGAGCTTAGTGAGCTGGCCGCCTCACTTAGAGCCTGCTCGACTCGAGAAACTGCAGCCAAGGAAGCAGCATAGACCGAATCTTTAAGAGGCAAGGGTCGTATTAAAACATTGGTAGCAGAACAAGTTGTAAAAAAAAATATAAACATAGAGAAGTCGTAGGGAAAAAGATAAGAGGAGCGGAGCGGTATATATTGTAAACTTAAATCATACTTTAATTTTTACATTCGGCAAGAAGTGAGTTCACCCACTATATATTTTTAACTAAGCTCCTTAGCATTATCAGGATTAATACAAAATATTTTTGGCAATTAATCGAAGAAATTATTTCGATAAAGAGTACAATTAAAAGGGCGAAAGAACGGATACGTATATCTCTTTGTCTATAAAATACTGTATATTATTATTATTTTTATAACAAAACTTTATTAAGAACAAGAAAGGCCAGCTTCGGTGTACCCTTGCAGAACAATTACTTACATACATTGTATATGACATAGGGAACCGTTTTTTGTTTACGATTTCCCAAGAATGAAGAAATTATCTTTAAACTACTAAATTTAATTGAAAGACCATTTTCAAAGTGTTGACTCTTTGGACAGATAGACAGACATATGGACTAAGGGTCTTGGCTATGTCGACATGATAATACTGATTATTTACATATGTACATACATGCCTGTAACAAATTTTGAGTCAGTAAGCTATTAAGCTTATAAAAATCATAATTACAATTACTTCTGAAAGAATATATATTTTATTTAATGGACTCACTTCTGAAATTTTCTACCGAATGTAAATATATAACAGGAAAGGAAGGCTAGCTTCGGTACCCGAAGCTTCGAATAGAGCCTGCTCGACTCGAGAAACTGCAGCCAAGGAAGCAGCATAGACCGAATCTTTAAGAGGCAAGGGTCGTATTAAAACATTGGTAGCAGAACAAGTTGTAAAAAAAAATATAAACATAGAGAAGTCGTAGGGAAAAAGATAAGAGGAGCGGAGCGGTATATATTGTAAACTTAAATCATACTTTAATTTTTACATTCGGCAAGAAGTGAGTTCACCCACTATATATTTTTAACTAAGCTCCTTAGCATTATCAGGATTAATACAAAATATTTTTGGCAATTAATCGAAGAAATTATTTCGATAAAGAGTACAATTAAAAGGGCGAAAGAACGGATACGTATATCTCTTTGTCTATAAAATACTGTATATTATTATTATTTTTATAACAAAACTTTATTAAGAACAAGAAAGGCCAGCTTCGGTGTACCCTTGCAGAACAATTACTTACATACATTGTATATGACATAGGGAACCGTTTTTTGTTTACGATTTCCCAAGAATGAAGAAATTATCTTTAAACTACTAAATTTAATTGAAAGACCATTTTGAAAGTGTTGACTCTTTGGACAGATAGACAGACATATGGACTAAGGGTCTTGGCTATGTCGACATGATAATACTGATTATTTACATATGTACATACATGCCTGTAACAAATTTTGAGTCAGTAAGCTATTAAGCTTATAAAAATCATAATTACAATTACTTCTGAAAGAATATATATTTTATTTAATGGACTCACTTCTGAAATTTTCTACCGAATGTAAATATATAACAGGAAAGGAAGGCTAGCTTCGGTACCCGAAGCTTAGAATACCCTTGCAGACCAGTTGCCTTTAAACTGTTTCATCGATTGTATTGCAGCTATAGGATATAGTGATCCGATCTTTGGTTTTTAAATTTCTAAAAAGGCTTTAATGTTTATGAAAACTGTTTTTCTAAAGAATGAATGAATTGCCTTGAAAAACACCAGAGTTATGCTCAATGGTCCATTTTCTCCCATCGTTCCTATGGCAGCTGCAGGTTATAGTGGTCCGATTTTGATGAAACTTTCAGGATATGTCAAAAATTGCTATTAAATAGAGTTTACCAAAAAAATAAATAAAACATCTTGAAAAATGACGAAATTTTGGCACTTTTTCCCAATCGTTCCTATGGCAGCTATGTGATGTAGTGTTCCGATTCCGGCCGTTCCGACTTATATACTACCTGCAACAGATTGAAGGGTTGCTGCAAAGTTTCAGCCCGATAGCTTTAAAACTGAGGGACTAGTTTACATAGCAACCGACAGACAGACGCACATGGCTAGATCGACTCCATCAACATCGGACCACTATATTCTATAGCTGCCATAGGAACAATGGTAGAAAATGGGTCATTGAGTATAACTCTGGTGTTTTTCAAGACAATTCATTAATTAATACAGTTTCCATAGACATTAAAGCCGTTTTAGAAAATTAAAAACTTATAGCTGCCATTCAAACGATCGAACGGTTTAAAAGCAACTATTCTGCAAGGGTACTCTAAGCTTCGGGTACCGAAGCTAGCCTTCCTTTCTTGTTTTTGATAACATCCTCTCGACCCCATCTTTAACCAATTACAACAGGACTAAAATAAACCAATGCAAAAATACATGCAACTACTAAGCGAGCTAAGAAACGGTGAAAATCAAATAAAAACGAAACCAGCACGACTCGCATGTATTCTGAATTGGAGCTGGTTGCGGACAATATTTTTCGTTTAGAACACTTACAATTATTTATGCGATTTAAATTTGTTTATGTACAATACACACATTCCGCAGAAGGTTGGGTACAGCAGTATATATACACAATGGCATATACACGAAACATACACGTTATTAGAGAGAAAAATGTAAAATTTTTTTGTCAGTGTCAAACGAACACTTACTCGAATCCTTATCAGACATCTGCGAGGAGTGCGCCAGATGGATACCGCTCTTCGTGTCCGAATGCTTCTCATCCTCTCCCGCCAGCTGAGCCTCATAGACGTCCCTCCAAACGCCCAACATGTGCTGCACGGTAGACAGCGCCGTCTCCGCGTCCTCCAGGTGCAGTTGCAAATGTGCCTTCACGTGCAGAAGCTGCAGATTGTCAGGGAACTCGTGAAGAGCATCTTCGATCACCCCCAAAGCCTCGCGGGGCCGCCGAGAAGCGGTCAGCAGAAGCGCGAAGAGGTGCAAACAGGGCGCATGCTCCATGCGTAGAGCCAACGCGAACCGAATATGGGCCATAGCTTCCCCCAGTTGTCCCAGAAGCGCATATTGCAGCGATAAATAGTACTCGGCCAAGTGGTCGTTTCCGTCCAGCTGCACGGCCCTCTCCAGCGCTTCCAGGGCCAACTTGTTGCATGCATCGCGCTCGGTTTTCAGGTTCGACTGGACAGCCAGCTGTTGGTGCCCGATACCAACGAAAAGTTGGCTGCGGGACGGCCGTAAACCTGCAACGGATAATGAGATTAAATATGACGTAGAGAAGTCTTTTGGAATGCTTTATTTGAAAAGGAGGGCGCACTTACCCTTAACTTCTCGTTTTAGCGCTTGCTGGGCGTAGTCTAGACCCTGCTTCACCGTCTCCAGGCTCTCATAACAGAGGCGCGAGGCCAGCAGACAGGGCAGAGGGTCGCTTGGCGTCAGCTTCATCGACTCCTGCAGCACACGCAGTGCATGCGCGTGTTTCTCGGCGGCCATCAAACTCAGTCCATATTGGCGCCATACGTGCTGTTCGCCGAAGCTGAACTTAAGCGCCTTCTCAAAAGATTCATTCAGCAGTTGAACCAGACCCCAGCGCACGGTGGCCAGGGCGAGGAGATCATAAACGGCAGTTACGTTGCCCATGGCATGCTGACGGGCCTGCCGGAATTCCGGGCTTTGCGAAAGAACGGTATCCCTGACAGCAAGTGCTTCCGCTATGAGCAGTAGCAGGATAACTTCCTCCTGCTGGTTACGCGGCGCGAACTGCTGGCGGGCCGCATACTTACGCGGCTTCCACAACTTCTTTGATAAGCCCCCACGCAGAGTCCCACCAACCGCAATTCCGGCGAAGGGTGGAGCATAAATAGTGCCGGATACGCCACGCAACAGTACCTCAGCTAGTTGGCGTGCGAGCGTAAGGCGAAGCGACTGAGTGGCCCGCGTCTCAATGGCGTTAAGCATTATGCGGTACCTCTCGACAGCTTCCTGCAACTTTCCTGTTTTGATGAGCACGATAGGCGCCCTTTGCA
This sequence comes from Drosophila setifemur, assembly GCA_021224005.1. Taxonomy (NCBI): domain Eukaryota; kingdom Metazoa; phylum Arthropoda; class Insecta; order Diptera; family Drosophilidae; genus Drosophila; species Drosophila setifemur. Next base: position 930,287 of record JAJJHY010010898.1, read on the forward strand.
GCGCCGTTTCCAGAATGGCGCCCATTCGGCGGTTTGCCTCCAATCCACTGCCACTCGCCGGAATGGTGCTGCTAATGGCAAAGCTGCTACCTGATGAATGCACACTCGAAGCGTTTACGTTCAGCGTAGAGCCTGATGTCGTGTTATTCGAGGAGCTGCTCCCACTTATGATGTCGTACTCCTGGAGGTATAGCAGGCCCAAATCGGAGGCGCGCTCGAAGCAACTAATCTGGAGTATTAATCGAGAGGTAAGGTAAGGCTTGGTCCGGTAAAAATGGGTCCTCTTACCATTTCTATGTCTTTTTCGGCTTTTTTGAACTTTGAGGACGGTTTTGATGTCTGCTGCTCCAAGCACAACCCCTTAATCGCATACGACTCCGCCAAAATCTTTAGGCTGCGTCTAGAAAAGTCCATGAACCTTAAAACCTTGAAGTAGTCAATTTCAAATAGACCTAACTTACAGGGTAAGTTCTTTCTCGGCCAACGTGTTTAATTCAGCCTTGACGAAGTTTTCCAGGCTAGCCTCGTATTCGCCGCAGGCAAAGCACAGCTTGGCCAATAACAAATAGGCGTCAAGTGCAATGCCCGCCTTATGTCCGCTCTCGCCTAGCGCCAAGTTAAGGAACCGCCGTGCATCGGCCAGCCCGGACTTAGCCCTGCCGAAGGTGGAGTCGGCGGCGGCAATCGCGTTGTCCTCAAGATAGTTTTCGAGCCTGGCCTCGCCCACTAGGAAGTTGGCCAGGCACTCTGCTCAAGGGAGAAAATACATTGTAGTTGCAGGGAACCTCCTACACTGGAAACCCACACACCATTGTGTGGCGAGCCCGTCTTCAGCTCGTCCGTCAGATCGATGACGCGCTGCCACTTGCCCTCGCTGCGGCAGCTCTCGATCATTGCCTCCACCTTGGTGGTGTTACGCATATTTCTGTTGGCCATTTTTGCCCGCGGGTTCTCGGGTGAAACAAATTCCAGTGCTGTGCAATAGGAGTCGGTGTGTCAAACAGAGAACCAAATTGTTTTACAAAACCTGGTATTTTCGCGTGCCTTCGCCCTTTCTTTGTCGCATATGAAAAGGAGTGTTACCGCATATAATTAAATAAAAATACCTGTATAGGCCTTAGAAAAATACCTAAATATATAATTATATCTATAAAATGTACCGAATACCACCTAAATATACAGCTATATTTACTCGCTATGTAAAATCCGACTGTTCAAATAAGCCCATCTGTCCTACTTAAAACATGTTAAAAAATTAGTGGGGGTTTAAAAGGTTTGAAAATATATACAAAATTTCAAATCCATTGGTTAAAAATGGGGAAGACTGACAGATACACTAAAATTGGTGAATGTCCTATAATATGTTTAAATACGAACGAAATAGTTCGTTTGAGGTCCCAAGCTTAATGGTCCGCGACGGCAGAGAAAGCTGTTATATATTTAATTCTTATTTCATGCAAGTATAAACGGATAACCATTCCAGGGCCAAAAAAAATCTAAAATTTTTAAATAAATTGGTTTGTTCAAAAAATTTGTTGGGACGTAAAAAATATTAGAAAACCAAAAATTTTCATTAAATAAATGTTTTTTGTACGCACATACTGCAACTAAATAAGTATTTTTGTAAGCTTTAATATGGGCTTAAAGTTGTTTATTATAATCTTGCGTCGAAATTTTGGGATGAGGTTATTCATTCGTTATTTTTAGAGATATTTGACCGATGACTACATCCTATTTCTGCCATTGTAAAAAAAGGTTAATTGTGCTTAACACATTTGTAATTAATTATTCCATTCTTGGAAAAAGACTTAATAAAGGGGGCTTGGCTCCGAAAATAGTCGACCGTTTAATATTTGGAAGTGTGCACGTATGCTGAAACTATTTTGTAGTCTAATAACTTTTTGGCATTATTCCGCTAAGTCTGCTCGGTAACTGTGGATGCAGGTGCATTAATTCTTATTAATTATAATTCGTATTTCGTCGGCGAATTTCCAATTGCAAAAAATCAGCGCGAAGGCTTTCGTGTTTCCATGTTGTATTTATCGTGAAAATAATGTGGCATTTTGCAATTAAACTAAATACGGGCAAATGCAAAAATTTACCTAAGGTGGCTGAAAGAATCAACTTGAATAAGTAGATTAATATAGGTTATAAAAGATAAATAATTGTGGTAAGTCGTTGTGGAATTAGAACAATAGTTTATTAAGTTAATTTGGCATAAGCTAAATAATAAGACCTCCTGCACATAGAGACTCACGCTGCCTGCGAGTGCTTGTGTGAGTGGGTGCGTGCCCCCGCTTCGACAGGCGCTCAGCTGTTTTTTCGGTTTCTGTTGTGCTGCCACACACTTATGCATACATACATACATAGGTAAGCCCACAAAAAGCAAATCATGATACATTCTGAAAGTAAGAGTGATTACAAACCATTTTTTATTTCCAATTGAAAAGTGAAAAATGGAATAGCAACGATCCCAGCTAAAGCAACCGGCTTAAATGCTCTTTATCAAAATCAAGTTTTTGCGATTAATTTCACGCATCATTTGAGTTGTCAAATTTGTATTCCGCACCTTCACCGCCAGTCCACAAAAATTAGTAGATGGCTTCTATCGAGCGCTCGTCTTATATTTTTGGCTTCTTTTATTAGCGCCCCATTGGCGATTCATGGCACTTACCTTAAATAAAATAAATTATTTAAACATTTAAAGGTACATTAAGAAGCCATTATAGTTTCTCGTCGATTTATGGGCTCCGTTTGGCTTTCTCATTCCCGAAGCTGTCGATTGTGCTCTCTTGTCAATTTTCGCATTACAGTTGTTGGAAATGTGGCAGCATTGAAACTCTTTTAATAGCGCGCAAAAAAAAAACAAGAAAGAAAGGCTAGTTTTGGGACCCAAAGAATACCCTTGCAGACCAGTTACCTTCAAGGCCTTCGATCGTTTGTATGGCAGCTATAGGAAATAGTGATCCAATTTTTGGTTTTTTGAAAACTATTTCTCAAGAATGAATTAATTGTTTTGAAAAACACCAGAGTTATGCTCAATGACCCATTTTCTCCCATCATTCCTATGGCAGCTGTAGGATATAGTTGTCCGATTCTGATGAAACTTTTAGGATAAGTTAAAATAGCCTTAAAAAGAGTTTCCTAAAAAATAAAAAAATTTCTTGAAAAATGGCGAATTTATGGTACTCTTTCCCAATCGTTCCTACGGCAGCTATGTGATGTAGTGTTCCGATTCCGGCCGCTCCGACTTATATACTACCTGAAACAGATTGAAGGGTCGGTGCAAAGTTTCAGCCCGATAGCATTAAAACTGAGAGACTAGTTTGCGTAGAAACAGACAGATGGACAGACAGACGTCGGACATGGCTAGATCGACTCGGCTGGAGATGCTGATCAATAATATATATTCTTTACACTCTTTTCTTTTATTGCGTTACAATCTTCTGGTCAAAATTATAATACCATCTGTAAGAGTATATCAAATAAGTAGCCGAGTTTCCCGAATGCTAAATACCCTGTACCTATTTTGTTATAAGCGCCTTTCGAAGTATACAAGTATATTAAAAATTAAAAAAAAAAATCTTAAAATTAACCAAAAATCTTGCACCACCACTTTTTTAAGAGGGAATAGCAAATACATTAAAAATACACATATGTATGTATGTACATAAAGGTATATGTATATAAGGTAGTGCGACCAGGAATATTCACCATAAACTTGCATAGCTTTTTCTTTGTTAAGTTGTTAGATTATTCAGCTTTACTCAATTTCCATTATTTTTGGAAGCTCTAAAAAATGAGGAAGCTACTTTTAAAATTTTTTTTTGAAATTAAGCTTTTTAATTTTGATTAAAGTCGATATGTATATATAGAGGAGAAGTCCTAGGCCAGGTGGCAACGCCGATTTCGCGGTCAGAGAGCGGCATAGAGAAAAGGCGACTGCAGCGAGTACGATCAGAGAGTATGCCAGTCGAGGGAAGTGGTTTAAGGATTCAAGTAGTCGTCCCAGTTGTTCAAGCAGTTGTCAAGGAGTCAAGTCGCAGTTGTTGAAGTCGTCAGCAGTCGCCTTTGATAATTGCAATTCCCGTCGTCGCCCTTCTGGCGTTAAAATTGTCTTGAAAAATACCAGTTATACTCAATGACCAATTTTCTCCCATTGTTCCTATGACAGCTATATGATATAGTAGTCCGATTTTGATGATACTTTCAGGATATGTTAGAATAGTCATTAAATAATGTTTCCTAACAAATAAATTAATTATCTTAAAAAATTGCGAATTTAGGGCACTTTTCCCAAGCGTTCCTATTGCAGCTATGTGATGTAGTGTTCCGATTCCGTCCGTTCCGACTTATATACTACCTGCAAGATTGAAGGGTTGGTGCAAAGTTTCAGCCCGATAGCTTTAAAACTGAGAGACTAGTTTACATAGCAACCGATAGACGGACAGACGGACATGGCTAGATCGACTCGGCTGGTGATGCTGATCAAGAATATATATACTTTATAGTGTCGGAAATGTCTCCTTCACTGCGTTACAAACTTCTGGTCAAAATTATAATACACTCAGCAAGGTTATAAAAATTTGACTCAATTATTTTTTTTTTTAAACATCCATATAGCATTAATAGGCGGTCTTTATATTTTAAGATGTTATATTATTTGTTTAAAAAAATAAGTTTCATTTAATAAAATACTATAAATAAAGTCTTTTTTATACGTTATCGAACAATTTTAAGGACACTCCTTTTATTTTGAGAGTATATGGTTCTAGGTTTTATATTCGGTGTCCAGGTCACAGACCAGTCCAGATATACAAACAGGTCATTAATATATAGATACACAGGTCATTACTATATTGAGCTGGCTGATCAATTATATATGCATGTACTGTTTATAATGAGACATTTAACTGACATTTTGCACTCTTCGGTAGAGTTTTGCGAGTATTAATACACATAACATAAACATAATCTGATGAGCAAGGGGATATATTTGGGAAGCCTCGTGTATGCAATTGAACGCTCCGTTGGGCTGATCGATGCGCAGGTAGACATCAGCCAGTAGAAGCCATATCTAAAACGGTTAAAGTTTAACATTTAATTTTATTTATCTTTAATATTTAAGAGGCAAGGGTCGTATTAAAACATTGGTAGCAGTACAAGTTGTGAAAAAAAAATATAAACATAGAGCGATCGTAGGGAAGAGGAGCGGAGCGGTATATATTGTATATTTAAATCATACTTTAATTTTTACATTCGGCAAGAAGTGAGTTCACCCACTATATATTTTTAACTAAGCTCCTTAGCATTATCAGGATTAATACAAAATATTTTGGGCAATTAATCGAAGAAATTTTTTCGATAAAGAGTACAATTAAAAGGGCGAAAGAACGGATACGTATATCTCTTTGTCTATAAAATACTGTATATTATTATTATTTTTATAACAAAACTTTATTAAGAACAAGAAAGGCCAGCTTCGGTGTACCCTTGCAGAACAATTACTTACATACATTTTATATGAAATAGAGAACCGTTTTTTGTTTACTTTCCCAAATCAGGTTTAATTTTTATTAAAATACTATTTCCCAAAAATGAAGAAATTATCTTTAACAAGTAAGAACGTTACAATCAAGTTTACCGACTGTTACAGACCATGTACAAATTTGGTTATAAGCAAAATAAATCAAAACCAAAAAAAAAACGAGAAAGGAAGGCTAGCTTCGGTACCCGAAGCTTAGAATACCCTTGCAGGCTAGTTGCTTTTAAACCGTTCAATCGATTGTATGGCAGCTATAGGATATAGTAATCCGATTTTTGGGTTGTTAAATTTCTAAAAGGCTTTACTTTCTATGAAAACTGTTTTTATCAATTATGAATTAATTGTCTTGAAAAACACCAGAGTTATGCTCGTTGACCCATTTTCTCACATCGTTCCTATGGCAGCTATAGGATGTAGTGGTCCAATTTTGATAAAACTTTCAGGATAAGTTAAATTAGTCATTTAAACGAGTTTCCTAAAAAATAAATTAATTATCTTGAAAAATTGCGAAATTTTGGCACTTTTTCTCAATCGTTCCTATGGCAGCTATGTGATGTAGTGTTCCGATTCCGGCCGTTCCGACTTATATACTAACTGCAACAGATTGAAGGGTCGGTGCAAAGTTTCAGCCTGATAGCTTTAAAACTGAGGGACTAGTTTACATAGCAACCGACAGACGGACAGACAGACGGACAGACGGACAGACAGACGGACAGACGGACATGGCTAGATCGACTCGGCTGGTGATGCTGATCAAAAATATATATACTTTATAGGGTCGGAAATGTCTCCTTCACTGCGTTACAAACTTCTGGTCAAAATTATAATACCCTCTGCAAGGGTATAACAAGAAAGGAAGGCTAGCTTCGGTACCCGAAGCTTGAATACTCTTGCATGCTAGTTGCTTTCAAACCGTTCAATCGTTTGTATGGAAGCTATAGGATATAGTAGTCCGATTTTAATGAAAATTTAGGATATGTTAACATTGCTATTAAATAGAGTTTTCCAAGAAATAAATAAATTATCTTTAAAAATGGCTAATTTTGGAACTTTTTCCCAATCGTTCCTATGGCAGCTATGTGATGTAGTGTTCCGATTCCGGCCGTTCCGACTTATATACTACCTGCAAAGATTGAAGGGTCGGTGCAAAGTTTCAGCCCGATAGCTTTAAAACTGAGGGACTAGTTTACATAGCAACCGACAGACGGACGGACAGACAGGCGGACAGACGGACTGACAGACAGACGGACATGGCTAGATCGACTCGGCTGGTGATGCTGATCAAAAATATATACACTTTATAGGGTCGGAAATGTCTCCTTCACTGCGTTACAAACTTCTGGTCAAAATTATAATACCCTCTGCAAGGGTATAAAAATATTTACACCGAGTCCGGTCTGGGATTCGAACCCAAGATCTTCACGCTTTTAATCAAACGTCGTAACCATTCGACCACACAAAACTTTATAAATCAGCAGCTAATACAGTAAAAATATATTGAAGGCACACATTCATACATATGTACACTAGTCGGCATAATTATTTTGACGAAACTCTTTTTGACTATTGAACTTAGCGTTGCTTGAAATCGTCATATTAACGGTGCCTTTACCTTTTGCATTCTCTTTTTGCTAATAAGAATGCATGCAGACAACGGCTTTTTGCGTGGCACAAGTATTTTGACAGCATCTTTATGGAAATATTTTCACACTTTTAAGCACGCGAGAATCAAAGAACTTCTGTGTTTAACTTTGAAAAATATTAAACGTTGTTATTTAAATAGAAAGTTATTCAAAATTATTAAATAACATGGGTTAAAAGGCAGAGCTAAGTTTGGATACCAGATCTTCAATGGTAGCAAAGTTAACGCTGGAATAGCAGTCAAAGACATTGCCAATGAGTTTAATGTGTCGCGTCAAACTGTGCACTACCAAATTAAAAAGTTTAAAAAGCATAATGACATGCGTAATTTAAGAAGATCAGGTGCTAAGCGCAAAACTGATCTCAATGAAGACCGAGTTCTTGCAAGGGAATTTAAAAAAAATATTTTTCTAAAGCCCCAATCCGCAGCAGATCAATTTTATTTGACAGCTAAGACACCAATTAGTGAGCGCACAGTCCGTCGACGATTTAAAGAATGTGATTTTAAGGCTTAGAAAGCCAAGGACGTACCATATATAACAAAAGCAAACAAGCTCAAAAGACTGTCTTTCGCAAAGAAATCTCCATTAGCCAAAGGAGTTTTGGACAAGCGTTCTATGGACAGATGAAAGCTCCTTTGAATATAATTCATCAAAAAATACATATTTTGTAAGATTACCAATGGTACCAATGGTAAGCCATGGTGGACGCTCTGTGATGTTCTGGGGATGTGTGGCGTATAATGGACTGGGTGACTTCGTTCCTACCACTGGCTCGATGAACCAAGGCCAATATTTACGGGTTCTAAATGATAATGCATTTAGTTCTGGAGACAGGCTTATTTCTGCAACAGGATAATGCCCCATGCCACAAAGCCAAGATGATTACATTTTTGAAGGATGTTGGTGTTCCCACTTTGGACTGGCCACCTCAAAGTCCAGATTTAAATATAATTGAAAGCGTCTGGTCTCTTATGAAACGTAAAAGAATAGTATCGTTGAATAAAACAAGAGAGGAGACAATTTCTGAGTTCACTTCCCTTTGGGAAGAGATATCTCCAGAGATCATCCAAAATTTAGTCGATTCAGTACCGCGAGGCCTAAAAAAAGTCATTGAAACTAATGGAAATTATATATTTTACTAAATTCTTTCTTTTCCTTTAGTTTTTTTAAGTTTAAACTTTGTTATTCATATTAAAAGGTTCTAGTCAAAATACTTATGCCACCACATGAAAATTACTTTAGCTTATATTTTTTCAAGTTCATATGACAAAATGTTGAATTAATTATTTTTAAGTTTGTATTAGCCCTAAGTAAAACAGAAAAAAAGTTATTGAGTTGTATTAAACCATTGAAAAGTTACATAAAAACTTGAACCATTTGTTTTTCGTGAAAATAATTATGCCGACTAGTGTATATGAAGGTAGTGGCAGCTGCAGCGGCACTTCCGAGAAAAATTAACCACCAAACGCAAGCGATTTACCGTTTGTTTGAGCAAATAAACAGATTACTTGTGTTAAGCGTCTGTAAACTTTAGGTATTTATTGTGCGCTTTCTAATTAACCAATCTTGATAAAATTTTCAGGATCGGTAGAAATCTATGCTCCAATTGCATGTGTATTTTTTTAAAATACAATTTGCGGGGGCGGTGGGCGTGGCGCCGACATAAAAAAAATAAACTTTAATTGCGTCAATTTAGGAGAATCTACACTGGTAATACGGTTCCTCTAGCTCTTACAGTTGCTGAGACCCGTGTGTTCATCCGGACGGACGGGCGGACAGACGGACATGGCTATATCGACTCAGCTCGTTATGCTGAAGAATATATATACTTTTTGCCTGTTACTCAAATTTACAAACTTGATACGCTTAACCCTTTGGGTACTGGGTAATATTATGTATACTTCAAATAATAAAAGTAAACAAAAACTTATTAAACTGGATATTTGTGAAGAAGTGATGAATTCGAATTTTCTCAACAATATTTTGATCACTGTATACAAACCTAAAAAATTGTAAGCAAACGAAATGTGCACATTGCACGGTCCACAAACATACACATGCACGTACATGCATGTGTACACTACAAGCAAACAAATCAACTCGCTGATGGCGCAATACACATATATACATTTATATACTGGCAAACTGGACTCTATGTTTGTTCACCACACTCTTCCCAGAGTAAGGGAGTGAGTCGTCGGTCAGTGATGGGGTGAGAGGCTGAATGATACGAGCGTTTCGTATCTACTCGTTCCGTTCACTTACTTGACGACTTTCATCGCTGTTTACTTTGAGGTTAAGGTAAAGGAATTTTAATTAAATTATTTAAAAGACATTTAAAGACATTTTCAAAATGAGTACAATTTTGTAATAATACCAATTTTTCAAATAGGAATTATAAAAATTTACCAGAAAATAATATCTGCAAATGTTTTTTCTTTAACCTCCAAGTTATTGCTATGGTATTGCTATATGAGAGAAGAGATATAGCAATAAAAACAAGCTGAACTGGCATAGTAACTATTCCATGGCAACCACTGCAACCCTTGGCAGTAAAACGTTTCATTTGCAGAATAAACTCGGAACGGAGATGTTAGTTTACATAGTCTGGGTTCAAGCAATCGGGTAACATTTAGCGATGAATCGTAAGAACGGTTAGAGAATGAGAGACGACCAAAGAAGTTGACGCCTCTGTCGCTGCGCAGTCGGAACGAACAGAAAACAAATTCGAAAAAATACGCAAACTAACGCGCAGCTGCTTCAAACTGTGAAAATACCGTCGGCAAAACTGCGTTCGTATCAAAGTTACCTAAAACGGGCAATATACAAAAAAAAAAAAACAAATTATATTATTGTAGTTAATTTAAAACGATTAAAATCTGTAAGTATTACTACACTGAGAGCAAAGTCCCTATTTTTCAACGCAGTACAAGTGTCCAATTGCAGCGTGGTGTGCTGGTTTTTAGCTGTGTGTTTTGTGTGTGCAAAAGTGTAAATAGAGAGCAACGGTAACAACACATAAATATATTTATCGAATGCGCCTCTACTTCTCATTCGCTTTTGCAACGACTGTGGATATACAAAAAAAAAAAAAAACTACGTCGGCGACATTTGCACGCAGAGAGCGTACTGTGGTACTAAAGCAAATGGTAACTTCGCAAATTGCCGCAAGTTGCTGTTAAGTGAATCGGTAAACCACTGTGCAAGAAAAACCGTAGTGGGAAACGAAAAGTGCGGAGCAACAAAAGAAGATCCTATAAATAAAAAGCAAGAAATATTTATCGATGGCGGATAAAGGTGCAGAAATATAATTAAATAAAAAAACTAAAGAAATTGTAAAATACATATATTAGCAATTGGCGGCTCGCAGCTGAGGTTCCCTTTAATTCCTTGGAATGGTTCATATCTAAATTTATATTTAACAAGAAAGTAAGGCTTGCCTTGGGGACCGAAGCTTAGAATACCCTTGCAGACCAGTTGCCTTCAAACCGTTCGATCGTTTGTATAACAAATAATTTGTATACCTTTGCAGAGGGTATTATAATTTTGACCAGAAGTTTGTAACGCAGTGAAGGAGACATTACCGACCCTATAAAGTATATATTTTCTTGCAGCATCACCAGTCGAGTCGATCTAGCCATCTAGCCATCTAACCATCTAGCCATCTAGCAACCGTCTGTCTGTCCGTCTTTGTAAACTGTCTGTCGGTTGCTATGTAAACTAGTTTCTCAGTTTTAAAGCTATCGGGCTGAAACTTTGCACCGACCCTTTAATCTGTTGCAGGTCGAATTAATTGAAAACACCAGGGTTATGCTCATTCACCCATTTTCTCACATCGTTCATATGACAGATATAAGATATAGTGGTTCCCTTTTGAGACGATTTTCAGGATAGGTTAAAATAGTCACTAAATAACGTTTCTTAAGAAGGAAATAATTATCTTCAAAAATGTTGAACTTATGGCACTTTTTCCCAATCGATCCTATGGCAGCTATGGGTTGTAGTGTTCCGAATTCGGCCGTTTTGGCCTATACACTAAATTATTAATTATCTGTAAAAACGGCGAATTTATGGAATTTTTTCCAAATAGTTCTTTTGGCAACTTTTTGATGTAGTGTTCCGATTCCTATTCCGTTCCGACTACCTGTACTACCTCCAATAGAAAGAAGGGTCATTGCAAGGGTAAAACAAGAAAGGAAGGCTAGCTTCGGTACCCGAAGCTTAGAATACCCTTGCAGGCTAGTTGCTTTTAAACCGTTCAATCGTTTGTATGGCAGCTATAGGATATAGTAATCCGATTTTTGGTTTTTTAAATTTCTTAAAAGGCTTTACTGTCTATGAAAACTGTTTTTATCAAGAATGAATTAATTGTCTTGAAAAACACCAGAATTATGGTCAATGACCCATTTTTTCCCATAGTTCCTATGGCAGCTATAGGATATAGAGTGGTCCGATTTTAATGAAACTTTTAGGATATGTTAAAATTGCTATAAAATAGAGTTTTCCAAGAAATAAATAAATTATCTTTAAAAATGGCTAATTTTGGAACTTTTTCCCAATCGTTCCTATGGCAGCTATGTGATATAGTGTTCCGATTCCGGCCGTTCCGACTTATATACTAACTGCAACAGATTGAAGGGTTGGTGCAAAGTTTCAGCCTGATAGCTTTAAAACTGAGGGACTAGTTTACATAGCAACCGACAGACGGACAGACGGACATGGCTAGATCGACTCGGCTGGTGATGCTGATCAAGAATATATACTTTATAGGGTCGGAAATGTCTCCTCCACTGCGTTACAAACTTCTGGTCAAAATTATAATACCCTCTGCAAGGGTATACAAAGAGTACTGTACATCTATTTAAAAATGATAATTGTAAATTTCTGAACTGTCACGAAAAATGGATAGTATATTTATTAAGGAAATCTTATTATTACCTACATAAACGGAAAGCATACCCAGATGTAGTAAAATTACAATCAAATACTAAATTATTCTTTGCGAGGAATGCACTGAATAAACACACGTTTTTAGACCCTGTACCCAAAGGGTAAAGGGTATTCAGTGATGATATTTTTGGTATTTTATTGATTAAAAATAATTATTTTTAACAAATATAATACTTAATGAAGGAATTAAAAACAAAAAACTGCGACTTCATGTTATATTTACGATAAAAAAATTTATTATGAAACTATAACCAAAATGCTTGAAAGATAATAATAGTAGTGTTCACTTGAAGACAGCGTAAAATAAAAAAAAATCATCGTTGATTATTAATTGTGTGGTTCCTTAATGTTTTAGGTTATATTTATACCGTTGCAGAGGGTATTATAATTTGACCAGAAGTTTGTAACGCAGTGAAGGAGACATTTCAAACACTATAAAGTATATTTATTCTTGATCAGCATCACCAGCCTTCAAGCCGTTCGATCGTTTTTGTTTGGCAGCTATAGAATATAGTAATCTGATTTTTATACCCTTGCAGAGGGTATTGTAATATTGACCAGAAGTTTGTAACGCAGTGAAGGAGACATTTCCGACCCTATAAAGTACATATATTCTTGATCAGCATCATCAGCCGAGTCGATCTAGCCATGTCTGTCTGTCTGTATGTCCGTTTGTCGGTTGCTTTGTAAACGAGTCCCTCAGTTTTAAAGCTATCAGGCTAAAACTTTGCACCAACCCTTCAATCTGTTGCAGGTAGTATATAAGTCGGAACGGCCGGAATCGGAACACTGCATCACATAGCTGCCATAGGAACGATTGGGAAAAAGTGCCAAAATTTCGTCATTTTTCAAGATGTTTTATTTATTTTTTTGGTAAACTCTATTTAATAGCAATTTTTGACATATCCTGAAAGTTTCATCAAAATCGGACCACTATAACCTGCAGCTGCCATAGGAACGATGGGAGAAAATGGACCATTGAGCATAACTCTGGTGTTTTTCAAACAATTAATTCATTCTTAAGAAAAACTGTTTTCATGGACATTAAAGCCTTTTTAGAAATTTAAAAACCAAAATCGGATCACTATATCCTATGGCTGTCATACAATCGATCGAACAGTTTATAGGCAACTGGTCTGCAAGGGTATTCTAAGCTTTGGGTACCGAAGCTAGCCTTCATTTCTTGCTTTCCTTCAAATGTGGTAACAAAAATAATTAATGTTTCCATTTTTTGTATCACGTTTTGCTTAAAACTTATATATTTAAACAAAATTTCACAGTTAAATTAGTTAATCTAATCAGTCACTATTATTATTTTCTTCCAAGCATTTTGGATATAGTTTCAAAATCATTTTTTCAGTATCGAAAAATTTCATTTTTACTACTATTATTAAGCTCACCACTGTATGAGTTAAGCTATTCTTAATAATAGTGAACATAACATATGCTTAGCGAGATTAGGTTTCATCCGATACCAACTGGGGCCCAACCACCTTCTAAGTGTAACAAATGCTTTTCATTTTAGATGCTTTGCTTTGCTTTGCATATGATTTTATTTCATAGCATATTAATTAGACCCTGTACCCAATGGGTAAAGGGTATATTAAGTTTGTGTATGTAACAGGCAGAAGGAGGCGTGACAGACCCCACAAAGTATATATATTCATGGCGAGCTGAGTCGATATAGCCATGTCCGTATGGATAAACGAACGGATCTCAGAAACTGTAAAAGCTAGAACAACATATTAGTCGGTGCCACGTCCACCGCCCCGCAATTTGTATTTTAATGTTTGCACGGCACAATTTTCAAGCTAGAGACATCGGACATCCAGACATCGAATTTACGTAATTGGAGCATACATTTCTACCGAACCTGAAAATTTCATCAAGTTTGGTTAATTAGAAAGCGTACAAAAAATATGCAAAGTATACAGCCGCTAACAACAAGCAATGTGTTTATTTACTCAAATAAACGGTAAATCGCTTGCGGTCGGGGGTTAATTTTTCTAGGAAGTGCCGCTGTAAACGGACTACCTTTATATACATTTTTATGAATGTGCGCCTTTAATATATTTATACTGTATTAGCTACTTGCTTTGAAATGTATATGTGGTGCAATGGTTAGGACGTCAGGTTGACAACATGGAGGTCTCAGGTTTGAACCCCAGGCCAGACTCGGTATAATTTTCTTTATTTCGTTTTGATTTATTTTGCTTATAACCAAATTAGTACAGGGTCTTTAACAGCCGGGAAACTCGACTGTAACGTTCTTACTTGTTGTATTATCAATATTTGTCTATCGATAGTCAATCCTGAATATAGGCATATAATATGTCTATGAAAGCGACACCTGTTATTGGTTGCTAATCAGAATACAACTAAATACTGATTTATGCAGTTTATTACCATTGCAGATAGCAGCGCTTACTTTATTAGACCCTGTACCCAAAGGGTTAGGGGTATGTTAAGTTTATGCAAATGTAAGTAACACGCGGAAGGAGGCGTGGCAGAACCCACAAAGTATATATACTCTTGATCAGCATGTTGAGCTGAGTCGATATAGCCATGTCCGTCCGTCCAGATGAACGAACGGATCTCAGCAACTGTAAGAGCTAGAATAACCATATTACCAGTATTCTCCTAATACTGACGCGGCTGAAGTGTATTTCTTTTTTTTCGGTGCCACGCTCACCGCCCCCAAAATTTGTATTTGAATGTTTGCACTGCCTTGCACTGCACAATTTTTAAGCTAGAACCTTGGACCATTTTGTGCACAATTGGAGCATAAAGTTCTAGCAATCCTAACAAAATTTAATCAAGATTGGTTAATTGGACAGTGCACAATAAATACGCAAAAATTACAGGCGCTAACAACAAGCAATCTGTTTATTTGCGCAAATAAACGGAAATTGCTTGCGGTCGGTTGATTTTTCTAGAAAGTGCCGCTGAGAACGCATGAATGTGGACCTTCAATATATTTATACTGTATTAGCTACTTGATTTGGTATGTATATGGTGGTTCAATGGTTAGGACGTCTGGCTGATAACGTGGAGGTCTCAGGTTCGAACCACAGACCACACTTGGTAAATATTTTTATACCCATGCAGAGGGTGTTATAATTTTGACCAGAAGTTTGTAACACAGTGAAGGAGACGTCTCCGACCCTATAAAGTATATATATTCTTGATCAGCATCACTAGCCGAGTCGATCTAGCCATGTCCGTCTATCGATTGCTATGTAAATTAGTCTCTTAGTTTTAAAGCTATCAGACCGAAACTTTGCACCGACCCTTCAATCTGTTGCAGGTATAATATAAGTAGGAACGGCCGGAATCGGAACACTACATAACATAGCTGCCATAGGAAAGATTGGGAAAAAGTGCCATAAATTCGACATTTTTTAAGATATTTTATTTATATATAGGGAAACTCTATTTAATAATTATTTTAACATATCGTGAAAGATTCATCAAAATCGGACTACTATATCCTACAGCTGCCATAGGAACGATGGGAGAAAATGGACCATTGAGCATAACTCTGGTGTTTTCAAGACAATTAATTCATTCTTGAGAAATACAGTTTTCATAGACACTAAAGCCGTTTTTTGAAAATAAATAACCAAAAATCGGATCACTATATCCTATAGCTGCCATACAAACGATTGAACGGTTTGAAAGCAACTAGTCTGCAAGGGTATTCTAAGCTTTGGTTACCGAAGCTAGCCTTCCTTTCTTGTTCATAAAGCGAGTTTAGAAAATTTCAAATGGGAATACTATATCCTATAGAGCTATACAAACGATCGATCGGATTGAGGGCAACTCGTCTACAAGGCTATACAAATGGTAAAACAAATAAAATGATTCGTTTTTTTTCATTTTCACCTATTAAATGTTTGAATTTTGTTTAAATAATACTTTGATTGGTAGTCAATAATTTCCCCAATAGCCTTTAAACCTTTGACATTTACTCATGCAACTTGTTGATCTTGACATTCGAAAAAATCTTTACATGTTGACTTTTAGTTTCAAAAGTTACATTTTATAAGAAAAGATTTTGACATACGGAACCATTTTAATAAAGTAAAACCAACTATAAAGAGACAAAAAAAAATAAAGAAACAAGAAAGGAAGGCTAGCTTCGGTACCCGAAGCTTAGAATACCCTTGCAGGCTAGTTGCTTTTAAACCGTTCAATCGTTTGTATGGCAGCTATAGGATATAGTAATCCGATTTTTGGGTTTTTAAATTTCTAAAAAGGCTTTACTGGCTATGAAAACTGTTTTTATCAAGAATGAATTAATTGTCTTGAAAAACACCAGAGTTATGCTTAATGACCCATTTTTTCCCATAGTTCCTATGGTAGCTATAGGATATAGTAGTCCGATTTTAATGAAACTTTTAGGATATGTTAAAATTGCTATTAAATAGAGTTTTCCAAGAAATAAATAAATTATCTTAAAAAATGGGGAAATTTTGGCACTTTTTCCCAATCGTTCCTATGGCAGCTATGTGATGTAGTGTTCCGATTCCGGCCGTTCCGACTTATATACTAACTGCAACAGATTGAAGGGTCGGTGCCAAGTTTCAGCCTGATAGCTTTAAAACTGAGGGACTAGTTTACATAGCAACCGACAGACAGACAGACAGACGGACAGACAGACGGACAGGCAGACGGACATGGCTAGATCGACTCGGCTGGTGATGCTGATCAAGAATATATATACTTTATAGGGTCGGAAATGTCTCCTTCACTGCGTTGCAAACTTCTGGTCAAAATTATAATACCCTCTGCAAGGGTATAAAAAATTAAGTTAAATGTTGTTCCCGAAATAGTAGTCGCTCGAAGTCAAGCGTAAAGAAAACAAAAACTAATAAATTAAAGGTGGTAAGAACAAGCCAAAATGGAGCGACAATGGATGTGATGAGTTTAGAGCTCCCCTAGATTTGAGATAATAGACGCATACTAGCATACAACAAATATGCATACCTTTTTTATGACTCTTTTAATATAATTTTATTTTATACATGCCGGGCAGTAGAAAATAAAAAATTAAGATTACAAAAACATGAAACTTTGGAGTTCTTCCTCTTTATGGCAGTACAGTTTACAGTGATTTTTTAAACTAAAAAATTGTGTCGAACGTTGGAGACTCTCAGGAAGGAGGCAATAACGAATAGCACACGGAGCAACTGGTGGGCCATCTATTGAAACGTTTTTTCATTTCGTTGTTTTACAACACCAAACGAGCTACAGACCCGAAATTTTTACACTTCATTAGTCATACCATCCGCGGCACGAAACAAAATTCTTTCACTTAAGGAGCGTTTTGAAATTTTAAAAACTTATCCGTGCTGTGTCGCGGAAACTATACGAATTTTGAAAAGAAATATGGGTCGTGGGTCAACAACCGCATAATCAGCCGTTCAGGAAATGTCAATTGGCCTGCGAGTAGCTACCATTTCACACCGCTGGACTTTTTCCTGTGGGGTGCCGTTAAATACCGATGTTATGCGGATAATCCAGAGACAATTCCAGCTTTAAAACCCAATATTACGACAGTTTAAAGTGAAATTGGCGCCAAGGTAGTCCAAAATTAATAATTGGGGTAAGCGAATGGCATTACTGTAATGCTAGTAGAGGGAGCCACATGAACGATATCGTTTTTCATTCTTGACGCGGATACTTTTAGATTCAAAAAAAAAAAAAAAAAAATGAATACAAAATATCAATGTATGTTAATTTGATGGCATTTTTAAAAACGTACCAATAGATTTCCCACCTGTACATAAAATATATAGCGTTCCAAAAGCCTACAGTGCTACCCGTCAAATTGTCAAATT